>VWZD01008255.1:535113-634305 GCA_013396695.1 Sakesphorus luctuosus
GGTGGCGGCGGCGCCGGGCGGGCTCCCCGCGGCCCCTCCGAGCCCCGGCCCCGCCGTGCCCCGCCGGGAGCAGCCGCGGGGGGACGGGCCTGGCCGCGGGGACCATCGCGCTGCCCCCGGGAATGCGGCTGGTCCGGGGGAATGCAGGGACCGAGCACGGACCGAGCGGGTCCGGCGCGCTGCTGAACGTTGTTATTAAAAGAATGTCATTGTTTCCCTGCCTTTCATGTCCGCTGTCACTGTTTTCCTAAGGGGTGTAGGAATGTGCGTGGAGCCTGGCGAAGGAGCCAGGATATGCTCTGTTGTGCTCAGACACACTCTCGCTGTAGGGGGGAAACACGGCCAGGATTTCCTTGGGTTGGCGTTCTGAATGCATAATCTGGAAAATGGAGTTTTATTGTGCTCCCTGGACTTGGTCGTTATTTTGTTCGTGAATTCCGCAGTCACAGGAGTGCTGTGTTACTGCTGTGGTTGTCTCCTTCCATGTTTTTATGTTATTTAGTGCCTCTGAAAGCACATTTAAAAATACCATGACTATGTAAATGGGCATTACGTAGGCTGAAAAAAGGAATCACCGGACTGCGCTGGGCAATCCATATTGCTGCTGGCAAGGGGGCGGCGTTCACAGCCCGATACTGATCGGGGTGGAATGTTGCCTTTTTTACAAACTCATCAAGCAAACAATTGCCTGGGTTTAGGGATTATCGATCGCTTAGTTCGAGAAGTGTGAATCACAAAATTAAGGATTCCTGTTTTCGTTCGTCCCAGGCTTTAAGCTTTGTTTTATAAACAGAGTGTGGCCCTTGAGATGCTACTTTTTTACTGTTACTCAGGGTTGGTAGGGTTTTTTGGTAGGTCTTTTCTTGTGTTGGTTGGTTTGTTTTTTTTAGTAGGTTGTTTGGGGTTTTCCCCCCATTCTCCAGCTATAATTCAAGTAGCATTCTGTTCATACCCCTGTTTGTGGAATGGCTTGTATGTTCAACCTTTGGCTATATATGAGAATCGTCTAGAATGCTTTATTTTTAGAACCTATTTTGGATGTTGTACTTGCATGGTAATATTCTCTAGAATCTGTATACAATTATGGAAACACTGAGTAAGGTTTAAGGAGGTATTTACTAAGATTTACAAGTCAGAGCCATAATTTGTAAACTCTAAGGGCAGAGCTGACAAGAGAGAGGGTGCTCAAACCATAACAACAGTGCTAAGCTGAGGCGTTCAAGGGGTGGATGTTACGTTAAAGGGATTGTAAGAACTTGCTCCTCTTCCTAACTTTGGTATCTGAGTGCATTTCTCTTCAGATGCTCTTTCATTACAATTTTTGGTAATTCAGGGAAGAACTGTCATGTCACAGCTGGTTTTTGAGGCAGGATAGCTAAGGGTATGGTTCCTTGTCCTAGAGGAGCACCCTTTGGGCAGACCCCAACTACCTGAAGCGGGATGGATGGATCTCCAGCTGCTCTCCAGCCAGGGTGCAGTGCAGTGCTAACGTGGCCATGTTCCTGCTGGTATTCGGGCTGGCTACACGGCACTGCAGTGTGCTATGTAGATGTACTCCTAGTCATCCAGGAGTGCTGGAAGCTTGGGAAGGTTTTGGAAATACTATCTAGGTTTAACGAGTCCCAGACTAGTACGTAACTACTAGAGCATCATTGCCCCCCTTAAGGTGCAGTATTTGGCTTTCATGTTACCTGGTCTCTGTCCCCAAGGCACAAACAAGCATAAATCACAAAGGGAGTGGGTAGAAGGAAAAATGATAAGGTTTCTTTTAGCAACAGGTAGTTTCTGTGGGGTAGGCTCTCTTTTTGCATTGTAATTAACATGAACTTCTTGCTAGTTTATATTTGCTACAATGAATACCCTCTCCCCTGCCCCCAGTGAAGGACAAGGACTTTTTTTCTGTTAGTCCTGTTCCACAAGTGCTATCCTAGCTGGAGTAAGTGCTGCTCTAATCCTTCCAAGGCTTTTGTTTTGAGGTGGCCGTCCCTGTGAGCAGCTCCAGACCCTTCTGCTCCCCGTCACTGCATTGAAAGGGTAATTCTTGCTGACAGCTTCATTGCTGCCCACGGGGTGCAACATAAAAATGTTGAAATGGACTTTTTGTCATTTTTGTGTCTTCCTGGTCCCTCTGAGCGGGATGGATGTTGCAGAAATACAGAAGCTGCCCTGAACCACAGGCCAGGAGGAGGACAGCAGTCAGCATTCTCGAAAAGATTTGCAACTGGCTGGAACTGAGTTACCTTTTAATCTGGGCTTTGAAAGGAAGTGTCATTTACATTGGCATTGTATCTTTTCTTGCTCAATAAGTGTGAACTCCCCAGTCAACTTCAACCAGTTTAAAGACAGGGAGAGGGTTGAGAAATCCTACCTTGCCTTGGTCTGTGAAAGTTGACATCTGAGAGCCCCTTTCCTAAAAAACCATAAAGGCAAGGGGGACATGGAGGTCAAGGAGGTGCAGAGGGGGTCTCCAGGTGGCCAGCCAGGGTAGCCCCACCTTCAACCCAGCTGCCTCTCAGCATCACTTAGGGATGGGCAGGTGATGGGATGGGCAGGTGATGCAGCTGATGGGATGTGATGGTGGCTTTAAGGGCACGACAAAGAGCTGAGCGTTAACAAGGGTGTGGGAACGAGCCTGAGTGTGAGTATGGGAATATGTGGGGAGTTTTATGGGGTGCAGGAGCTCGAGGAGACATGGGCAAGCTTAGAGGGAACTGATGTAGTTAATGTTAAGCGACCACAGGGCTCAATCCACAGGAAACCGACCTTCATTAGTTCTGCTGTAAACAGCTACTCCTTAAATCAGGAGCTCCAGGCCCAAGGAGGGACTGGCTGCTCTCAGCCTGTGAGCAGGGAAGTCGAGAGTCCAGTTTTCAAATGCTGCTAAATTTGCTTCATGATTGTATTTTCACAGCTAAATTAATGATTATTTCCGTAGCTGAAATTATTGTCCTGGTAAGAAAAGGTAGAAAAGAACTCAATTATCTAGATAGATCTGTCCTACTCCATGCAAGTATATTAAATGACTCTTTCCTTAGACTTTCCACAAAGTATATTAAATGACTTACACTTTCCATGATTGCAGTGTAGCTGATATGTAGAGTCTCCTTTTTTTACCCCCAAAATGTATTTATTTATTTACTAAGAAAGAGAACAATATCCAAGTGTCTTTTCTCATGCTGTTTTATAGAAATTTTGCCTTCCTCAGCTTTCCTAATAGTTTACAGCTAGTGGGGAATATGGTGGGAACAACTGGCAGTGTTTGGTAGTGCTGTTGGTCTCCTGCAGTATGAATACTCTGCCATTCCATGCAGATCCTCTGTGCCAGGATTTGCCTCTCTTAGTCATCCTGTGATGTTTACAGATGTTGTAAACACCTGCTATACAGGTAAAATGTGTGCAATGTATAACATTTAATCCAGGAGTTTTCTTGCTGATTTTTGTGGTCTGAGTCACAACTTTATGGTTGGACCTCTTGATTCTTCTTTCTTGGACATTCCTGTTGCATGCAAAGCATTTATTTAAAAATAATAGCAAGGACAAAAGTTTTATGTACTTATGCTTTCGTGTGTGTATTTGTGTATGTGTTGCACTAGTTGTTGAGAGACTTCAGAACTGTTTTTCAGCTCAACAGCTGGTGTTATTAGAGGAAGCTGGGAACTCTGTTTTCCCCTACTGCTGAGTGCCTGGAGAAGCCTGTGTGCTGCTCTGATTGCAGTGATAACTCTGGGCAAATAAAGAAATGGCCGGAGGAAAGAGCTGGAGGCAGTGCTATAGGATCTCCCTGGGCTTTACTGTCCCTTAAGAATTGCTGTGTGGGCCACAGGTTGCAAACTCTCCAATCATTCCTGACAAGATTCACATGGTGGTGGCAGAGGTGTTTTTCCATATTGTGCTTTAAAAAAATATTATTTAGGGGTATAATTGTTAAAATCATAGAATCATAGAATGGATTGGGTTGGAAGAGACCTCCGAGATCATCAAGTCCAACCCTTGGGCCAACTCCAGTCCCTTTACCACATCATGGCACTCAGTGCCACGGCCAAGCTCAGTTGAAAAACCTCCAGGGATGGGGAATCCATCCCCTCTCTGCGCAGCCCATTCCAATTCCTGAGCACTCTCTCTGCAAAGAATTTTTTTCTCATCTCCAACTTAAATTTCCCCTGGCAGAGCTTGAGCCTGTGCCCCCTTGTCCTATCGCTGAGTGCCTCAAATTACTAAAGTTTTACCTCAGAATTCTGGAGCTTTTCATGATCCTTCAGTTGTACATTGAATGTAGGTGTGTATTCAGTTGTGTATTTTCACCACGTGGAAGAGAAAATGGAAATAAGCTTTTAAACATGCAATGTGCAACTCTCAGTAAAAAAGTTGTGGTGATTTGTAAGTTCCGGTTCACTGATGAATGGATTTTGCAGCCATGATGTCCATGGATTGGAAGACTAAATCAAGAACTGGGTTGGTTGTCTTTAATGTCACACGACAGGCAGATGTAACATTTAGTAATTGTGCACAGGGAAACTTATTGTGGCAATAAATCACAATATTAGATGTTATTCATAAAAATGTAAATATTAATGATAGTTTGAAGCAGCTGTTTGATTTTTATTTAGGTACAGCAGTGGAAACAATACATTGATGCTTTCTGTTGCTTGCATTTTTTAATATCTTGTCTTTGGTAATTTACAAACAGGGAATTGTTAAAAATTCACTATGTCTGGTAAAACCATTTGAAGAGAATAACAACAGGTTTTGTGTGTGTGTTTTAAGGGAATTTGCCTTAACAGTAAAATGGAAGTTCACAAAATGTGATGGAAACTTATTGCTACTGTTAGTTAATACGAAAATAATTTCAAAACATTTCTGAAAGTAAAATATTTTAGAAAAGTACTCTGTATGCTGATAGTTTTTCACTAGCAGATAAAGTTAAATTTGCCCTTGCTGTTGAGCTGGTCTTACCCAGTCTTTTTATGACCTGTGGTTGTTTTAATCTTCCTGTTTCTGCATTCCCAGACTTTGTGATTGGGGTCTGGCTTTGTCATAGGGCACAGAATGGCCCTTCTGCAGGTTACATGTGGTTTCTGCTCTATATTGATTTTCAGTGCAATGTGTTGTATGTTGTTCTCTCTTTTCCCTACCCTAAGGTAATATATAAGGAGAAACCAAATGTATTATTTTTTTGAACACATTTGAGCTAATCTGCTTAAAAAGGATTTTTTTTCCATTCCTTATTTTAGAAGTACATGCTCTGCGGCTTTGACTTGTTAACTTGGAAATAAACTGGGAGATGGAGAAAATAGTAAAATTATTGTAGAAAGTATACAGATAAATGTGCATTAAACCAGCTGTGCACAGCTTGGTGGTGGTTACTGAAATCTGAAAATGCTGCACGTGCCTGTACCAGCATCTGGGCTAAAGCTGAAGAGAAGTTGCTGGTGAGGAGCCTGTCACGTTATTTGCTCCAGCGACTGGGGATGATCCCAAAAACATGCCAGAGTTTATCCCATCCCTGCTGCCTGTGAATGAAGGAATGTTGTTGTGGGACGTGAAGGTGGTTTGGAAGGAGTGGGAGAAGCTCAAAACACACCAGGGATTCAGACAATTTCCAGTTGTCTCTGCTGTTCTGTCTCAGTGTTGATGCCAAGAGGAGTCCCGTAGGTTTGGTGCATGTCAGCTGGGCAACCTTTCCTTGGCTCAGCAGTAAAGAAAACTTCCTATTTCCTTTCTGTGTTTCCAGATTGTCATCCCGTGCCTGTGAATGTCACCTCGTCTGTCTTCCAGTTAGTTCAGTCAGTGTTCAGGAAGGAGTCTCTCTCTCACAAAAGATCAAACACAGGAGTGTTGCTGTGAAATTGGCTGCAAAGATTCAGTGCTTTGTGCTCTGCCCTTGCCTCCTCTTTGCTTCTGTACTAAAAGAAACCTGAATATGATGTAGATCAAGAAGTAAATGTACTGATGGATTTTGAGTAAAGTTTATTTGAATGTCAAGACAGCAAAGAGTATTCAGGTGTCCCAAGCCAGGGATTAATCAGTTAATTAATTTGCTGCATAGTTGCAAAGTAAGGAAAACTAAACAAAATACGGAAAAAAGAAGGTTTGAACCTATACTTAAATCTTCCAAGAGGCTGTAAGAGAGATATATGAGATTTTCTTAATCAAAAAAGCATTCACTTTTGCCTTTTATATGCAGTGCATACAAATAATGTCTTATTCCACCTTTGTCTTACCTCAGTTTTTTTCTTTTTCCATAACTTTATGTGAATCTTTGGAGCAGTCTCAAAAAGACATGGCATAGCCACCCCAAAGAGTTGTATAGAATGAGTAACCAATTTATAAGAGGCTGTGCTTCCTGTGCACATACCAGGAGCTCTAAACCTGCTTGAGAACAGCAGAACTATTATTTAATGTCAAAGTGAGTGAATTTTAAAAGTTGTACTTCTAAAATCTGACCAGAAATCAGCTCAGCCTTCTCCTAATCCTACCATCAGTGAGTTGTAGAGATGCTTAGCTCCTCAGGGATCTTGAATCTCTGCTGGGACCAGACTTGACTTTCCCTTTCAGTTGGATTTGGTAAATTGCTGCTGCTTCTACTGGGAAAAAGTAGGTACTGATCATTGGGGAGGTTCACCTGGAGCTGGCAGGGAGGTGTTTGTGCTGTTCTTGCCCACTCAGTGCTTTGGGCATCTGTGCTCGGTGTTCCTGCAGGGATGTTTCCCCTGCTGGGAGGGGACTGAGACCTGCCCTGCTTGTCCCCAGCTTGTTCCTGGAAACTGGTGGAGAATTCCAAGCTGCACTGATTCTGTGTTGCTTCATTATATTGATTCCTCCAGAACATCACCACTGTTAGTTGATGTCACTCTCGTGAACTGCTGACTTTCATGTAAGGCAGAATGAGAGCAGGGGAACCGGAGGAGCCTCAGGGATTTTGCTGTTTTGCTTTCTAGTAATCTGCTTAAAAGTACCATTATTTTGCTTGAAGCAGCTGTTGCTACTTTTTGGAATTAAGTGGAATGGAGCAACTTGATCTGCTCCTGAGGAAGTTGCCTCCATGTACATAGAGCAGCTGGCTCTGAGCTAATTCATGGACCCTGTTCAGAGCTTCATGGGCACAAAAGATCCAGGGTGAGTGTTCAAGTTTTCAGCTTGACCCTCCAGTGGCAACGTTGTTAGAAGTTTTGGAGACTGTGGTTCCACAGACATTTCTCTTGGTGGCACTGCTGGCTTAATTTTTTTTTAACCCTGGGCTGTTCCCTGATCCATTCACCATCTGGCACTTCAGGCAGTTGTACTGAGGCTCAGGAGGTGGTGTGGGATCAATCTGAGACAAATGGCTGAGGGCAGAAACGGCTTAAACTGCCACCATTTCCAGGAGAAATGTCTGGACCATGGCCTGAACAAAGGAGCTGGAAAGTGCCTTAAATCCATTGGAGGCTGCAGTCACTGTAAATGTGTTCACCTGTAGTGCAGTGGGTTTGTGCTGCAGTTGAATTAATGATATTTATGCACTTGGTATGAGTCATTTCTTCGTGCAGTTGAATAAGGGAGTACATGTCCAGAATAGCCCATAACATGACCATTTGATATCAGGTGATGCTGTACTTAACTTGCAAAAGGAAATATTGGAAGAACAGATGTGACATAAAATGCTTTGAGGGAAACTTGAGCATCTGTATGTTAAAAAGACTCAGTACAGTATTGCATCTAATACTTGTGTTTGTTCTGAGCAGCACCACAGCTGATGTGGATGTTGAAGTGATTGAAGTTGGGCTTCACTGCAGGTGATGCTGATTTATCATTTGGGTTGGCTCACCACAGTTTTCCTTTTTTGCAAAAGGAACAGGGCTCTTCAATCAAATGATGTTTTAAAATCTGAATTATGATTGCTCTGTGAAAGAGAGAGCGCTTGCTGAGTCATTGCCAGGTGGCCCAAGTCAAATCTCTTCAGTCCTGCACGTCTGGTGAGGAGGGACTGGAAAGCTGTATTTTGGAGGAGTGTTGGCAAGGATGGGTAATTTTGAAACATTCCTCCAGTTTGTTTCCTTCTTTTTGCTGTTCTTGGCTTCTCTCCTCTCCTGAAACACAGAATGTAAATTGACTACCTTTCAAAAACAAACAAAACAACCCAAAAGCCAAAGTCAAGCAGACAAAGAAACTTGTTGAGGTAACGATAGAAATATGTGATCTGCTGTGGTTAGTTTAGAAAATCTTGGTGAAAGAGTGCCAGGAAATAGGAGTGAAATTAAGACTTCACTGGAATGAAGTTCAAGCTGACTTGAGTGTGTCATTAATCTGTAGTTTTTCTTGCACCTCATTCTTCCTACAACATAACCCAAAGGCATCTGTTTTTCAGCCTTGGTCTTCATCAAAGTCAGGACCGAACCTGTGCCACCAAGGCACGGTGTGAGCAGTTTGTAACGGAGGGATGATGAGTTCGGGCAGTGGACCCTGGTGAGATATAAAAGAAAGGAGCTCACAGCGGTCTGGTTGCCAACATTTCAGTCCAAGTACAGAAGCTGATGAAGCTGAAATCCAACAGGAACAGGGTGCTGTGTTCTTACCAGCTGTTGTTGTGCTGCTTGGCTGTCATATCTCCACAATTCTGGGACATTTCTGCGCTTCCTCAGTGTTTGTTACGGGGATTTGGTGCTCAGGGACTTCATCCAGCAGAGATCTTTGGGTTTTGTAGCCCTTCCTGGGTTTTTCCTACATGAATGAGTAGGAAATCTTTTTGAGTGTCTGTGAACTTTTGAACATCCTGTGACAAAGAAGGGTCAGGCTTTAACTGTGCTTCGTGCTCAGAGTTGCCTTTTGTTGTTTCAGACACACTTTGGTCTCTGCCTTGTGAGGTGCAAGTCCACAGTCACCTCTTGTTTGCCATTTGTGTGCCACTCATGATGTCATTGGCTCTGCTACTCCATACTCTGCTCTGGAGCTTATAAATGTGGCAATTTTCTTTTGCTGGTTCTTAACCTGAGAGACAGGAGGTGTCTGTTCTGTCTGTCTGTCTGTCAGTCCCTACTGACCCTGTCCAAGTGTGTGTCTGTTTGAACTGGATAATTCCACAGGGTGTGCAGTTCACTCCATATCTTAAATGGCCATCTGCACCAAGATCTGTATCTTCACATTGTTTCCTTTGTGCAGGTTCTTCTGAACAGATTGAATTTAATACTATCGAATTCTTTTTTTCAGCAAATAAAGTAACATTGTGAGTAAGTTTTAAATAGTAAAAATTTATTTCTCCCCTGGAGTATATAGTTGATTTTTCAGTCATGGTAACAAAATTGTCTATTGCAAGTGCATTTATATTTAATATACCCAGATGTTGATCAAATCTTGGTGTGATCTATTTAATAAGTTAAGCAGTGAGTAAACCTTAAAAAAATTAAAGGGATGGGTGTGTGAAGGTGGTAACTAAATATTTCTGGCTTAATCCAGGTGTGCTGTCCTAAATACACCTGATCCTTCTGTATACTGTCATATTTTACTATTTGGATATAGGTCAGAATGTGGTATGGGAATATTTTTAGGTAATATCATGACCTCCTCTCAGTTTAATAGGTAGTGTTTCCCTGTAATGGGGTACTTGTCTCCTTATGCATCATCTTTTAAAACAGATAAGAAATTTTGATTATTATAAAGAAATTTCAATTTATTTTTATTAATAGAAAATGTTTCAAGTGGTTTGTTACTTTGCAGCATATTTTTTCCTGTAGAATTTTTAGTCTAAATTAACCTGTGTCTTCTGTTACTTGTAGCTTTTTACAAAATTTCTATTTAGTGAATCAGGCCTAAGACTATATAAATGAAAAACTTTGTTTCAAAAAGTATTCATTTATTAACTATAATTCCATCAGGTGGTTTATTTTGAAACTGAACGTAGTACCCTAAAAAAGGATGGTTAATATTTTTATATTTTAAGTTTAAATATTTGGCTTTCTGTTGACAATAACATGGCTTGGTCATAGTACTGAACTTTCTGAGTTCTGTGATAGTGTCTTTTCCAGGCAACATGAGATGTTTGTGCACACCTTGGCATATAGAATCACAGAATCATAGAATGGATTGAGTTAGAAAAGACCTCTGAGATCATCAAGTCCAACCCTTGGGCCAACTCCAGTCCCTTTACCAGATCATGGCACTCAGTGCCACGGCCAAGCTCACCTGAAAAACCTCCAGGGATGGGGAATCCACCCCCTCTCTGGGCAGCCCATTCCAATGCCTGAGCACTCTCTCTGCAAAGAAGTTTTTTCTGCTCTCCAACTTCAATTTCCCCTGGCAGAGCTTGAGCCCGTGCCCCCTTGTCCTATTGCTGAGTGCCTGGGAGAAGAGACCAACCCCCACCTGGCCAGAACTTCCCTTCAAGTAGTTCCAGACAGTGCTGAGGTCACCTCTGAGCCTCCTCTTCTCCAGGCTAAACACCCCCAGCCTCCCTCAGCCTCTCCCCATGTTTTTCCCTCTGTCAGTTTTTGGATAATGAATAGATTTTTGTTATCTGATGTTAATTTTTTTTTACTTTTAGCTCAAATATATTTGAGCATGGCTCATGTTTCAATAGCATGGCAAAACTGAGCACTGCTCACTGACTTGGATTCTCTTCGTCACATCTGAAACTAAGTTTGCCCATATGTTGCTCCTCTGCTAAAATAATGGCAAAACTTAATAGGGCTCTTCAGTTGGTACAAAATTCCTCCATGTAAGAGGAGTCTGCAGAGGTTCTTGGGTTTGTGGGCTGAGGGAAAAGCACAGCATTCAGTACCCACTCAGGTTTTTCCCTAAGATGTGTTTTGTGTAGCTCCCCATTTCCAGGTACCTGGATCTTGTGAGTTCAGCAATGTTTACTGGTATATTTGAGAGAGTTTAGTGCTTCAGTGGGAATAAACAAACAGTTCTGTCTGTGTTGTTCCTTCCTTTCTTACAGAAGTCTGGTTTTTTTTGGTCTTGGCCTGTGCTTTAAGAAGTGTGTCTTCAGTTAAGAGGAGCACAATGTAAGGACATGCAGAATGGCCCTTGGGAATGTGAGGGCTGAGCTGGCTGGTATTTGTAGGCAGGAAAGAATGGAAAAGAACTTTTTTTCCCCCTGAAAATATTTTGGTCAGTTCTTGATCTTTCTTTAGTCAGTGCTCCTTATGAAAAGACTCGGCAGGCCCATACAGAAACTAAAGGGTATCAATCAGCAGAGGAGGCAAGGAAAGAAGAGAGGACCATGGTGGGTTTGAATGTAGAAAGCCACAGATAGTTTGATATAAATTGACAAAAGGAGGGCCCTCCTGCCTGCACAAACCCAGCATCCCTTCCTGTGGGGCCTCTGGCTACTTTGGGTCCATGCTCTTACACAAGGAAATATTAAGAAATTTGCAAACTTAGGAAGTCTAAATGTTCAAGTTCAGTGTACCTGAATTGACAGTTTTACTCAGAGTTAGTGTAAAACTCTGAAAAACGAAATTTGAAAAAGTGTTGATTATTTGCAGTCAGAGCACAGAGATGAGGCTGGTATTGCTGTTTAATTAATCACAGCCTGGGCCCTGAGCAGTCCTTGCTCCTGAGGCTGTCAGTGTGGCATTTTTCAGGTTAGTTGTAGAGCTAAGCTTTTTTTTTTTTTGGTGGCTCTTCTTAATTGCTTTGTTTCCTTCTCTTCCCAGGAGTTAGTGTATTGACTTGTCAGATCTTCACTGTGAAGGACTCACTGGTAGCATAGCAGGCGTGTTTTGCTCCTCTTTGGGACTGAGTAGGATGGAGAGCCTGAGCTCAAACCCTGCTTAATTGCAAGGTGTCTGGGGTAGGTAAGTGTGGGCTGGCAGTGCAAGTTCTGTGGAGAACAACAGCACAATGCTGGGAGCTGGAAAGCTGGATCTGAGAAACTTCATCCCTCATCTATCCTGTGGTGGGGGGAGATGGTGCCTGATAACTGTGGGAGGTTTGCAGCACCTGTGGGTCACAGGGCAGTGTTTCTGAGAGTGTCTGCTGGTGGACTCACCTTGTCTCTGGGTTTGTGCTGCTTGCTTGGCTGCCCTTTCTACTGATTGTTAACTGAGGCTGCTGTTGGATTCTCTTAAGTCATGAGAGCTCAAACAGACAGGTAGCCTTGAAGGGGATTAGTTAATCAGATGTTTAGTAAAGTGCAAACTCTTTCTGCAGCTTTATCCACCCTCAGGCTATTCAAGTCTCTCCACAGTGTGAGCTTATTGCCTGAACCACTGAGGGTGCAGAATTAACCTTTTCTTTCAGTGGGGAGGAGTTGGTGGTTTTTTTCCATTCAGACCTTAGAAGATGGTGATGTCTAACTTAAATATGTGAGTGTGATACTGAGAGCTACTTTTAATTAATACCAGGTGCTTTCTTCTCTCCATCAGTATTGGCTGCACCCATATAACTACCCCTCTATAACTACCTGAAGGGAAGTCCCAGCCAGGTGGGGGTTGGTCTCTTCTCCCAGGCACTCAGCAATAGGACAAGGGGGCAAGGGGTTAAGCTCTGCCAGGGGAAATTGAAGTTGGAGAGCAGAAAAAACTTCTTTGCAGAGAGAGTGCTCAGGCATTGGAATGGGCTGCCCAGAGAGGGGGTGGATTCCCCATCCCTGGAGGTTTTTAAGGTGAGCTTGGCCGTGGCACTGAGTGCCATGATCTGGTAAAGGGCCTGGAACAGTTGGCCCAAGGGTTGGACTTGATGATCTCGGAGGTCTTTTCCAACCCAATCCATTCTATGATTCTATGATTAACATTATTTAAAATGGAAAGTGCTTACTCAGATAATCTAATGAAAGATTTTACTAACAATCTGGAAGAAAATTAAGTCCTGTTCTAGCAGTCATGCCAGATGGGGTAACAGTTTGTCCTAGTTCAGCAGGTGGGACAAGTTGTCACTGTGTGGGGGTGATCAAAGCTGTGTATTCTACCCCCCTATTCATTCCCAAGGTCAATGACCCATTTGCAGCAGCTGCCCAGGGAGTCGTTAGCACCTCCACTCCCAGCCTGAGGGGGCGTGGCTGCTAATGGGCCATCAACAGTTCAAAAATACCCCATGACTCACAGAGTTAATCACCCATTGTGTGAGTCCCCGCCCTGGGGGAGGGACTGGGTGCTCCCTGAGGGTACATAAGAGATGGGTAAAAAGACCTCGGGAGCCTTTCGTTGTATCCAGAGGAGCAGCAGGACCTCGACAGGAGGAGACCACCACTCTCAACCAGACTGTGCCATCATCTGCACCAACAGGTTTTTTCACTTCCTTTTGCTTTGGACTTGGGGGAACCAACGCGGGTCTCAGCACAAGGGCTAACAAACCCCTTTGGGTTTGTACCCCAGGGCACTGGGTTATACTGCTGGGTTTTGGGAGTTGAAAGCAATTTCCCTTTGTGTCAGTGTATTTACTGTATTGTTATTATTAAATTGTAGCTCTGACTTATAATCTCTCTTGTGTTGAGCTCATTTCTCCTGCTGGTTTACCTCTAAACCAGCACACAGTTTGAAGACTGTGATGTTGGTTCCAGCTTGCAGTGGTTTAGAACATAAAATATGTGTGCATTATGGGAAATGCACACTGGGGAAAAGAATGCCATAGAAAATTTGCTACAGGTTGTCATGTATATAAGTAAATTGCAAAGAAATCTTTAAACATTTTCATAGAGCACTTAATATCATGGTCATTCCTACTAAAAAGCATTGTTGAGGTGCTTCAAAATGAGTGCTGTAAAATAATATCCCCATGCACCTTGCTGCATTCTGTGTTTTTGTTCAACCTTCTGATTTTAGAAATATCAAACCACAAAGGTAGCCAGCACGAGAAAATTGGCCATGGTAAGTGCTATGCAGAGAGAAGTTGCCTTGCTGTCATGTAAGTATGAATAGCAGAAGATTAGACAGTTCTTTCTGGATGCACAAGTCAAAATTATTGACGCTGCTTTTCATCTTCTCTCATCCTGTGCAAAGCACTCAATCTGGTGTTGACCAAGTATTGTTTAGCATTTCCTGTTCCCAGCCTATCCCACTGATGAACTATATTTTAATTTCTCTTTATTGCATCTTTCTGTGGTCAGAGTGCTTCAGGGTTCTTATCATCATCTTGTCCTTGCCTCACAGTTGGAAGACTTCCAGTAAATCTCCCTTCCCTTAGGAAATAAGATATAGTTAGCTAACTAATAACTTCTGTTTTTCATGTGAAGATCAAACCTACTGAAACTGGTGATTTCTCATTTAAAAAAGAAGGACGTAAAGGCTGCTTCTGGTAGCATTAGATGGTTAGGTCTGTTGGTTCTGTAGCTGTTAAATTGATTTAGTAGTGGTGTGTTTGTGCTGAAGATGACCTGAAGGACTGTGGGGCAGTTAACTTCGAGAAATGGACCTGTGTGAGTGTGGTTTTGTTTGTCTGAAGGTAAGGCTGAGATGTTCTGGGGTAAATAGACTGTGAATTGCATAATAAAATTGTGCCAGGTCCCAGCTCTGGAGTTGCTGAGATTACAGTTTGTGTCTCTGTGACTGTTTTGTTGTAGGACCCTCTTTGAGCAAGGCCTCAGCGTGGCAGGTGCTGTGCAAACACAGAGCTGAAATTGTCACTGCTCCAGAGTCTTTGGAATCTGAAAGGAGAAGCAGCTGAAACGAGGTTACAGCGATTTGTTGTTTGTGTGCAGCAGCCAAACCTTTGGGGAATCTGGTGGCAGAGAGGTGGGAGAGGTGTTTGAGGTGTGACCCTACTGGTGTTTCTTGGTTATGTCTGTCAGACATGAAGGACAGCCAGGAATAAAACCCAAAAGTGGCAGGCTGAAATGGATTTTTTTTTCTTTCTTTCTTGCCCTTTTTTTAAAGTTGCCAGTGACAGGTGTTAACTATGGATCAGAAGTAGGGCTTGGCATTTTGTAGCTGTCTGAAGACTTTGAAACGAAAATCCCAGACATGAATAGAGGAAGGAGGTAAAATGATGTAAAAAAGACAGCCCTTGTCACTGCAATGTAGCTGAACAATTACTGTGAGCAGCATTGTGAGAGGCTGTGTGTGAGCAGAGTCCTGGGAAGTTCAAAGGCAAAAATGATGCAATAACTGAAGTAAGAACTTAAATGTACGTCTGAGGGAATGGACCTTGAAGGAGTTGATAGAAACAAATAGTATTGGGATGAACACTGAAAGTTCTATCTGAAGCACATCATGCTTGAGAGTGCAAACTGCAGGTTAGTGTCATTTACCGAGTTTGATGGTTTGTGACCCTGCCTAGAGGGCTGTGCTAAGCAGTCTAATTCAACTCCTGTTATAAGTACATTCTGGATTGTTTCCCCCCAGCACAGAGAATGTATAGGGGGAGCCCCTTATACTGAGCTTGGGCGCTGGACTGATGGTCAGAAGAGCTCAGGCACAGCAGACATCAGAAGGCTTGATCAAAAGGCTCACAACTTTGAGAGTTTATTCAAGATAGATTAACAGACAGTTCTCATAGCTCATAGTAGAAGAAGATAGTTCCTAGAAGTTCCTATTTCATCATTTCACATCCTAGTAGATCTACCCCTCATGCCGTAATATCCACACCTTTTATGCACTCTCCCAGCCAACATGCTTCCACATAATTGGTTAACCAATTCACCGTACGTACACCACAGCCTCTCATTGGTCACAACCCACCACACTCATACTCCAGGTAGCTCTGTCCTCTTTAAGGCAGAACTCCAAACAGCTTTTCTTAAGGGATGCACTTACTGTCACCCCCACAAGAATGTATTTTTCATTTCCATCACACATCTTCTTTCTGTGCCATGAACTCAGGAAATGATTTTTGAAATGGATTAGACTAGTGACTTTTTGAACTGTGTGCAGATAATTTGTGGTCTAAAGAACCAAGTGTTAAGTGGAACCAGGTATTTCTGCTGAAAGTCTAAGGGAGCATTGATCTCAAAGTTTGAATGCTTCCAATAGCTTTTTAATCCTAAGGGGTTTGGAATCACATCTTTTCCTCGTGGTTTGGTGGGCCCACTGTCATTGACATCTTGATGACAAGGGTTGGTTTTAACTTGAGTTTCCAGCAGGCTTTTTCATACAGCACTTGTGATGCTACTTGTGTCTTGTTATAGATGTGGCAAAGACCCCTTGGGTTTCACGTTATTGTGGAGTTTTGAATAATTGGGAATGACAGAGGAGTTGAGTAATAATCAAATTAACCTGGTTTGCCTAAACATGTAATAGTTGAGATCCTTTTTCTGTGAGGAACTGACTGATTTGTCAAGATGTCAAATTGGTCACAAGCCAAGCTAATCACTTGTGTGGGTTGCATCAAGAAAGACAGAAGAAGTGCTCCATATGTTCTGATTTGTATTCATTCAGTTTTGCCTAACAAAATTTTAGGTGTTAAGTAGGGTTTGTGACACCTCCTTGTTTTAACATCTCCAACCTGTGAAAGTGGTAAAACATGGTGAAATCTGAACTGTGCTGCCATTAAATGCCCTCAGGATTAAGTTCTTAACTCTTCCACAAGAGGACAACCTCACTGAGTTGGGAGGGGAGGAAGCATCGGTGTGCTTGCAATCCTCTGAGGGTTTATGCCTCTTGAATTGGGAGGGAATAACCATCCTAATTTGATAGATTTGGAGCTACTATGAATATTTTATATTGACCAAGTTATTGGAACAGTTAACTGTGTGAACATGTTGGTTTAGTTTAATGGGAAAGAGGAGGTGGAGGTGTCTGGGGAAAATAAGCAGGAACAGAAAGAATTTTGTGTCTTGGCAAAGAATTTGAGTGCTGTTAAGCCCAGTGACTCTGTCATCCCTTGTGGGTTTTTTCCCCTTTGCTTTTTTTGGCTTCTTTGTTTTTAATTAAGCCTACAGTACTGCTGTTGTAAAAGAAGATTTTTTTAAAGTTTTTTCCCCCACATTTTCAGCTCCCACTCAACAAGTGTGGGTTGTAATAATTCAAGGATTCGGACTGAGTCCTGAAAATGGGTGTGCCTGATAAAATCAAGATAGCCTTAACTATCCACAAGAAGATGTTAAAATAGGCATTCTCTAGACTTACTTATCATTCATTGTGCTTAAACAAAGGAAACCAGTTTGGTTACAGGTTCCAAGAAACATCATCTGAAGAACCAGTCAGTAAACAAGGCAGACCCAGGTGATGAGCAGCACTTGTGATGGTTATCAGGGCTTTGTTCAAGGGCACAGGCAGGGGAATTGCTTGTATAGTAAGTCCTGTTCCAGCATCTGGGTCCCTGGAGGTGGATGTGCTGAACTCTGAGAGCAAAAGTTAGTTCTGTAACTAATCCCAGAGTCTACTTTTCTTCACTTCCCTGCTCAGGGAATTGGTTCAGTTGTTGTGCTTTGTACTGCTGTGTTGGGAGGGAAATCCCCCTCCCTTAGGCAGCTTTTGTGTCCTCTGTTTATGGTATGTGATATGTAGTAGGCTGGCTGTTAAAAGGGCAACTGAGAAGGCA
Organism: Sakesphorus luctuosus; assembly: GCA_013396695.1. Lineage (NCBI taxonomy): Eukaryota > Metazoa > Chordata > Aves > Passeriformes > Thamnophilidae > Sakesphorus > Sakesphorus luctuosus. The sequence goes on from VWZD01008255.1 coordinate 552,508, forward strand.
GGTAATCCAGACTGAGCAAAGGTGTTAAGGAAAATGGGAGCCCTTGAGATGGGCATTGTTGTGTGACTGTAAAAGAATAGGCAAACCAAGTTTCCAAAGTAGAGAAACCATTATTAAATGTTTTGATGTAGGTAGTGGGTCAAATCCAGACACACTTTTCAGCATCTTTGAAATGGAAGCAGTGGGGATGAGGGGATGGGAAGAGGGAGTGAAAGTAATGGTAAAATAAGTTTATTTTTCAAGGAGGGAAAAAAAAAAGTAGTTTGTTTGGAACATGAAGCAGAGGAGTAAAATTACTGGGTTTATGACACTGTACTGAGTTTATGATTTTTGGTGTTCAGTGAAGTTTGTTGCTAGAGTCGTTATTTTTCAGAATGTTTTGTAGGCTCCTCTTGTGGGTCAGGGCACAGAGAGCAGATTGTTATTTTCTGAGTGGATGCCCTGCTCTGGCAGCTGGATACTTCTGTCCTTCGTGGACGTCTCTTTAATGAGCTCCACTGTTACTGTGGCCGCTTTGCTTCCACTGGGCACACAGTGCGTTGGATGAGGGATGTTCCATTCTGCACAATGCAGGTGCAAGATCCCAGGAGCTGGATGTCTGTGTTGCAGAATGTGTTTACTGTGGTGGCATTAGATGTGCTGGCAGGTCACTGTCTGGGGCTGCTCAGCACTGGGACAGAAGCCAGTTTGGTGTTTTGTGTGAGAGAGAACCCTCAAACCCGAAAATGTACACTGGTGTATGATCTTCTGTGCTAGATAATAACCTGTTTATCCCGTCAGTCCTGCTCACAGTGTAACCAGTTGTTGTGCACTGGCTGGGAATCCTGACCAACTGGAGGTTGCACTTGTGGGTTCCAATGCTCAGATATTGCTCGTATTTGTGTTCACACATCACTCTGTCCAACTTGTGTCCAATGTTTTCTTAGCTGCTCTTTGCCCACGTTTCTTCCAGGGCAGGTTTTGCTAATGTGGCACTCTGGGCTAATAAATCTGTTGCCAGTTAAGTACCAAAACTCTGGAGTTTACTTAGGCAAATGAAGTGCTGCAGTGCAGATGCACGGCAGCTGCAGGGCCCGTGTAATTGGCACTTGCTGGCAGATCCTGTTCTGGTTTATTGATGAAACTAATCATGAAAAGGAAAATCTGGGTTTCTTACGTTAGAAATGGCTCTTTCCTTGTCAGCGCAGTGGATAGCACAGCGAAATCCTGAGCCATGTAATGGTCAGACTCTTCGCAATAAAAGTAGTGCATTTAGATCATCTAGTAATAATCATCTCTTGAATAATTGAGGCCATGAAGCTTTGTTGTACATTGTCTTGCTGGGTTTTCAAAATGCATTTAATGCAAGCATATTTTCCAGAAAAGGCCTTTAGGCTCGATTTGGTGGTTCTGAGTAGTGAATCCATTGTCCTTTGTTAGTGATTGATCATTGCTGATAGAATACCACTGTATTTGCTATTGAGAGGCACAACAGGGTGAAATTCAAGTCCTGTGCTTCCCCTCTCACTGCTCTGCCCCCTGATACCAAATCTCTGACATTGTTGTGAATCTGCCTGAGCAGAAACCTTGTGATTAACAGATTACAAAGTCCGTGAGGTATTGGGATCCTCCGGGGCTGTCCAGAGGCAGCCGGCTTTTAATGCAAAAGAGATGTAGCTAAATTTTCTAGTGAATTACGTGGCACATTTTGTTAAAGCTTTTAGAAAGATACAAAGCATCAATGACTGTTCATAGAATCATAGAATGGATTGGGTTGGAAAAGACCTCCGAGATCATCAAGTCCAACCCTTGGGCCAACTCCAGTCCCTTTACCAGATCATGGCACTCAGTGCCACGGCCAATCTGTTGCTAATGCTTGTCCTGGTTTTCAAAGACAGCTGTGTTTAGGAGGGCTGGGAACTAATGGAACAGGTTTGCAGCCTATTAGAAAGAAACTCCTTTTCACAGTTCATCTGGCACTGCCTTCCCCAAACTGGAGCTCACAGGCGGGTGGGGCAGAACAACTTTATGAAAACTGAGCGGATATATTTGTTGTGAGACTTCCTGTTGCCCAGAGTCTGCGGAATTAATTACTTGGGGATATCAATTTATTAGCATTCAGCTAATGAAAAGCTGTCTGGTGTGACATGAGGGTTTTGTCGTGCAAAGATGCTTTTGGGAGGCAGTCTGAGGTTCTGTCGGCACAGACGGGGCAGCATCGCTGTCTCCTCAGCAGCTGAGCTGTTTGGGTCGTGCAAATACACTTTGCCTTCATGAACAGTGAGGGAGAAGAGCCTCACATACCAAAGAAGTCTCTGTCTGTCTATATAAAAGTGTGTTTATCTATCTACATAAAAAACTTGGGAGCTGCTGAATGTGCAGACATTTTAATGCTGATAAGAAATATTTACTCATGGGTTTAGGCAGAGAACACAAATAAAAAAAGAAAACTAAAAATAAAAATAAGAAAAAAGAAAATTGTGAAGGAGCTGTGACTTTCTCCTAGTAACCTCCTTACTATCTGCTGGTTTTCTGTGAACTGTATCCTTGTAATATCTGCAAGTTAGTAATGTTTTTCTCTGTTAGTAATTTGATTATATGGCACAAAATGGATTTTCCTGCCTAATTTCAGTAACTTTTCAGCACTCTTCTGCATCATCCTCTATTTTTTAGCGTGTTTTTGAAAACTTGAATATCTGGGATAGATGCAATACTTGAGCTTCAATCTCAAGAAATGTTGGTTAAAATAACTTTGTTTTCAGTTTCTGATATTCTCCAAGGTTTCATTAAAGGAGTGGGTATCCACTGTCTCTTGCAGTGGCAAAGGTGCTGTAAATCATTGATGTGTTTTGGTCTCCTGTGTCTGTGAAAGCTGAGCTTTGGCTCCCGATGAGTTCCAAACTAGGTGGGAATGTTACCAGTGTGCCTGACTCCAAGTGTAGGGGAAAAAATAGTACTGTCCTGTACACTTTGAAGTTGCCAGTTTTTCTTCTAGAAAGAGAAATGATCAGGAGCTATGCTGGTTTCTTAGGCCTGAGAAAGAAGGTTCTTTTGGTGTTGGGATATTTTTGGGGTGTGTGTGTGCGGTGTGAGGTTGTTTTTTTCTATGTATTTGTTCACATTTTTAGCAGAGTTTTTAGTTTTACTCCCAGAGGTAGTGAATTTCTGCATTCAAATCCCCAAATAAAACTAAATACTAGAAAGGCACAAGTTAACACTGAAACACACGCAGTGTTTTTTTGATGTGATTGGGACTCCAGATTTATTTTCTTCCCTGTTCCACTTCTGTTCTAGGAATTGGACCACCCTTCTATCAGCAGGTTTTGCTGTAGAACTGTCCCACCTGGCTTTCCATCCTGACATTTCTTGGTGTGGCTCTGGATATCCTTATAATTGGTTCACTACATGTGCTTTATTTCTGTGTTTCCAAAGTATTTCTTGCACGAGTTACTTTAAAACCATGTTGCAAATTTCTGAATAATTTGTGAATTCAAGAACTTCACAAAAGATCTTGTGTTAATGGTACTTCACCTTGTTATTTTTGGTGCAAATGGTTGCATGGGCAGCTTTCTCTGCTGTGTGAGAGGCTTGACAGGTGAGGGCCAGCTGTGATCAAACAGACCCTTTTTTTAAATACATTGCAAACCACAAGACCCACCTGGCTTGAGAAAGGAGAGCAGGTAACTGGTGAGGTGCAGCGCTGGGGCTGGGCTCCTCTTTGCTCTGTCAGTGGGGTGACAGCAGGGGACAGGACACACCTCCAGTGCTGTGCACCAGCTGCAGGAAGGACATGGTGAGGGCATTGGGGAACTGCAGCTCTGCTTCCCACAGCACCCTCACGTTTCATCAGCACTGGCATTTCCATCCCTGGGTGCCCTTTCCTTCCTCGTCTCACAGCTCTGTGACGCCTGGCATTGCCCATCCTGCAGTCTGACAATGGCACTACTGTGATCCAACCCTGCTCCCCTGTTTTTCCTTAGCCCTTTGTCATGCTGGAAAACAGCAGTGACTCTGTACTTCACCAAGGAAGAGTGCACCTGAAAGGGCACGTCAGTACCCTTTGAAATGTCTGTCCAGGGAATAGGAAAGAAGTGGGATTGGCTTAATTGATTTGCTCAGATATGAATAGAGGGTTCCACCTAAGCCACTCATAGACTGAGAGTAAAAAAAAGGCCAAACCTGAAATCTCAGTCCAAAAACCAGACCAAACCATCCCCATCTCCTCTTTTTGGCACTACTTTGCGGTAGAACTCTCTGCTGTGCCTTGCTTATTAATTACAGAATCACAGAATGCATTGGGTTGGAAAAGACCTCTAAGATCATCAAGTCCAACCCTTGGGCCAACTCCAGTCCCTTTACCAGATCATGGCACTCAGTGCCACAGCCAAGCTCAGTTGAAAAACCTCCAGGGATGGGGAATCCACCCCCTCTCTGGGCAGCCCATTCCAATCCCTGAGCACTCTCTCTGCAAAGAAGTTTTTTCTGCTCTCCAACTTCAATTTCCCCTGGCAGAGCTTGAGCCCATGCCCCCTTGTCCTGTTGCTGAGTGCCTGGGCAGTGTATTTGGATGACTTGGTTGATTTAATATGAAGAATATAGTTTTTTTTTTTACTAGTTCTCCAGAGAAACTGTGCCTGTCCCATCCCTGGAAGTGTCCAAGGTCAGATTGGATGGGGCTTGGAGCAACTTGGGCTAGTGAAGGATCTCCCATGGCAGGGCATTGGAAAAAGATGACCTTTTAAGTCCCTTCCAACTCAAACCAATTATAGTATGAACTTGTTACTGATTGCCAGTTTTCTCAAGTGAGGTGCAACAAAGTTGGAACTACTGTCTTGGCATATGAGGCTGGCTTTCACAGGGCTCTTTCCAGAGGACATGCAGTCATTGCTTTTTCCTAGTGCAGGGCCTTTGTTAGGTATGTATGACTTGCATTTCATCTCTCCCCTTGATGTTACTGCAGACTGGGATCTGCTCTTCTGCTTTATTGAATATTGTCTGTAAATTGTTTGGCATAAAACATCCTGTTTCAGAAGGACCTACTTTTAAAATGAATATAACTAGAAATCTTTCTGAATTTTCAAACAGCTCTCATCATGAGCGCTGTATTGCTGGAAACATGTGCTGTGTGGTCTTCATATAAATGTATGAATTTCTCACTGAAAGGGAACTGTGGAGCTATTACTGGTACACTGTAGTATAATGGTCTCATGCAGTTGTGATTTAGTAAGCTGTACCAGATTTCAAGCTGTCTGCATTGCAGCCTTTTTGTTATTAATAGTTAATGATATTCTTCTCTGTCTGTAAGCAGATCCTTGCTTTCAGCCTTCCCTCCCCCTCAATCCTTGGGACCTTACGTTGTCCTCTGAACTGGAAGTGGGGGGATAGGTGGAGTTGCTTTCAGAGCTGCCAGGGCAGTTCTGGGGATGGCCTGAGCAGATTTCCTAGAATCACAGAATGGATTGGGTTGGAAAAGACCTCCGAGATCATCAAGTCCAACCCTTGGGCCATCTCCAGTCCCTTTACCACATCATGGCACTCAGTGCCACGGCCAGTCTCAGTTGAAAAACCTCCAGGGATGGGGAATCCACCTCCTCTCTGGGCAGCCCATTCCAATGCCTGAGCACTCTCTCTGCAAAGAATTTTTTTCTGCTCTCCAACTTCAATTTCCCCTGGCAGAGCTTGAGCCCGTGCCCCCTTGTCCTATTGCTGAGTGCCTGGGAGAGCAGTGCGGGCTGCCCTCTCTCAGCCCTGTCAGGTCTGCCCTGGCTGTGGGTTATCCCCCCACGCTGCTCCTCCTGCAGGGCAGTGCAGGGCGCTGGCTTAGCCTGCCGGTGACCCTGGATTATGTTCTTGTTCATGACATGTCTGCAGTGAGTGCAAGGTTCCAATTATATTTGCCTTCAGGCGCTTCTCAGGAGATGGTGGGGGGAGGAGAGGGCAGGAAGAAGGGAAATCATTTGTGTAAGTTCATAAAAGTCTGTGGAAAGACTTTCAGGGTAGAAATCTCAATTTCCAGCGTAATCTTTATCTCAGATTTGTAAATCACAAATACAAACAAATATAAAATTTGAGACTACCTCTTAGTTGCCTTTTTTGTTGTTTTTTTTTTTCTTCTGGGAAAATAATCTGGTTTTGTTTTAAGGAGATGCTACAAACCTGAAAGAAAGATAATTTTAATGTCTTGTAGTTGAGAAACAAGATAACAGAACTCTGAACCGGAGCAATGGTAAATGTTTTATTTTGCAACGTGGTTTTCTTTTTTGCTGATTGAATAAAATCACCAAAATTGCTGGGCTGATACATTCTTACTCTTTACCTCTGTGCTTGCCTGTTATCTCTTCAGTTTCAATCTAGTTCAGCTTCGCTACTGCTTTTGCTGGTGAGCAATGTCTTTGAAGGCCCGGGGACAAAAAGGCGTGAACTCTTGGAATAGCAATGAATGGGCGAGACTGTCATGCCAAATGCATGACAACATAAACTATAATTGAGCCATCAGTAAGACTTTGGAAGTGACTATTCATAGCTTGTCCTCCAGACACGTTAAAGAAAAACGACCTTGTGTTTTCGGGTACAACAACAGTTCTACAAATTTAGTTTGTATTTTCAGTTAGAAGGTTTTCCTGCTAAAAGATGTCAAAAGCAACACGTGAAGTTCTAGAAGGCCTTTCCAAAACTTTGGAACCAATTGATCATAATTTTCATGTTAATGTTCAGGTGACTGGTGTAGTTTCTTTGTTTGCATTTTGAAAACTAATTCAAGTGGAAAAATGTGGGTTTTTTTCCCCAAATATTTTCATTCTTACATCTGAAAGCAATGCAGAATTTGGTGGTAGCCACCCTGTGCATGGGTGGTTTGGCAAGTTTTCACCAACAGTACACATGAAGGACTGCATGGGGAGTCCCCCATGTCATTGTGCTGTTCACTTCAAACTGTTGGTGTGTTCTGCAGTGCTTGGGCAGAGACTTGGAGCGAACTCATTGTGCCTGGTATTGGGAAGGTTTGTTCCTGCAAACAGTGGCTGCAGCAAATGGTGTTTCTTCATGTGGTTTTATGTGAACAAGTAGAAAGAAATGGCTGTCAGTGTGTGGCAGTGCTCTGGTTTGTGGGTTTCTGGGTAGAAGAGAGATCTGTGTCACTGGTGGCCCCAAGAAAGCAGCAAGATGTCTGCAAAACCTCTTTGCCTCTCTATTTGAAAAATCATCAACAATTTATTAAGTTGTTCTATGGAAGATACAGTGAAGGTTGTCAGTGGTTCAGAACATTTGGGAGCCACTTAGATAAAAAAATATTAAGGTCTAGCCAGTTCCTTCACTGAGTTTTTATAGACTGTTTCTGTTGCTGAGCAGGACTTAATCTCTGTGTTAGGACACTTGGAGTTTAGAGGTGGATTTCTGAGGGAACATACACAGAAGGTAAGGGGGCCTTGTGCAGTAAGATACCTCAAGGGGAATAGACATAGAATCATAGAATGGACTGGGTTGGAAAAGACCTCTAAGATCATCAAGTCCAACCCCTGGTCCAACTCCAGTCCCTTTACCAGATCATGGCACTCAGTGCCACGGCCAATCTCACTTTAAAAACCTCCAGGGATGGGGAATCCACCCCCTCTCTGGGCAGCCCATTCCAATGCCTGATTATTCTCTCTGCAAAGAATTTTTTTCTGCTCTCCAACTTCAATTTCCCCTGGCAGAGCTTGAGCCCGTGCCCCCTTGTCCTATTGCTGAGTGCCTGGGAGAAGAGACCAACCCCCACCTGGCAACAACTTCCCTTCAGATAGTCACACAAAGCCTGTTTAACTTGAATCCAAATGCATATAATCTGCATGTCCATTCCAGCTTAGTTGAACAGAGGGGCTTTCAGAAGCTTCAGGTTGTTCTGTAGAAAGGCTGTTATGACCAGTGATTTGGTGGTTTTGATGGGTGCCATTCATGATTGGTTTTGTTGTAATCAATGTTTCTCTCTACTTGAAGAATCACAGACTATTCTGAGTTGGAAGGGACTCCACAAGGATCATCAAGTCCAACTCTTAAGTCCGTGGCCCATGCAGGGGATTGAACCCATGACCTTGGCATTATTACAGCCAAGTTTTAACCAACTGAGCTAATCTCAGGGTCAAGAAGATATGACCAACCTTCCATGTTATGAATTCTGTCCCAAGGACAAAGGAAGAAAAATCCTCTCAGTTGCAAGTTGCATCTTGTGCTGACTAAGATAAAGAGACCAGGATGCTCTCATGTGCTTTGATGTTGCAGACATCATTGTTAGTCACTGTTTTATTTGGAATTGCCAGCAAGAGAGTGCTCACTAGTTACTTGCAGTGCATTAACTTGACATGCCCTAATCTAAACCACCTTCATTCAGCAGCAGGGCATGCAGCTGCTTTTTTACTTTGAGTACCTTTAATTGGTACCACAGTTCTCAGTACCTCCTGTTTTGAAGTGTGGCAAAGAAGTGATCTGCAGTTCTGGCTTGGCCCCCACCTTTAGCAGTGCTTTAGTTCGGTGTCAGGAGTGTGAGGCTCGTGGTGTTCACGGACTGGGGGGCTCTGACTTGGAATGTGTGGCAGTGGGAAGTCTGGGAAAAATCATGTTAATGCAGTTTGGATGTAAGAGAGGTGAGATGGAAAGAAGCTGCAGTGAAGACAGGTTAATAAAAAGAAAAAGGAGGGAAAGGCCTGCTGATTCTGAGTGTGCAGTGCTGTGCCTCGGTGCAGTAACTGTGTGGCTGTGTGACTCAACTTAGAATAAATCTTGCTTGAGATCTTTATTTTCCTTGATGCTCTTTGGGGAGAAAAGGATCTTTAAATGCCTCATGTTTTTGCAGGTCTTAAACCAGATTTCTGCCTGTAGCTTCCAAAGCAGGTATTTTATGGTTCCCTCAAAGTTAACTGGTAATCCAAGACTTCATTCTTTTGTTCTCCTCTATGGTCCCAAGTAAGAGGAACGATATCAGTGGAGTAAAATGGGTGGTTAATCAAACTTGTTTCTTAGCCCTGTCCTGACAGAGGTCTCAATATGCAAATGGCTGCTGTGCTAGGTATGGAACTTTAAACAGAGGACTCTGGAGAACTACTAAAAGGAGCCAAGAGTCTTTAAATTCTTTCAGAAATGCTGCATTTCTCTCCAGTGCAGTAGACATCAACCCAAATGCCTTATTAGTACCTTTCAATCACCCGCTTAAAATAGAGTAATTTTATGATGAAAGATGATATTTCAAAGCCTGCCAAAGATCTGTGGGCCACATTATCTTCTGTTTCCACATCATCACACCATGCTAACCACATAAATTGGATACCTTCCAAGGGGGTTGAGTATCTTTACAGTACTCTCCAGTTCTCTCTAGCAGTCATGGCAGTTAGAAATTAAAACAACAGTGCATAAGAAGTTTGATCTCGTAGGCAGATGGATGTCAATAATAATTTTTCTTGCCTACCTCTCCTGCTTTATTTTCCAGTCAGAACAGTTTATTATTAAGCTGTGCTATTAAAATTCTCTGGGGAAATATTCACTGATTCCTTTGTCAAACCAACAGGGAGCTCAATAGCAAACTTTAGCAGATTGTTCTGGGTAACAGTTAATTGCCAGAGCAATGTTGCAGTCTCTTGATGTAGCAGATACTGGTGTATAATTACAAAGATTTCCAATTAGCAATACTTGGGTATTCCTCAAGAGATACTCAGTGACACTGAACTAACTCTCCTTCGAACAGATTTTTACTTGATGCAAAAACAGGTGAAACTTTGGTATGGTTTAAAGGCTCAAGTGCTTTACTCATTGCAGGTCTTCGTGGTTAAGCAGCTCATGAAATTTTATGACCTGTCTTTTGGTAGCAAAGTCTGTAGGTGTAGTTATCCATTGACATGAAGATGCCTGAATCATCCTTATTCAGAAAACAGGGTCACTGGTGATTTGTTTTCGCTGGAGACCTGCAGGTCAGTGTTACAAGGCCACATCTGCCTGTCCCAGTCTCTAATCTCTTACCTGATCTGCAGGTTCCGGAGTGGAAGATGCATATCAGGACACATTGCAAATGCAAAGTTGTTTGTTGTGGTGTTTACAAGCCACCACCAACCAGTGATAAACAGATGTCATTGCAGGCATGATACTGCTTTGCATTGGTTGTGTTGGTGCATTAGCCGTTTTTAAAAAAGGCAGGTGTAAGAGAGTTTGTTTTCCAGTAGTCGACAAAGTGAGAAGACATTTGTCTTGGAAATACATTCACTTTTTCATTGCCTGCCAGTCATTCAATCAGTGAGTATGAACTTTCACATGAGCTTTCATGAAAACAACCATCCATTTGTAAACAGGAAGATCTTTTTATCTGATTCTGTGTGGAAGATGGAGATGAGAATTGACTGGGTAGATCAGTGTTACATGAACATGGAGACTGGTACCTTGTCCAAAGCAATCCAGGTGTGGCAATTGTTGGTTGTAAATCTGGAACTTTTCATGGCTGTGGATTATCTTCTTTGTGGCAGAACCTCTGGTTCATAAAACAGACAGTCAGTTCTGGGCTTGCTGCCCCTTAAATGAGTAATTCCTTAAGTAGATCAGCTGATTGTACAGAGGCCCCGTCTTCTGGCAGGAGAAGAGCCCAGTGCTGGTTGTGGATCTTGGCCCAGCTGTTGTGTTACTTCTCTTACGGGTCTGTTAAACGCCAAGGTAATCTCACTAGTTCTGGCACAGCCTCACTGGTTTGTTTATCAGACATTGCACAGCAGGGTATCTGTGGTGACAGCATTACTGTTTGACAGAGTGGCAGTCACACTGAGGAGTTCACAAATTGTCTGGGAACCTCTCTACAACCTCGATTGTCAGGCTGAAGCAGAGTGATACAGTGGGATTTTTTGAAATGCTGTATTTGTGTGAAGCAGGATCTGTTTGATTAATGCCTGGATTGTTTTGTTTCTTTTGGTTGTAGGAAGAGTAGTTTTTGGCACACACCACTGCAGTGGATTACAGATCGAGGCATAACAAGGGATGATATCAGCAAATGCTTGGCTGTGTACTGGAAGTTGTTCAGCTGGGCCTCAGACTGTCTTCAGAGATTATTTTGGTGAGGTCCCTGTGGTGAGGGGCTGGAGAGACTGTGGTGTTCATGTAAGCACCAACCAAACAATGTGCTGAGGGAGGCACTGAGAGCAGATGCAGTTGGGAGGGAATGTCGACCTGCTGGAAGGCAGGAGGGCTCTGCAGAGGGGTCTGGATAGACTTGAGAGATGGGCTGATTCCAATGGGATGCAGTTCAATAAGGCCAAGTGCAGGTCCTGCCCTTTGGCCACACCAACCCCTGCAGCGCTCCAGGCTGGGCACAGAGTGGCTGGAGAGCAGCCAGGCAGAAAGGGACCTGGGGGGACTGAGGGACAGGAAGCTCAACAGGAGCCAACAGTGTGCCCAGGTGGCCAAGAAGGCCAGTGGCATCCTGGCCTGGATCCAAACTAGCGTGGCCAGCAGGCCCAGGGCAGTGAGCCTTCCCCTGGACTCTGCCTTGGGGAGGCCACACCTTGAGTGTTGTGTTGAGTTCTGGGCCCCTCAGTTGAGGAAAGAGATTGAGGGGCTGGAGCGGGGCCAGAGAAGAGCAACGAGGCTGGAGAAGGGAGTGGAGCACAAGTGCTGTGGGGAGAGGCTGAGGGAGCTGGGGGTGTTTGTGCTGGAGAAGAGGAGGCTCAGAGGTGACCTCAGCACTGTCTGGAACTGCCTGAAGGGAAGTTGTGGCCAGGTGGGGGTTGGTCTCTTCTCCCAGGCACTCAGCAATAGGACAAGGGGGCGCGGGCTCAAGCTCTGCCAGGGGAAATTGAAGTTGGAGAGCAGAAAAAATTCTTTGCAGAGAGAGTGCTCAGGGATTGGAATGGGCTGCCCAGAGAGGGGGTGGATTCCCCATCCCTGGAGGTTTTTCAGCTGAGCTTGGCTGTGGCACTGAGTGCCACAATCTGGTAAAGGGAGTGGAGTTGGACCAAGGGTTGGACTTGATGATCTTGGAGGTCTTTTCCAACCCAGTTGATTCTGTGATTCTAAGCAAGAGTCACACATCAGGATACTCAAGCAAAAAGCTGTTACTTAATATACCTATTGTGTTTATAAATGTTCTGTACTTGTCGATCCGGTGACTTACTCCCTGCTCCTGCAGCTCTGTTTTATTTGCCCTGGGGCCCAGGTGGCAGGTGGGTTGCCCTGACCCTCCTGTGCTGGATACCCTGGGAGCACGAGGGCACAGAGTGCTCCTGTGACCCCTGACGGAGGAGGAGAATTCCCTGGGCTTGTGTTGGGGCATACACACCTTGTGAGTAGGATCCATAGGTAGGAAATAATTAGAACATAGTTACTACATTAGCATAACTTTGAAGTGATTATGATGTGGTGTAAATGTTTTTGGCAGAGATGAAGCAGATACAAATGCTTATTTCAGTAGTTAAGTGATTTACTGAAACTGCAGTATTGTTCTTATGCTTTCATATAATTAGTTTAATATAATCTGAGGATGTAAATTCAGTACAAGTGTACCTGAAGAAGTCTCTTGCAATTTATACTCTTTACTCCAGTGAAATAATATTGTTGCTGTCTTTATGTTGTACCAGAAGTTTAGGCTAACTTTGACAGGGAATTACAGTCTGCTCCCTGGAAGTTATTTAGTAGGTGTGGTAGACAGTTTTGTTCACAAGTTCCTATGGCAAACATCCACAAAGTTCTATTGGTAGGGAACAGGAAAACCTAACGAACCTTAAACTATAGTTATTTGTTTTGCTCTCCCCATGTAGATCTGCATTTTCTCACCTTCCTAGTGCTTGCAAGCATTTTCAAAAGAAGAAAAAACCAGTGTTGCTGTATTGAGTCCTTTCTTGATGATGTCTGCATGATCCAGTCCTTTCCAGTTGCATTTGGATATGTGGTGTTATAGCAGTACATCATTCAAGTACAGGGGATTTCACTTGTTGCAGGACTTAAAACTATCCTTGCCTTTCACATGCAAAACCTGTGCCTGTTTACTGCCTGCTTAGTCTGATTTCTAGTACAAGCTTTCCAAAGCGTGTTTAATTCTTTCCACTTTAAAGAGGAATTCATTGTTATTTTCCTGGTCATGCAGGCATGCATGTATTTTATTCCTGTTGGCTTCTGTTATATGCCCATGTTGATTCTTTGCTGCGAGAAAATGAAATTATCAGGAGAGTATTTTAGACTTTGCTTTCAGCCCTCACCATTGTTTGCAGACTAATGCAGTGATGATCTAACTTTAAAATGCTAGCTTCACATAATAATAAATTCCATTTTTTCATCATACACATATTGCTGTTATGGATATTTTCGTTCTGTGGGAGAAAGCTGATCAGTAGTTTCTGTCTGACCTATTTAATTGTTGGAAGAAATCTGATGCCTGACTCTTGCCATTTTGGCAGTCTCACAAAAGGGCTGAATTATCCTGCGAGTCCCAACTTGCCAGTTGTATGAAAATACCCTTCTGCATAAATAAATCAACCAGCCACTGTAGTGGTTTTGTATCTAGCACTGCTGGGCAGGTGCAGTATTCCTGGGTAAAGTTTCCTTTTTCAGTGGGAAACTTGATGGGTTGTTACTAGGCTTGCTGTTTTTCTTTACTTCTTGAGTTTCTGGCCCTGCTGGATGACATCCTAACCCATTTCAAAGTGTTTCAGGTTGCTGTGTCTGAAGGGGGGAAGGAAGTGACTGGTGATGGTTTTGATGTTTTACAGTGGTTTGATTCTTCTCAAAGAAGAGTATCCGAAGTGAGTTTGTGCTTCTCCTGCCAAGTACAGTCACCCACCCAGGAGCTTCTGATTCTGTTTTTCCAGTGTATTTTTATGAGTTGTTGCTGCTTAGACATCCCCCTTGAAATGATTAATTATATGAACCATAGTCACACTCTTGAGAAGAAAAGGGGTTTTTTTCTCCCCCCTTCAGTTGGCAGAAATATAATTTTAAAGGTCTGTACTCTAAAACTATTTGGTTGTCTGGCCAAGAGTTTGTGAAGAATGCAGAGCAATGCTGTACTTTCCTGCTCTATAAATGTTAACATAGGTGGGAGGCAGTTTCTAGGAACACTGTCCTGAGAGATAGTTATACAGTAAAAGAAAGGATTTAGGCTGTAATGCTGAGGTTTTTTCACTTTTCCATTTTTGCAGACATTTCAATTCTTAGTAGCATGGTTGGAACTAAAGGCTGCATAGTGGCTTAGATACTGGATGTCCAGGAGTGTGCTGTCTGGTGTGGCTGCTTTAAGTCTATTATCTATAATAAGAACCACTCCATCTCTCCATGATTAAACTAGAAAATTGGAAAAGTTTCTAGAATTCAATGGAAAGAAGAAAACATCTGTCTTTGAAACATCTTGTTAGCTGTGCACATCTCTCTTGCTAGATAAGAATTTCCTCTTTTTTATAACATTTAAGTTCACTTTCCCTCCACCTCCAGCTCTCCCAGCTGCACTCACTGGCAGTTCTGTGTGACTCTACTGGTGGGCACATCTACCCATATCCTTCAAGGGCAAAGCTTTCCAGCAGTTTGCCTTACTAGGTTTATTTCAGGTATGTGGGGTTTGTCTCTTTCTTGCATCCTGGTATTAGGAGAGATGCAAAGAAAGTTGTGCCAGTGGTGGGGAAGCGTCAGCATTTCTCTGCTTTTGTCTTGTCTTTCTGCCCCCTCTCATTGATGTTTGAATCCCTTGGCCATTTTCAGTGAAATATGTGGTGCATAGAACTATGTAACTAAAGAGAACTCTTTTTCATGGGGAATTCAATGCAAGGTGATGTTTAGGGGGTGGACAGGAGTTCACATTAACACTTGGCATACAAAGGCACATCAGCAGGTGATGATTTAATCTGGTCCCAGAGCAGTTGTGCAGTCCTGTATGTGCTCAGGCCACACTGCACTGTCACATCCCCCGTGTCCAGACTGAGTGAAGCTCAGCACAGAGCGGTGGAGGGAAGAGATTGGAGTGTGTTATGGGAGGAAACTCAATTTGGCTCCATAGGGAACTCAGAGTAATATAGTGAAAGTGTATTTGGGAACATAACAAACCACACAGTTGTTTTCTGCTTCTGAGGAAAGGAAAAAAGTTCTAAAAATCACAAACTGAAACCATAAGAAAGCAGTGAGTGATGTGGAAGGTGTGTCCTCTACAAGCCACTGTTAATCAGTGTAACAAGATCCAATTCCTGGAGCAGTTTATTATGCATGTGATGTGGAGAATGTGATTGAGATTTTTTTTTAAATACCTGCACCCAGGTAACTTCAAAATTGCACTACTACACATTTTTTTTATATTTTGTGGAGTAAAAATGTTGTAGAAACTCAGGTTTTACTATTGAAACGTCATGAGAGACTTCAGGATATGTTATAGCAAATCAGAATTGCAGACTTTGTGAAATCTGTTCAATGATTTGTGAAGTCTCTGCTGTCAGGTGATGACAAAATCACCTTTCAAATTACAGCAGCATAAACTGAAATGAGAGACTAAACAGTTACTAAATGAGCACAGTCCCCCCCTATACAGAGTATTGTTTTTGTTAGGTCTTTGATGCTTTCTCTTGCAGGTGGAAGGAAAATGTAAATATATAATTGGATTTCTGTAAGAGTTAATGGTTTGGAATTTGTCCATAGTACTTGTCAGTGTTGAGCTATGCACAAACACAAGCCAGGCAAACCCTCTGAGGTAGCAGTCGTTGTTGCCAATGGTATACCTTAGTATTTGCATCCATGCCTTTATTTCTGTGAAGTTCTGAGTGCTATTTGGGAAGGTAAACTTGGAAACATCAGCGTAAAGCTCCCTAGAAAAAGCCTGGAAGTGCCAGTTCTGGGACCCCTTTCATTTTCCCGTTCTTCCTCTCCACACATTCAGATTTATCTGGCCATGTGATGCTCCCTTGTTTCAGTGAAATTGTACTGGCAGGCCACCTGATAGGGGTATTAAATAAGAAATCAGTGATTGCAGTTTGTAGGTTTATGGGATGCTATTCTGAGAAATAACTAAATTCTGCCTGGGTATGTAAAGAAATATGGGAAGATGCTAATTCTGTGGGGTAAGAATAAAGTGAGCCTTCTTGTCAGATTTGGTAATTGCAGTACTCTTGCCTGCCTGTCAGACAACCCTGAATATCCTGGTGTTTCTAGAATAGGGGAGTTGTCACTGTACTGAAAACGGAGAGGGGCTGCAAAGGTGAACAGCACGGAATTGAAAACAAACACAAGCAGGGTGTCTTGGGGCTGTTTGAGTGTTTCCCCTCTGTTTGGTGGTGATGAAGCTCTCGAGTGGAAGAACTTACAGAGCTGTAACAGTAAGTAGCTGTTCCATCCTGAAGGTTGCTCTTTCAATCTGTGAGATCTGGGTATGAGACCTGTAAGTCCCTTCAGCCACTGGGTTGCAAGGGTTGGATTTGTTAGAGTTGGTGGCTTATGGGTTGTGTGTCTAATTGGTACAATAAGTTACACTCATGGAAGAAATGTCTTAAAGATATGGATGTTGTTTGGTCATACTGTAGGCATAATGGCATGTCAGCTGTGTTGGACCAGGGATGGTCCCGTGGCGTAAAGGAGAGCACTCTGGACTCTGAATCCCAAGGACCTGAGTTCCAGTCTCAGCAGGGACCGTCCCCTGGCAGTTCAAGCCTCCCTGCCATCCCATCCCGTCACATCTCGGATGCTCAGCAGGGTCAGCCCCGGTCAGTACCGGGGGCTGTGACAGTCCCGAGGACTTCCCTGTCACTGTCCAAGCTCACTTGGCCATGGCAGATGGACCTCAGGACTGAAATGGTGGGGCCAGTTCTGTGCACTCTGAGCCTCACCTCAAACATCCACTGCCCAGGCTGGAAGGGCCACACACCCACGTGGGGAGAGCCCTGCCCAAAGCTTCCTTTGCGAAGTCTGGCCGTGCATGTATTGGACCTCTGAGACACTGGTGACCTGTCACTTGCATGAGGCATTAATGGGCCTGGCAGAGTCTGAGTTATTGGTCACATAACGATGCCAGAGCAGGGATGAAATCTGCTGTTGGCAAGCTTGGGCCTGCTGAAACCTTTCCCTGTGTTTCATGGGCTTATTGCATTATTGCATCTGTTGTAATAATACATTCTTTGTACTGTGTGAGCTGTAGAAAGTGATAATTGAACTTTCTGATCTGTGCAAGCAGGTGATGCTACACTAATCCCATTTATTTCCCATGAAATAGGAGGCACCACTTGTGTGGTGGCAGTTCTGGCTGTACCTGTTGGTGTTCCAAGCACGTGTTCTGCTGTCTGGGTTCTGCCTGGCTGCTGGACACAGTGTGGGCTTCCCCTTGGTTCCCTTGGGAGTTTGGGGACTTTGGCTTCCCTTTCTTTTTTCCTTCCCATTCTGCTCCTTTGTCTTCTGAAGGAGTAAATTGGTCTAATTGTTACTTTATATGACATGCTTGATTAACTTTACAGACTGCTGCCTTTGCTGACAGTTTAACTGGAAATTCAAGTGTTTGTGTGCTCACAGATCAGAGTGTAATTATGCTTTCTAAATTGATTTCTTTTTGATACTTCAATTAAGCTTTCTTAAAACTGAGTATTCGCTTCCTTGCAAGTGGGGAGAGGAGGGAGTATTGCAAGTGCTACATGCAAGAATATTTGATGAAGCAAACCCAATTAAATGAGCTGGCTGCCTAGCATGCTTCCCAAAATTTTGAAAAAGGTATGAAACTGAAGTGCAAAAACCCTGCAGGCATCTCTGAGATAAAAGCATCTTGGCAGCTCTAGTTAAGAGTATCATCTTGCAGTCTTTATCTTTAATTACATTTTGCACTGGAATAACAAAGAACACAAAACAATATGAATGCAATTAAGGATAGGGACTACAAAACGAAGCACTAGGATGTCAGGAAATGGGAATGCTGTCAACTCAGCACAATAATCCCACCTGCCACACTTCGTACTTCTAAGGCTTTGCAGCAAAGTCTTAAGGACTTCTAAGTTAAGGTAGAGAATTTGATTTGTATTTTAGGGTAGGAGAACAATGTAATGATCACCCAGACAACTGGAGTAGTAAAACTATAAACTTCCAAAAATAGTATTTTAAACAGACTACTGCATAGCAATTTTTAACAGAAAATCTTGAGGAAAAGGAAATTGGCTGTGTCTGTTGTTAAGGCCTGCATTTACCTGACAGTGCAGTTAATCATGGTAAACAGAATTAATAACATCTTAAACTTCTGAAGGTTGCTTTGTAAGTCCTTGTGCTGTGGTCCATGTGTCAGGGTTGCCCCAACTCCCAGCCTTCCCCCAGTGAAATGCTCCCTTTGATTCTGCATGAGTGCCTTGACTCAGCCCTTAAGTAGTTCTCTCCTGGCAATTTCTGTGGCGTGACCCATCCTTCACACTCCATGTAGGCAGCTTCTTACCCGGCTCACACAAAAGAAAATCCCTGAAGAGTGAATCTGTGTTAAATAAAGCAGACTTCTAACAATGGGAGGGTCAGGTTGACTGGCATGTGATAGCTGTTTCATGCATTTTGGAGCTACAAACCCACTGGAGAGTGCAGAGCTGGTTTGGACAGATTTACAGCTGCTTCGCCTCACTGACCCAGGGAAACAAGACCCGCAGTTTATTTTCATTTGTGGTATTTTGTGAACTCCTGATTTTTTTTCACACTTCAAATATGTATCTATTTCCTCCTTCTGTGTGTCCATCTTGTCGGCCAGGTTAGAGGCAGCAGGTCTGAGGATGTTTAGGACTGAGATTCATTTTTAGCAGACGGATCCTTAAAACGCATTTCCCTCCATTGTGCTGCAACTTCTCCTTTTTCAGTCTGGCTGAGGCCACAACTGCCTGACAAAGATGGTCACTACTTGCCTTCTGTTTTCACTGCTGGGAACGCAGCCAATTGCCCCCAGGGGAGAAAGTGGCTTCCTATCTGCGGGGATATGGCTGATGACTTTGAGAAAGGATAAAAGCGAGGTAACAGTTATTCTTTGCTGAGAGGCAGCCCATGGCATCCGTCCTTCTGAGTGTCAGCAAATGGCAGCTGTGGTGGAAAAAGGGCAATTGTTTTGAGAGGTTCTCTGGAGAGCATTTTTATTCATTCTCTGAAGAGTCATGGGAGAAAATTGCTGCTAAATGTAGATTTTTCTCTGTTTCACTAAATAAACTGTAAGATCCTAATCTTAAATACACATGTATGGAGATGATTTGGGGAGCAATTCTGGTAGCACATATTTAAAGAACTTTTTGCATCCTTTGAACTACTGAACTTTTGACAATTCTATTTAAAAAAACACCCCACTCAGTACAGAATGAATAAGTGCTGTAATTCTGTAGGGGATAACCATAGTTATGCATGACTACAAGCTTTAAATCTAAAGTTTAAGTACTGAACTCCTTCCCAACTACTTAAAGCTGGGATAGTGAATATCTCATAGAATCATAGAATGGATTGGGTTGGAAAAGACCTCCAAGATCATCAAGTCCAACCCTTGGGCCAACTCCAGTCCCTTTACCAGATCATGGCACTCAGTGCCACGGCCAATCTCAGTTTAAAAACCTCCAGGGATGGGGAATCCACCCCCTCTCTGGGCAGCCCATTCCAATGCCTGAGCACTCTCTCTGCAAAGAATTTTTTCCTGATCTCCAGCTTCAATTTCCCCTGGCAGAGCTTGAGCCCGTGCCCCNCTTTACTAAACATCTGATTAACTAATCCCCTTCAAGGCTACCTGTCTGTTTGAGCTCTCATGACTAAGAGAATCCAACAGCAGCCTCAGTTAACAATCAGCTGAAAGGGCAGCCAACCAAGCAGCACAAACCCAGAGACAAGGTAAGTCCATCAGCACAGACCAACCCCCACCCGGCTAGAACTTCCCTTCATGGTGACCTCCTTGTGCTTTCTTGGGCTAGTTATTGCCTGTGCAGCTCCTGTGCAAGCAGCATTTGGGCAGGTAGGGGTTTTTTGTCAACTGAGGGACAAGGTTACGCTGTGACTCGGGTGTGTCACTGGGGGTCGTTACAGGCTACTTAAATAATTTCCTTCTCAGTGGATTCCCTCGGAGCAGCAGGAGTGACTGGCATCAGTAAAGCAGAGTGAGCTGTGGGTCCGTGTGTGCTGCCGTGCCCAGCAGATGGACTCGAGCTGGGCTTGAGCTGGCGTAGCCACGGTAACATGGAGTTCAAAGTAAATGCTTTGGCAGTTGGCCTGCCCTCATAAAACTGGTCTGTGCAGACCTTCTAGCTCACTTCTGACATCTCTCCTCCTCACTGGTTGGATAATGTCCAAGTTGAACCCTCAGTCAGTAAAGGTGGTGTAGGTGCACTCTGCATGTGCAGTTCATCGGGTATTTGGGGCACTCGCTGCCTTAACCTGCTGCTGTGTGAGGTTCCTGGTGCCTGGAAACCTGGAGAAGTTAGCCCTGTTTGGGATCATTCCCAAAAGTAAATCCTGCTGAGTGTTGGTAATACATTCTCATTTCAGTAGTGAGAGTTAAGCATTCCTTTATCCTGCATTTTGTACAAGTGTCATAGGAATTCCATCCAGACCAATACTCTACCACACACGTGTGTGGAGATGTGAACTTAGGTAACTAATTTGGGCTTGTATACATATATATTCTGTATTCACATCTGGCAAGGCTGCTTTCTGAGTACAATATTTGTTTAAATCAAGTCTGTACTCAAGTATGTTAATGCAATTGGTCGTGTTTGCATATAAAAGCACCCAAATCCTGCAGGCTGTCATTGATCTATGATCCTTAGAGGGAATTGCTGTTTTAATGTGTGTTGCTGCTTACTCCCTTACAGGCTCCCTTGCTGCTTCTGAACATAATTGAGAGAAACCCCTTTGTAATGGCAACTTGTACAGACCTGCTGAAACAGAGCACGACAGAAACTTTTATTGGTCATTGTGCTCTTCCCTGAAGCGTCTCATGCGGATGTTTGTTGATTTTCTTGGCTTCCCTTGAATGGAGAGTTGGTGGAGTGGTTGGAAGTGAGGAGACAGCTGGATACTGATAGGCCTTTCTGGGGCTGCCTTTGGTTTTTCCAAGAGTGACAAAACTCTGTACCCCTAAGTGTACCATAGAAATGGGGTCAACCCAGACAGTTGACAGCTGGATGAGACAAGAAACAATCAGGAAAAAACGTTGCTCAGAGGAGATGAAGGCATTTTCAAAGACTGGGTGGAACTAGTACAGAGAGATAAGTCTCCTTGAAATATCCCATAGTCCTATTGCTGTTCAGCTTTAACAAAGTAATAGAAAACCATCCCAATCCAACTAACCAAGAATGTTTTCTTTGAAAGATGTATTTAAAATCGATTTCAGTAATTTTATTTTTATGTCTCGGACAATACCAGTTTTTCTCATGACACTAAAACTTTTTGGTGGGTGTCTGCAGGAAACACCACTTTGCAGTGAGCCAGCTCTTGCTGGGGTGATCCTGCTGTGTCTGCTCATGAGCACAGCCCTGTCCATCCACCCAGGGTCAGTGCCCCTCTACCCGCGGGCAGTGCTGGCTGCTGGCAGGGCACTCCCCTGGGATCTGCCCCGGGAGCAGCTCCTGTCAGAGGGGCTGGGGGTCACTGCAGGCACTTGGGGTGAGGGGCCATTTGGTCACTCTGTCCCAGCTGTGGCCAGGAGGGCTGGGGGGCTGGAGCAAACTGTGAGCACTGTGGGGCTCATTTCATCAAACAAGCCTGAAACTGGAGTTTGAAGTTCACTTAGTGGCACACAGTCAACATAAAATAATTCCTTAATCCATCAGATTGCTTTGTTATTGGCCCGTCTCTTCTGTGTGCAGAAGGCTCTTCTTGTAAATCAATGCCAGATTATATAAAATAACGTTTTATGTGTAAAAATAGAACAAGCTCAGCTTTTCAGCAGCATTGGAATTGATCATTTATTCCTTCTGTGTGAACTCTTGCTAAAGCACTGGTTTTATGACACGTGATAAGCTGCTGGAATAGAGAGCATGTTGATTTTAGCAGGAGCCAACAATTCCCTAATCTGTTTGGATATTAGGATTAAATTTCTGAGGTTGCTTAGTAAGGATTTTAGGGCAGAATTTTATGATTTCAGGCTGTTTGTTAACTCTAAGATTTGTTTTTTAGAACTCCGTCGGGGTGGGGTTTTGTTGAAGTCACCGAGTTGAAACAAAGGCACCAAATATGTCAATATTCAGTTTTCTGGAACTTTGTTTTTATGATGGTTAACATTTAAACAAAACCCCCTTTTGTTTGAAAATACACTCATTTCCCCCCCTCTGTATGCGGTATCAGCTGCCCGCTATTAAACCATGTGGAGAAATGGTGTAGTGTTCAGTAACGTGGTTTTTGCTCTAAAACCAGACTGGAGTAACTCTCTGCAGCCACTGCCAGGTAGGAGTGCTGTGGCAGCGGGAGCTCTGCTGGTGGTGTCTGGGGAGATTGCAGGCTGGGTTTCTTTGCTTATGTAAAACAGTGCTCTTTGTCTGGCGCTTCCAATGGCGCTGCGAGTGTTGTGTGGCTTCATTGATTGGTTCCATGCAGTGGAAATCTGACCTTTAGCAGATGTTTGAGCCACTGCCAGCATTCAGAGCCATCAGCAGACGAGACAGTTTTTGCCTTGTTATGTCGATGAGAACTTCCATTAGATTCGTAACGTGCGTGACAATGTTAAGCTTTTAAATGATTGGTAAACTCTCTGATTTTCCTGCAGTAATTTATTCTCTTATAGGCATAGTTTTGCTAATTGGTTAGCTAATGCAAATATTTTGATAATTTAAGTGGTGTGGGTTTTTTTCTTTTGTAGTAAACACTGTTGGATTTGAGTAAGTTTTGGTTTGTCTGTTTTTTTTCTGTAAAAGGTCAGTTTTAGCATCAGCTTGGGATAAATGCTTTCAAAGAAAAAAGACCAAGCTGCGATGGGCTGGGGAGGGGGAGGCGGCAGTGAACACATCCCATCTGGAGCATTTGGCTCGGGACAGGATGTTGCCTGACTCCATGTGCAGGCTGCTCTCACGAACAGCATCCCCAGCAATGTAGGAGATTCAGCTGCTCAGGGGTGGGAGTTTAGCGTGAAACGAGGTCTGTTTTCTCAAACTCCGACGGCTGGAACTACAGGAAAGAGGAGGGACTTAATGAGAGATTTATGTGATGAATAACTCAGCAACGCCAGCAGTTGCCAGATGAAACCCTTTCCTGCAGGTGCTGGCTTTCCTCAGTCTGCAATTGTTTTGCAGTGTTGCTTGTGGGAACAATAATCATTTAAAGGATTAGAAGTTTAATATGAAAGAAATACAATTGTAAGTTGCCCATTTCTGCTTCTGAATTTAAAAATCAAATAATTGCAGAAGAATTGATCTTGGCATCCTGCATATGTGTGTGTACTTTTTTCTTTTAAATTCTATTTTGATTGGGTGGAGCTTTTATTTTTTTTTCTTATTAACATCTTGAGTGCAGAAAACATGTGAGGAAACAGCCTGTACTGAGAGTAAGGGGTAGTCTTAACAACCAGTCTTCTTGGGCAGAATGTGTCCTGTTGAAAACAAGTTGGGTTTTTTAAATATCAGCATTAGAAAGGAAGGGATGTGATGGTAAGAGAAGCCACACACATTAGAAAGCCAGGAAATCTTTGCCCTTTGCTCTCAGTGCTCAAGAACACTTAATTTTTCCAGTGCTGTGGAACTTTGTCAGGTATGTTTCTTTATTTTTGCAGTTCCCATGAATTTGTGCCAAAATTCCTTGGCAGCTTGTTTTGGTATCTAATAATCTGTGTACCAAATCATACTAAGGTTTTTTTGGATATAAGCAATATTCTGATTCCTTCTTATGAGCAAAGCTAGCAAAGCTGTCCCTATCTTAATGTAGCACATTTAATGTTGTTTCTGAGTCTTGTTTATTTAGCATTCATTTCCTGATGTAAACATGAGGTGGTGGGAGATGGTAGAAACTTTCCCTATTCCCTGAGTGGGTGAAATGTTTGTTTCGTTCGTCAGTGGTGATCTCCTTCCCATCCTGAGACAGACTTGAGAAAACAGGATTTAGCCGTGGCATTTTTTTCCCATGCAGTGACTGGGGAATAAAATATCTTGCTCTTACTGGTTTCATGGGAAGTGAAAGCCATGGGAGAAAAAACATGACTTTTTTCCCCCCTCACCCCTCTCTGTGCAGTTAATTTGAATACATTCACTGGATAAAAGTGCTGGTACATGTACTTGTCTGAAATGGTGGCAACTGTTCTCTGTTGCAAGTATGTTGGAGTGGCGTGATGGCAGGTCTTGGCCGTGTTTAAAATCATAACAGATTACGATATGTGAGTTATTTGTATCACAGTGACATGAATGAGTCCAAAGTTGTGAGAAAGCCAATAATGAGCGTTACTTTCAAAGGTGTTGCACATTCTTCTGATTCATGGCAGGATTAATGTTTGTTGACAGTGGCAGACAGACCTCTCCATCTTGCATTTTTGCCTTGAATGCTAAGTGGAGTTTTGCACATGAGTAATTGTTCCTTTCTTAGGCACAGCGAGTTCACTGCAGCACAAGGGGTATTATCCATACAGGGAACAAGGAAATGAACTGATTGTTACACATCCTGATTTTCAGCAGCTCGTGCAGCATTTGGTAAAGGAAGGTGCAAACCTCAGTTGTCATTCCCTGATATGTTTTGAAAACAGATTCCCTTCTCCATCATTCTCAGTGGAAACTGCAGTTCTCTTACACCAGGGGTAGTTCTGTGGCTGATGACTCGCCAAAAATACCATCTCACAGTGTGCTCGTTTTCCTGAAGGGAACACTTGTGTCCCTTGACTTGAACAGTGATTTTATTGCTCCTTCCCCGGGGGAATGGGAACAAATGTGAGTGAGTGTGCTCTTGTCTTCTGCAGCACTGATTTATCATAATGCAGGAGAGCTGTCAAAGGCAAGTTCCTTGGGTTGCTTCAGTTCCCTCTGGAGGTCACGAAGGCCCTACTCAATTATTGGAATATTTTCCAAAAGCCCTGTCTGTATTCTGTACAACTAACTCAAGGTGCACAGTCTGTTGCAGTTTGTGGGGTTTTGGGGTTTGTTTTCAGGATCCTTCCCGATTCAGAGAACTTGGAGTAGATGAGGTGTGTTAACATTTGTTACACAAAAAGGACCTGCTTTTGTTCATACAGTTTATTAAAGGTTCTGATTAGCATCTCAGTGTAAGTGATTATCAGAATTCAAGAAGCTCCTCAGAAAATAAACTTGCAAATGCAGATGAGTGCTAAAAATCTGGGGGAAGTTGTTCTGCATTTGTTGTGTATGGCAATGGTGGAATCAGGGGAAACAAAAAAAATCTTAATTTTTAAATCAGCAAGATGGTAGTGGGGAAATAGGGAGGAGAAAAGAGGAGGTGAAGTGCGCCAGCCCTCGTATTTCTGTTTCAGGTTTTGCATTTTAATTGTTCAATTCAAGAAACTTTTAAAAATCTCAGAGTTGATGCAGTAAGTGTATTTATCATATCTAGCATATTATTTCTAGCATTAAAAGCTGCCTTGGACATACAGCAAACCTTGTTTTGTTCCAGGAACTTGCACAGATGGTGAGAAAATGATGTACAGTTCTGAATTAATGCTTTTTTACTCTTGTCCCTGCAGCGCATTTTGAATTGCGGGGAGGACTTTTTTTGAAATTTCAGTCACAGTCCTTGTAGTTACAGTCTAGAAAATCATTGTGCATAAACAAACTTTCTTTTAATTTATCATCATAATCGTCTGTAAAATGCCATTTATTCAAAAATATTATCCTTGCTGTTGTGACAAGGAATGTCTGAGTGTTTCGCCAGTAAGTTACCCAGAGATGGCTAATGCAGTAATTACAGTTATTAATTTGGTTCATTAGGCAGCTCTTGATGTATGTTCACTGCCAATGTTTTGTTCTTATGTCTTTACTTCTGGGCTAAAGCATTAAGGGGTTGGTTGTGTTATCTGTTGGATCTGTTGTTCTCTTTGTCTTATCAATGGATCTATTGTTCTTCCTTATAAAGATCTGTGCAAAAAATTACCAGGGAGCAGAAAATGCACAATGCTGCTTTTTCTTCACTTTTCTTGGGTGAGTTGTAGCACATTGGAGACTTTGAGGGCAATTTTTTAATTAAGAAAAGCTATGCTGTTTGCTTTTATTTTAAAGAAAATCATGCATTTAAGATAAAATCAAGCATTTCTCTGTAATTTGGAAAATTGTGGCACTGTGTTGTGGTTCTGCATGGGGGTGCTACAGCACAGACATTGTGACTTGTGTGCTGGCAGGACCTCAGGGCAGAACCTCCCAGCTCAGTACCAGTCATTGAGGTTGGATTTTGTTTAGTTTTTGCCTTTTTTTTAAATAAAAAAGCCAAACACAAGCAAATGACTATTAGACGACTTTTGAAATACATTGACCAAAGACAGTATTTTTGTTAACCTGGGACCAAACTGTGCACGTTGTTAATATCTTCATTCTGATGGAAAACATCTCCTTAAGGCTGTGAAATGAAAAAGAGGATTGCCTAAAATACTTGCAATGCTGCTTTATTTCTTTATATATTATTTATGGAGCTGTAATTTTTTTTGCTCGGCAATGTCAGATATCAGTGACTCAGGAGTGGCCATTATGGCAAAGGAGATTGAGGATGTGGATTAAGACAGTCTGAAAACCCAGGAAGCTGTGGTTGTATTTCTCTTCTGCTCCCAAAACGTTGTTAACTTTGGCAGGATGTTTCCTGGTGTGGTGTTGTGCTCACATGTGCCACCAGCCGTGCTCTGATCTGCTCTGGCCTTTGGGTGATAGCTGGTGAGAGCTCAGAGTTGAATGAACTTTGATCCCAGTTTGTGGACATTCATGCCCTGGCGAACTGTCACGACCCAGTTCTGCTCTGCAAAGTCTGCACTTGCAGTCTGGTGTCAAAGGGAAAAATAAAGCAAGATCATATAGAATCACAGAATCATAGAATGGATTGGGTTGGAAAAGACCTCCGAGATCATCAAGTCCAACCCTTGGGCCAACTCCACTCCCTTTACCAGATCATGGCACTCAGTGCCACGGCCAAGCTCAGTTGAAAAACCTCCAGGGATGGGGAATCCACCCCCTCTCTGGGCAGCCCATTCCAATGCCTGAGCACTCTCTCTGCAAAGAAGTTTTTTCTGCTCTCCAACTTCAATTTCCCCTGGCAGAGCTTGAGCCCCCCGTGCCCCCTTGTCCTATTGCTGAGTGCCTGGGAGAAGAGACCAACCCCCACCTGGCCACAACTTCCCTTCAGGCAGTTCCAGACAGTGCTGAGGTCACCTCTGAGCCTCCTCTTCTCCAGGCTAAACACCCCCAGCTCCCTCAGCCTCTCCCCACAGCACTTGTGCTCCAGTCCCTTCACCAGACTTGTAGGTTCAGGTCTAATCCAGGGGTCAGTCCTCTGAACACTGTAAATTTGGCTGTTCTGGTTGATGGGATGGTCTGGGTGGCAGCAGGGAAAGCCTCGTGCTTACAGCACTGCCACTGATTTCCTTTGCAATGGTTCAGGTCTGGGCTGTTCAGCTGGAGTCAGACAGCAGAGAAACTCACTGTAGCTCTCTGCTTGGGTGGTGGTCACCTCCTGAAGTTCCAGGTTTGTGTATTTAGCCTGTTCCGGGGGGACTGGAGTTTGCTGTTTCCCCATCGGTGGTTTGCAGCCACACCTTTGCTGCCTGAGGCTGCAGCCAGGGGGTTTGGTTATGTTTGCTGCCTCCAGAGAGGAGATTTCTGTTTTAGCTCACTCAGATTTTGGGGATGAGGTGCAAAAGCAGATGAATCCTGTCTAGGCAGTGACCTGTTCCTTTCACCGTGCACGTTCATGTGGCCTCCTGTAGTGCTTTGTGTTCCCCGACAGCCACCAGACAAACGTATTCATTAACAAGCCTTTACACTGTAAAAATTGACTAAAAGCCATTAATATTTAACAATTAATAATTAGCCTGATAGCTGGTTTTTAGTTGCTTTTAGTCAGGTCTTCAAATGAGATGTATGTACAGTTTAAAACCAGCATAATTTTTACAAACTGAGACTTAGCAATTCCTTAATAAATGGCAGGTGTTGGTCATTCTAGTGTGACATTCAAAATGTGTGTATATGCACATAAGAACTGCTTTAACTAGCTATCTAAATGGCTGAAGTTTTTTATCTGGCTTTTGGCTCACCTTATCTGAAATCATGTCTGATTCAAAAAACAAAAACCTCCCTATTTTTCAATGTACTGTGCAGGCTTGCTGTAGTGTGTCTGCTTCTTAACAATTGTCTGTAGAAATGAACATTTAGAAATACAGATACAGTGAAAGTTTCCTGTGTTGTGTGATGGTGGAGAGAATTTGAAAGATTTTTTTTTTTTTTAGGCCTGCAGGACCAGGAGGTTTTTGTATGATGTGTATATTTTAGTTAGCTGGTGCTATGATTTAGTATTCTGTGTTTTTATATGGCTTTTCTTTGTTTATAAGGATGGTATTGGGGCATCCAAGGATGCTTTTTTTATCCTCTTGTCTTCCCTGTAACCTCTCCTTGGTGCTGTACGTGATGTGCTGGTTGCTTAGCAATCCAAGCTACAGACTGCAGAGGCTCTTGCAGTAGTGCTGGGGGTTTTCTTTAGTTTTGCAACCGTTTTTTTCTGTTTTTTTTTTTCCCTCCTGCCAAAGCTACTTTATTGTCAGTGTTCAAGCATGCATTTTGGGGACTGCAGAATTAGGGTTTGTAACTGAATCATGAGCTGTACATGTTGATCGTTCCTATGTTTATTACCCCATTATGTATCTTGAGACTGCTGTTTGCTGGAAATAAATGTTTTTGTTTCCAGGCCTCTCTGTAGGATTTTATGTTTTAAAGCCTGATATGGGGGCACTACCTGGAAAATCTGTTTATTGGAGCAGGTATTGGCTACATCTGATCCTGTTCCCTCCTGCTTCTGGGGTACTACACCTATTCCATCTTCTTTTGAATACACAGAGAATTTAAGGTTTCAGAATTAGCTCAGTTGGTTAAAACTTGGCTGTAATAATGCCAAGGTCATGGGTTCAGTCCCCTGTGTGGGCCATTGACTTGAGAGCTGGACTCGATGATCCTTGTGGGTCCCTCCCAACTCAGAACAGTCTGTGATTCTGTGAATTCTGTGAGAATGACCAGTATGATGTTTTGTGATAGTAAGGTATGTCAAATAGGATTTAATCTTTGTGGAGTTGTCCTTTTGGCCTACACAGCTCATCTGAAAGGAACAGGACTTTCTATTCTCACTTAAAAGAAAATTAGATTTTCTGTCGTTAAATTTTTGTTACTTCTTGCAGGCTCCACAAGTGATCAAAACAGATGTGCAGATTTGAACACTGGACCAAACAATTTTGTGTTTTGCTTGAAGTGCTGAAGTAGCATAAAATAAACCACACTGCTAATTTGTCCCATCTTTTAAGGAGCTTTCAGTGCTCCTTCTGTAAAACATGTATCTGATTCTACAGCTTTCTTTCTAGTGCTTGAGAGTCAGAGTCAGAGCTCTTGAATTTCAGAGACAAGATATTATGTTCCTGTAATGGTGGAACACGAGTTTGGTCAAGAACATTGTCAGATCTTCTAAAGACTTACTTTGGCACTGGGGGTATCTGCTCACCCCTGAGAAAAAATACACAGTACATTTAATATTTCTGAAATTTAAATTATTTGTTTAGTCAAAAGAAAATGGAATAGGTGTAGTATCCATTTTTGTCAAAATACTTTCTTGACTACAAATATAAGTGACTGAACATGCCTGTTTTGCAGTAAAAATGGCTATTTTTAAGAATGCACTGAGGCAATAAACACCATCTTCTAATCCTACAGTATTCAATAGTAAGGCCAATCTGTAGCCATTATTTCAGCCGTTTCAGGTGCTTTTAGGCTGTTTAGGGAATGCCAGTGCATTTTAAAATTCTTTTCAATGAGTTCTTTCTAATGTAGAGCAACTGTGAAATGTTGATGTGAAGGACTGAGGAAATTCTGGTGGAAAAGAGCAACATTGCAAGGCCTTTATTAAACCAAAATTCCTACTTCTGTCTTGGGTTGCTGTTTCACCATTCTAAGGAATTGGATGATGCATGGACTGTGCTTTTTAGCATTTTAAGTGAAATCTGCTGGAAGTCAGTGTTGCCTTCCTGACAGTTCTCAAGTGTTTCAGAATTTGTTTGGTCAGCCCTATTTATGTGGAGCAGAAGTGACTGGGAAGCTCTGGAACACAGCACTGCATGGAGAGATTTTCACCATGATTGTTGTGTTTGGGCTCTGAAACAGCAATATTTTGTTGCAATTGTTTGGCTGACTCCATTGGAAATAAATTTGTTGTCTTGCTTTATTTGGAAAAGCATCCTAAAAGCTTATGCTGCTTCCTGTTGGAAAATAGCACAGAGTTACAAAATTAGCACATTAATGCCAATTATAAATATAATATAATCCCAGTGGGAATTTCTCCCTTTTATGCAAGCAAATGCATACGTGGTGAGAAGACTTCACCCACTCTGGGAACACTGACATATAATATCTACTCACAAACAGCTGACAAGGCAAGGAAGCAAAATTTGGCTGCAAAATCTCAAAATCAACATCCATTCTTAGGGAGGCAAATGTTGTAGAGTTTCTCGCTGTACTGAGTTCTGTCAGTGAAGCAAAGAAGATTAAGTATTTTCAGCCTTTGCACTCCTTAGAGGGTCTGGCTTTGGCTCTGCATTTTATTTTGTTGGCATGGGTTTCTGGATTGCTTCCTTTCCTCATCCTCTCCCCTTTTTACTCCCTTTGAGTGTTGTGTTCAGTTCTGGGCCCCTCAGTTGAGGAAAGAGATTGAGGGGCTGGAGCAGGGCCAGAGAAGAGCAACAAGGCTGGAGAAGGGAGTGGAGCACAAGTGCTGTGGGGAGAGGCTGAGGGAGCTGGGGGTGTTTGTGCTGGAGAAGAGGAGGCTCAGAGGTGACCTCAGCACTGTCTGGAACTGCCTGAAGGGAAGTTCTAGCCAGGTGGGGGTTGGTCTCTTCTCCCAGGCACTCAGCAATAGGACAAGGGGGCACGGGGGGCTCAAGCTCTGCCAGGGGAAATTGAAGTTGGAGAGCAGTAAAAACTTCTTTGCAGAGAGAGTGCTCAGGGATTGGAATGGGCTGCCCAGAGAGGGGGTGGATTCCCCATCCCTGGAGGTTTTTCAACTGAGCTTGGCCGTGTCAGTGAGTGCCATGATGTGGTAAAGGGACTGGAGTTGGACCAAGGGTTGGACTTGATGATCTTGGAGGTCTTTCCCAACCCAATCCATTCTTTGATTCTGTGATTGATAAATTGTGCTGCTCAGATCCTGCTTGTCCCTGTGTGGTGGGTCAGTGTGCAGGGAGGGGGAGCCTGTGCTCTTCTGCTGCCTTGGAAAAATTAATTTCCTAGCTAAACAGGTGATGATTGGGCTCTGCATTTGTAACTGTGCTGCTTCTGCCTCTCAGAGATGAACTTCAGAAAGGTAGCAGAGAGTTAATAGTCCTGGCATGGAGAGCTGGCAGGAGTCATTCCCAAGCAGGCTCTGTGTGTGTGGCACCAGAGGCGGAATACGGTGCCCTGGGCAATGGCAGGGCTGGCGCCAGGCCACGCTCCATCCTACACTTTCCTTGGAACGGCTCCTTTGGAGATCTGATTATACAGTGCCAGGAGACTCTGCTGGAGAGGGGGCTGGACTGGAGCTCCCACTGCCTGCACCGGATTTGGGGTTGTTTGGGGTGCACAACTTGCACACAAACACTGGATTGTGTCACAGTTATCCCCAAGGTCTGGCCACTGTCCAGGACATACCGTGTGTTTTACTGTGGCTGTGTCTAAACTGCTAACTCTGCTTCAGACTTAGCTGTGCTTTTCAACAATATTTATTCACTTGATTCCCCTTGCCTCCTATTTTTTTAAATTCTCTGCTGTGTGAGGTCTGGTGCTTCACCTCTTGCACCTTGTTATGGATTACCCAACTGAAGTGTCTGTGCTGATACTAAAATAAAATTGTTTGGCCAGCCCAGAAAAATTGAGTGGAATTTGCAGGAGGAGAGGCCGGGAGGAAGGTGACTTTAGAGAATGATTTTTGACACTACTGTCACTGAAGGTTGTCTTTACAATTGATCAAATGACAAAATTTAGAAATAAGTGTTTCTCCAGAAGGGCTCAGGGTGTCTGCAAATACAAGATATTGCTGCTAAGATGATTTTGAGGTATGATGTGCTTTCCTGCCAGTGCTTTAAAGCATCAGTCTGTTCACTGTTTTTGTTTTGATTAAAAAATTATGATTCTGCAACTTTATTTAAAAATTAATTTATAGGAATTAAGTGGTTTTTTTAGGAGAGGGGTCAATTTCCAATTTTAGTTTTGAGGTTTTGCTGCTGTTTTCCAGTTCCTTTATTAGTCTATCAGGCAGTAGGTGTAATAATGAACAGTGAAGTGACAGGATCATTTTATGTACAGACTCAGTCTGGGGCACACTCTGACACCACCAAAAACGAGCAGTGGTTTCCTGGTGGTTCCAGTGAGTGAAATGGGCAAAGGGAAAAGGTATAAGATTAGTTACGTTGATTAACAAGGTCATGCAGAGATGGGGGATGAGTGGACCAGCCAGGGTGAGGAAAATGTGGTGGGAGAGGCAGCAGGGAAAGGGCAGAAATTCCAGGTGTTGAGGTGGTGAATCCAGAGGAAAGCTCTGCCCAGGGGAAGTGAAGAAGCAACAGTGTTTTTTGCAAAGAGCTGTGCTGGTCTGCCTTGACAGAGTGAGATGGGTCATTTATAATATCTTGTGTGTGTGTGTGTATATATACACACACCCATACACACATCTGTATATGCATATATAAAAATTATATATATATATAAAATATATAATATATATAATACATTATCTTGATCTGATGCTTTAAAGAGGGAAGGGAATGGGAATAATATGGATTAAAAGTATCTGTGAGGGAAAACACGACCTCTGACACAAGTGAGAAGTGGCTTGGTGCACATTTAAGTTGTGTCCTCAGCAGGGAGGAGGCCAAGATGAGAAGGATCACTGTGCAGTGCACGTTTGGAGAGTGTGAGACACAAAGTCTAGACAAGGAAGCATGTTGTAGGCCTAAAATTAACCAGAGTTTAAAGAGAAGAATATTTCTGTGACAGTGATTTTGAGTTCTCAGAAGCTGATAGAGGAAGAACCTCCAGTTTGAGAAGTTGCAGGGAGCTGAAGTTCAGGAGGGTAGGAAAGCATCTTCCCTTCTCCTCCAGTTCCCCATTGACAAGCAGCAACTTCTTTGTGTATTGCCAGCTGGTTTTACTTACAAAGATTCCCGTCATTTGAAAAAGAGAACAACTCACTAGGTTGATTTTTTTTTTTAATTTAAAATAAAATCTTGTGTATATGCAATAATGTATGTCCTTTCTTAAATTTCCCCAGGTATATGTGGAATTTGATGACCTTGAATGGGAAAAACGAGAGTGGGTTAAAGTTTATGAAGATTTTGCAGCCTTCTTGGTGGAGTACCAGCTGGTCTGGGCGAGAAGAAAGGACCCAAGCCAGACTCAGGGATCAAAGATCAAACAAATTCTGTGGCCTGCATTGGTAAGATAGTCGAGCAATTGCATTTACTAAACTGTTCTAATATTTGTGATTCTGTCCTTAGAAAACTGTCCGGGTTATTCAAGTGGTGGTGGAATGTGGTGAGCATGGAGTGGGAGGAGGGTGAGAAAAAGATGAGAAAATACATGTATGTGTTGGAGGGGTGGAGTGATAGTCACTTATCTTCCTTTTTGAATCAACTCAAAGCACTGCAAAACTGATCTCTGAGCGACACAGTAGAATTGATGTCACTTTACAGAGTCAAAACATATTACAAATATAAACTTACCAGTAACACATTTACTGCTCTGGGGAGGATTGAAACTAAGGTGAGAAATAAACCCTTAAGCTTGTACCTTCTTTGTGTGAGCTGAGGGTATGTGAAATTCAGGTCAGAGTTCAGAATGATGAGAGAACATTAATGAAGTAAGTAGTAATTGTTTGCCTGCTCTGTGAGGTGGTGCTTGTGCCTCTCACTGTTTCTGGATTGCTGCCGAGGTAACTGCTGGGAGCTGGTGTGTGTTTGTGGCTGCCTTTGGAGAGACCTGAGCAATACTGAGGGACTGATGAGGGCATGTGATAAGCAATAAACATGTATTCCTTTATTCTCCAAAGAAACTAGAAGTGCTGTCAAAGTCTACAGAAGAGCCAAACAGATCTGAGAGTTGGGGAACCTCCTATATTGGAGTGTTTGGCCATGGAGGGATTTCTCACAGACAGGTGAAAGGGGTCCAGCAAATTGTTCAAAATGGTGAAGGGAAGTTTGATTCCAAGTTTAATATTTGTAACTTCAGTCTTGAGTTTTTAGATATTTGTGGCCATAATTAATTGAGATGATGGTATTGTTTTCCCTCTGGCTTTTGCTATATTTGTGTTTCCTTTCAATGTACCCTTTGTATTCCTGTCTCTGAGCACTTGATGGACTACCTGAAATGCTGTCTGTGATTATTCTTCTGGAGCTGTGGTTGGAACAGTCATGCTTAAGGTCATGAAGCAATCTGGTCAAGAAAGCCATAGATTTAGGATGGATTTACCTCCTCTGCAGTGAATATTCCTGCTTGACTCAGCTTGTCTGTCTGTGCTGATGCACTCGAGTACAGCAGGCTCACCTTCTGGATGTACAGGCTGATCCATAGCTTTGCTTGCACAGACAAGTTCTCTGTTTCATGTTGGTATATCCTTGAGCAAGAATTCTTAGTTTTAGGGAGTCATGTCATTTGCTCTTTGANAGTTGTGTCCTCAGCAGGGAGGAGGCCAAGATGAGAAGGATCACTGTGCAGTGCACGTTTGGAGAGTGTGAGACACAAAGTCTAGACAAGGAAGCATGTTGTAGGCCTAAAATTAACCAGAGTTTAAAGAGAAGAATATTTCTGTGACAGTGATTTTGAGTTCTCAGAAGCTGATAGAGGAAGAACCTCCAGTTTGAGAAGTTGCAGGGAGCTGAAGTTCAGGAGGGTAGGAAAGCATCTTCCCTTCTCCTCCAGTTCCCCATTGACAAGCAGCAACTTCTTTGTGTATTGCCAGCTGGTTTTACTTACAAAGATTCCCGTCATTTGAAAAAGAGAACAACTCACTAGGTTGATTTTTTTTTTTAATTTAAAATAAAATCTTGTGTATATGCAATAATGTATGTCCTTTCTTAAATTTCCCCAGGTATATGTGGAATTTGATGACCTTGAATGGGAAAAACGAGAGTGGGTTAAAGTTTATGAAGATTTTGCAGCCTTCTTGGTGGAGTACCAGCTGGTCTGGGCGAGAAGAAAGGACCCAAGCCAGACTCAGGGATCAAAGATCAAACAAATTCTGTGGCCTGCATTGGTAAGATAGTCGAGCAATTGCATTTACTAAACTGTTCTAATATTTGTGATTCTGTCCTTAGAAAACTGTCCGGGTTATTCAAGTGGTGGTGGAATGTGGTGAGCATGGAGTGGGAGGAGGGTGAGAAAAAGATGAGAAAATACATGTATGTGTTGGAGGGGTGGAGTGATAGTCACTTATCTTCCTTTTTGAATCAACTCAAAGCACTGCAAAACTGATCTCTGAGCGACACAGTAGAATTGATGTCACTTTACAGAGTCAAAACATATTACAAATATAAACTTACCAGTAACACATTTACTGCTCTGGGGAGGATTGAAACTAAGGTGAGAAATAAACCCTTAAGCTTGTACCTTCTTTGTGTGAGCTGAGGGTATGTGAAATTCAGGTCAGAGTTCAGAATGATGAGAGAACATTAATGAAGTAAGTAGTAATTGTTTGCCTGCTCTGTGAGGTGGTGCTTGTGCCTCTCACTGTTTCTGGATTGCTGCCGAGGTAACTGCTGGGAGCTGGTGTGTGTTTGTGGCTGCCTTTGGAGAGACCTGAGCAATACTGAGGGACTGATGAGGGCATGTGATAAGCAATAAACATGTATTCCTTTATTCTCCAAAGAAACTAGAAGTGCTGTCAAAGTCTACAGAAGAGCCAAACAGATCTGAGAGTTGGGGAACCTCCTATATTGGAGTGTTTGGCCATGGAGGGATTTCTCACAGACAGGTGAAAGGGGTCCAGCAAATTGTTCAAAATGGTGAAGGGAAGTTTGATTCCAAGTTTAATATTTGTAACTTCAGTCTTGAGTTTTTAGATATTTGTGGCCATAATTAATTGAGATGATGGTATTGTTTTCCCTCTGGCTTTTGCTATATTTGTGTTTCCTTTCAATGTACCCTTTGTATTCCTGTCTCTGAGCACTTGATGGACTACCTGAAATGCTGTCTGTGATTATTCTTCTGGAGCTGTGGTTGGAACAGTCATGCTTAAGGTCATGAAGCAATCTGGTCAAGAAAGCCATAGATTTAGGATGGATTTACCTCCTCTGCAGTGAATATTCCTGCTTGACTCAGCTTGTCTGTCTGTGCTGATGCACTCGAGTACAGCAGGCTCACCTTCTGGATGTACAGGCTGATCCATAGCTTTGCTTGCACAGACAAGTTCTCTGTTTCATGTTGGTATATCCTTGAGCAAGAATTCTTAGTTTTAGGGAGTCATGTCATTTGCTCTTTGAAGCCACCCATCTCTCCTTGATTGAGTATTTTAAAATCTGTTATCAACTTAGAACTTGGTATCTAAGTACTCTGCTATTTTACATGCTTTTAATCTCAGCCTCTGGGATAGAGATCCTTCTTGGGTTTAGAAGGGGTGTGTTTCTGCTCTGGCTGCTGATCCTGTCCTCAAGTTTCAAGTATGTCTTTATTTGCTAATGTGTGAAAGTGTTTCAGTTGAACCTTTCTCCCAGTAGACCCTTTATCAAACTTGTGCTGATGTAGCAGAAGGCACAAACATTTTTTTTCTCTTCCATCCCATCAGTTCTTTTATTATTTTTAGTGTTTACATTCTTGGGGCAGCTGATGGGGGTGAGAAGGAAGATTTGAACAAAATCTCCCTTCTGCTTTTACAGTTAAAAAATTGAAATCACATGGTCTGAAGTGAAGCTCAAATAGCTTGGTGGGTCACAGTTTCCAGATACTGAAGATGACAAGTTCTCAGCATTTGTACTTGGCCTGCCTACAGATGTTCTACCAGTTGTTTTCTGAGTCAAACCCTCGAGTCATCCATTCCAGAAAAACCAGATTTGAGGGAAAGTGCAGAGATACAGGATATTAACTGTAGTTAGAGCAGATTCCTTGCACGGAGACCTCCCAGGGTTCTGCTGTGTATCAGCTGCTGCTGTGAGCACGCCATGCCCTGGGGAGCACTGAGGGGGCTCCAACTGCAGGGACCTTCTGGGTTTAGTTGCCCGACTGTCTGAGCACTGTGGTGGAGAGCACGAGCTCTGTGAAGGTTTGTGTGATGTTCCTTGGTTGTAGGGTCTTGTTTTGTTTTGTTTTCCAAAACAAGGCTTTTGAAAAATGGGAAAACATAAAAAAGATGGTAAAAAAAAATCATTTGCCAAACAGTAATATGAGTGTTTGCAGTTTCTTTGTGAAATCCTGAGCGTGGATGTGATAATGCACACACTGGGAAAGGTTGAGTCTTGCTG
Source organism: Sakesphorus luctuosus (assembly GCA_013396695.1). Taxonomy (NCBI): domain Eukaryota; kingdom Metazoa; phylum Chordata; class Aves; order Passeriformes; family Thamnophilidae; genus Sakesphorus; species Sakesphorus luctuosus. The sequence continues at coordinate 590,009 of VWZD01008255.1, forward strand.
TAGTTTTTAAAGGGAAAGTCTCAAACTTCTCCATGTATGTGAACTATACTGAAAAAAAAATCATACCAAACAGAAGTTTCTGGTGCCCTTCATTTTGATGCTCATGTAAATGCAACAAAGCACTATTCAGGTATATTTTATGTAGTAGTTCTATAGGATCTTTCCCTTTAGTGGAGTGAATGAAAAGTTCTTGTTTATTTGGAGGCTGTTCTGGTTTCCAAAGCCTGGTCTGGGTTATCACCTCCTGTTCTGCTTTGATTAACACACTCTGTATTTACTGTATGGCATTCAAGCCTGACCAGAAAACAAGGTCTGCACTGGCTGTGGGGCTTTCCATGGGCAGTTATCAGTCTGGTTACTGTCTGTGTACTTCACAATTACTGATTGCTTTTATCACTCAATTGTGTGATATGATGGAATGTCCACTTTGTAGATAAAATTTCTAGAATGCAAGTTGGCCACAAATGTTGCTATTTTAAAATGCCTGAGGTGCAGCTGTTCCTGAAAGCACAGAATCCACTGACCTTGTGTGACTGTGCTTTGACATTTTAGGCTCTTTACTCAGTGAGGAAGGGGGAAATGAGAATTTCTGCCTCTTTCTTCTTGTTTGGAAACTCAGTAACAGAAGAGGGGCAGACTATCCCATGAGTTTGGTTTCTCTCATGATGTTTACCTTAAGTAATGGAGATAATTTACAGATGTCAGTGCAGGAGGAAACTTCTTGGCCAAAGGAAATGATGAATGTAGGGATTTTGAAAACTTCAAAGTGTGGGTAGTGGCAGTGAGTGGTATGTGCCTGTCCACATCCAGAGATTAAGAAGAGGAGCCCAGATAAGGAGTGGAAGGTACCAGCACAGGGTGGAAAACAAGCAGGTTTGCATGTCACAAAGATACAAAGAGAGGGGAGTGATGGCTTCAAAGGGATGGGCTCAGGGAATCACCAGTACTTCAAAAATAAGGTAAAATTGGTTTTCCAATTTCTCAGAAGCAACTGAGATGATGAATAAAAATTTTTGTAGGTGGATAAAGAACAGTTGTATTTTAGGGGCAGTAAATGAACCTCCCTGATGCAGAAATTGTTTGGGTTCCAGGAGGTTGGAGATCAGTGATAAAATGATATAATCCAGTCTGCAGCCTCAGGAATATGGTGGTGTCCCTTCAGCAGCCCAGGGGGAGGTGGCAGTGTCTGTGTGGGCAGGGTGACAAATCAGAGCCAGGGTGTAATGCGGACAGAACAGAATGCTGCTGTCAGCTGTCAGTTGGGATTTAATTACTGTCTCTCTAATTGCATGTTAAAATATCTAGAAACAAAGTATAGAGGGAGAAAAAGAGAGGACAAAGGATCAAAGTAGCCAGAGACATTTTAGAGAGAATCATGTAAAAGAGAAGTTAAAGGTGATGGAACTAACTAGGAGAGGTCACCGTGGTAGAAACATAAATAGCAATTCACTTTCAGGCACAGGAAGGTGGGGACTGAGTGTCTTTTTCTTAATAATTTTTTGGGGAGAAGAGGGTTTTGGAAACTTGAATGATGTGCTGAAATGAAAATTTATTATTGAGATCTACAGATAGAAATGAAAGACAGACATTTTGAACAAGCATTTTAAGGAGCACATTCCATGAGCTGGGAAAGGAAAGAAGGTTAATGGAAAATGCAGTTATGATTAAAGGAGTTTAAGATGGATAGATTATAGCAAGTTTGTCCTTTCAGGGGAAAGATGTAGGAGAATACAAGAGGTTGGAAAGAAAAGGTTTTGAATTGGAGATAAAATGTGAATGCTTTGAATGGGAGTGCACATGAGAAACTTCTGCAATGAGAAGGAAAGAGACTTGTAGAACAGAGAAGGGAAAGTTATTTGGCCTATTATTTGGTATTTGGCCTGTTCCTTTGGAAGAAACTGGTGGTCTTATGCAGGGTAAATGTCAAGGGAGGAAACAGCTTGACTCAGTGTAATAGAATAAAAACAGGGGTGGGGAGTGGAACACTGAGCTGCAGGGCAGAGCTGGGGGCCTGGGACCGTGATGGCTCAGGGTGTTCTGTGTGTTCTGCTGGTATGGCTTGTGTTGTGGTGTGCTGCCTCTTGTTACACCTGTAAACACGCCAGTGCTGCCTGTGAATTCAGGAGGAATCCATAGCCGGTAAATCAGAACAAACCATACTGTTGCTCTGAATAGGAAAACAGTCCTTCATGAGCTTTACAGTGCTCACCTTGTCAAACCAACAGATTTGCCCTGGCATGCACAAAGAACTGGCTCTCCTGCCACTGTGTGTTTCTCAGAAATACGTAGATAAAAGCTAAAACAGTGAGGAGATCCTCATCATATCTCCAAAGGCAGAGAGGATGGAAGAGCAACTCAGTCTGCCCCTCCGCCCCAGTGAAAAAAAAAGAGTGTCTCTCTCTGCCTGTCTCTTTTTCTTGGAATAAGTGAAGTCATTGCTAAAACAGTGGCTTGAGAACAGTCTTCCCTGGGACCCTGTCCAGGGCTCTGCAAGAATACAGAGCTTTAGCCAGGCTTATAGCAAAACCAGGGACAAAGAGTGGATCTTCCCTGGCAATGACTAACTCTTTTCCATTGTGCGAATCTGGAGCTGATTGCCAGTGGCACATGTGGGACTGTGGGCCTCCAGTCTGGCCATCATGCTAATGAGGAGGTTGTCTTGCAGAAGAATGAGCTGAGGTTTGTTCTGGGTGGCAGTGGGTGTGTTTGTTCTGGTCAGATGGGAATGAGCCCATTTGTTCATGTGCTGACTGCATGTCAGGGCACTTGGTGGAGTGTGAGAGCAGGAGCGCCCATGGACACGTGGAAGATCAGACTTGTCCTCTGACCTTACGCAGCCTCTTCCCTCCTCCCTCCCTGCCCCTCTGTCCCAGCTGTCAGTGGCAGAATCCTTTTGCTTGACTGAATTCTGCTTCAGCTGCCTGGATTGTGTTGGATTATAAAGCAAATACTTATAAAGTGCCAGTTTATTGGCATTTGTGTCATGATTAAAGAAGAAAGTGTACAGATTGCACAACCAGCTTCTACAGGGCTTCCAGAGGTTCTTGAGACAAATCAGAGGCTTTGCTTTTGGCATGAGGATGGAAAGGAGAACAGGTCCCTTGTTATTCCTGTTCCTACTGTGATACACTCCACTCTTTCACTTGCTCAAGGATTTGTTTTCTTCCTCATCTTGATGATCTAAATCTTAACATTTCTGAGTAAGTTTCCCTTTTATGTTGTTCCCATGGATCAGACTGATCCCTGTCAAAGTCAGGAGCTTCTGTATGTACTGCTGATGTTCCCCCTTCCTTGCAGCCTGTTCACAATGAAAAACAGAGGTATATACTGCCAGATACTGTGCTTAAATTCTCAGCAGGCACTCAAAATACTTAGCAATAAAAAGAAATAAATTCACAAAGGATTACTGTGTATATGGAAAGTAAGGCAGAGAGAAGACTCGGTTTCTGGTCTCCTGAGTCCTAAAAATAAGTTAAAACTTTGAGGATATTTCAAATTTGAGGGGAGGAAGTGTGTAGCTTCCAGGGAAAACAATCAAAAACTAATAGTGGCTTTTTTTCAGCTTCTCCATTCCCTGCATCAAAATTCTAGTGCTTGTATACCTTGCTAATGTGGGGTAAAGATGAAATATATACAACCAAGGAGAAAACTCTTGGAAGCTGTCAGCTTCTTGGAAGACTTTAGCGCTTGGGGAAGAGAAAATTTAAGTAACTGACTCAGCAGAGCATAAATGACCCGATTTTTGCTGCATTGTGAAAGGCAGCAACATGCAGAAACAGCACTTGGAGGTGGTTCAAAGATTACTTTGCTGGAGAGCACGTTACTGTGATATTCCCACAGAGCAGCAGCGTCTCAGGCAGTGCCACATCCTGCCCGTGCACTTTGGCACTCACTGGGAGCCACTGCTCTCCCTGCAGCCTTCTCAGCACAGGCACTGCCTTCCCAGGACACAGAATCACAGAATCATAGAATGGATTGGGTTGGAAAAGACCTCCGAGATCATCAAGTCCAACCCTTGGTCCAACTCCAGTCCCTTTACCACATCATGGCACTCAGTGCCATGGCCAAGCTCACTTTAAAAACCTCCAGGGATGGGGAATCCACCCCCTCTCTGGGCAGCCCATTCCAATGCCTGAGCACTCTCTCTGCAAAGAATTTCTTTCTGCTCTCCAAGTTAAATTTCCCCTGGCAGAGCTTGAGCCCGTGCCCCCTTGTCCTATTGCTGAGTGCCTGGGAGAAGAGACCAACCCCCACCTGGCCAAAACTTCCCTTCAGGCAGTTCCAGACAGTGCTGAGGTCACCTCTCAGCCTCCTCTTCTCCAGCACAAACACCCCCAGCTCCCTCAGCCTCTCCCCACAGCACTTGTGCTCCAGTCCCTTCTCCAGCCTCGTTGCTCTTCTCTGGCCCCACTCCAGCCCCTCAATCTCTTTCCTGAGCTGAGGGGCCCAGAACTGAACACAGCACTCAAGGTGTGGCCTCCCCAAGGCAGAGTCCAGGGGAAGGCTCACTGCCCTGGGCCTGCTGGCCACGCTAGTTTGGATCCAGGCCAGGATCCCATGGGCCCCAAATGATGAGTACTAAGCTGGAATCTGCCTCCCCAGATGCTCTGTTGTGCAATCTGGGTGTTGTCCTGTGGCTTCCCACTCTGGAGATGGGGTGAAAGCCTCACTGCAGTGCTGCTCTCTATGTGGCCCTGGTACTTTCTGTGCACTTTACTGCACTGTTTGTTCCAGAGTTTTTGTCTTGAGGTGTTGCCTAATGGCAGGCTTACTTTTTATTTTCTTCTTGTTAAACTTGCACTTAAAAGCAATGGAGACCCTGTTATGTTTGAAAAGATTTAGTTTTGTAAAATCATACCTCCATATGTAAAATAAGTGGAATACTTTTTGTAGTTAAGTGCTGTACTGAGAGTAATTTTTAATGGTGAATTCACTTATGGAAGTCACAGAATTCCAAACAAAGGGGATAATTTTCTAGACTTTAAAATAACAGTAAGCACGAGTCATGTTGGTTATACTGGCCTGGGAGTTGCCACTCAGAGAAAGCTGTTTCAGGATGTCACACATCCTGGATGTCTCTGTGCTTCAGGTTCTTTGCTGTTGGCAACACTCTCCTTGTTCTCCAAGGATCGTGCTGGTTAAACACCAGATATTGTTAAGCATCCTGTAGTGTGACTGAGCAGTGCTCCAGTTGAGGGTGCCTCTGTCTTGCACCTGTTCGAGAGTCAGAGAGCAGTGCAGTGCTGGGAGTGATTTATGTGTCTCTCTGTAAAAGACAGACATAAAACTTCTTGGGGTTCCACATTCAAGCTCAGCACTGGAGGCAGAGCAGTTGAAGCCACAGCTGCAGTGGAGCTCAGTGCAGGATAACTGCTTGGATAGTGATTTTTATAAATGTTGCTGAAATCTAGGTGGGTTTGGTATATGGTTATACTCCTGTTGGTGCCCTCGTTAGTGAGACTGGATCCCTTGTGGGTGTATCTGAGCTGAATTCCCACTTCATCTTCAGTATTGACCTACTGCACAGCTACTGTGGGTATAAAAGCCAAGAACTGTGCTGGATCCTCCTGAATTGACTGGGAAGTCTTAAGTATTTGATTTTTTTCCCAGTAGCATTTATGAGAAAATTTTCACTTGTGCTGAAGAAAACAAATTGCTTTGTACCTGTCTAGAGAATTTACACTTTTTCAGTGAATTAGGAAGATGAGCTCAACTTTGGGGATATACCATGGTGAGCAGAGGGTGCAGCTGGTTATTTCAGCATGGTGCTTGGAAATTCAACTTCCAGGGCTTGGACTTTGGAAGATGACTGAATGCCTGCAGTGACTGTTGTGTGTCTCCATCAGATGCATCACTCACAGAGATGTTGCTGTTTGTTGCTGTCTATGTAAATTATGACTTATATTACAAATTATATATGTGTATATGTGTGGGTGTCTATATATAGATGTGTGAATATGGAGAGATACACAAATAAATATTTTTCTTTATATGCCACAAACATTTTTAAAAAGTATCCCCTGACCTGTTGGGAGTGTGTACAGTGAGGGAAGGATGTCAGCAAGGAACTTGTCCTCCATTCCAGTGGTGACTGTCCCAAATGAGCAAAGCTGTGCCAGAAGAATTCCATCCCCAAGCCACTGCTTGGTGTTTTCCTGGTGATGGCAGGAGGAGCAGCTGGGCTTTACACACCTGTCAAATCCACTTGGCGGATAATTTCCAAAGCCACCCACTGTTCCAATCTCCACTGCTGCTTCTGTGCATTAATGACTTGTCAGCTGTGCAGGACTGAAGCACTGCTCTCTTCATGCTCACTTGGGTAAGATGAGTTATGGAAAGCATAATTAGAGTTTTATGAGTTTCTTGTTCTTCTTTCCCAGAATTCCAGCAGTTTCTTCTGGGCTTTATGGTGAATCCTAGTATGTGCTGTATGAAGTGTCACTATCCCACTTAAACGTGCAGCAGCAGGAAATTTACAGAATGATAGAATGGATTGGGTTGGAAAAGACCTCTGAGATCATCAAGTCCAACCCTTGGGCCAACTCCAGTCCATTTACTAGATCATGGCACTCAGTGCCACGGCCAAGGTCACTTGAAAAACCTCCAGGGATGGGGAATCCACCCCCTCTCTGGGCAGCCCATTGCAATGCCTGAGCACTCTCTCTGCAAAGAAGTTTTTTCTGCTCTCCAACTTCAATTTGCCCTGGCAGAGCTTGAGCCCGTGCCCCCTTGTCCTATTGCTGAGTGCCTGGGAGAAGAGACCAACCCCCACTTAGTTAGAGTCGAGTCTGTATTTTCCATCTCTAGTGTCCCAACATTTCTGGTAACTTCATTTTTTGACAAAGTGATTATCATGCATATTTTTTTGAAAAACAAACTCTTAAGTAGTAACACCCCTCATGTCCTCTGTTCTGGCTTCCCTGTCACACCAGCAGTCTCCTGAAGGACTTGCCACTTCCTTTCAGGTGTGTTTTTGTACAGGGACTCCTTTCTGAACCTCGTGTTGCAGTGTTTATGTTGGCAGGGATTTAACGAGCAGTTCCAAAGCTTGGGTTGGGTGGGCAGGGGGAATGGAAGTGTTGATTGAGAATGAAGATGTGGTTACTGCCTAATCACAGGCTAGTTGGAATTGTGAGGGGAATACTGATAGGGAGAGGAGGATAAAGGAGGAAGCTACTGAAGGCACAGATTTGTTTCTTTTGCTGAGCTGTTTTCTCGCTCTTGTTTAATCCAGGTTTTATTTACATGCCACATCCAGTTGTCTGTGGTGGGTTCAGACCCCTCCTCTGTGCACGTGCAGGGGCCAGGGCTTGGAGCATATTGTTCTGCCACTTCCTTTCTCGTGCCCTTGGATTAACATCCTTCCAGCTGCTGGCCAGAGCAGGAAGTTGAGTCAAGGGCTGCAAAAGGCAAAGACACTTTCAATGACTTCTTAAAAGAAAAAGCAAAAACTGAAGCTGAAGATGTTTGTGTTTCTCTTGGCAATGTGTGTCCTGTTGGGATGATGTCAGTCCTAAACAAATGATGGAACAACACTGAAACCGTTTGATTTTTAAGAATTTATCAGTGTTGAGAAACTCCCATGTCACCTCTCTGGTTTTAGAACACCTCTGGTTTTCTGCCATCGACTGCATGGAATGTTCATGTAAATGAGGGAAGGACAAAGGGTGAAGCTTGGGGTTGTGTTTGGGGCTGTGTCCCCCCACTCACCTGCTCTTCCTTGCAGTAAAGCCTGAGGCTACTTCAAATGAGTTCTTGGTAGTTCTTTGAGATACTGTGTGTTGTTTAGTGAGCATTACATGTTTAAAGCACCATCACACAGAACATCTTTAACATGAGAAAGTGAATTGGTGTTAAGAACTGTAAATTTAAGGCTGTATCAAGTCTTGGAGAAGAAAAACAATTTCAGGACAATATTCATTAGACTGACTTTGTAAGCAGTCAAAATAGACTATTGATTAGGGAATGGATCTTTGTTTGAAAATAATACCCTTCAGCAGGAATTAATACTTCACTAGAGAAACATGGCAGAACCTTGTCTAACCCTGAGCAGGTCTGACTTCTTATTTACAGAGAGATGAATTATTAACACAATTAACGATACAGGGTTTATTTTTTGTCTTCTGACTGTCATAGGGTCTACACCAGTCATGGGTAGAAAAAGGTATTTTAATTTTTTTGGTCTTTTATTAGCTGCTGTTATGTTCCAATTTGAGTCCTTTATGGAAAAGACTTGGTCCATCAGTTAACCAATTGTTAGGAATTTGCACAAAGCCTCTCAACATTCAGGTTTTGAATAGAACTGTTTAAGAAAAAAATGAACTATTCCTGAGTATAGTGCATCATTCTGAAAAACTCTTGACCAAGTATTTTAATTTGAAATTTCTCATCAATTTTGAGTCTAAGACAATGGGTAAGTACCTCATTTCTTTTAATAAATGGTGCAGAATTACATTTCTGCTCATGGCTCTAGTTTCAGATGGCTTTGAAAAATTCTTACATATTTAATTTGAAGGGCTTTGCTGGGATTTTAAGTGCATATATGGAATTGCTACAGACTGTATTAGTACCATCACAAAAGGAATAAAATACTGATTTGTAGGGCTGACTGAATGGATGTCTTTGGAATCACTGAAATGTTGAGCTGAATCCTGAAGTGAGCTGAGTAATACTTGTTGTCATTGGCTGATGAAGTTAGCTTGAAAGTGTAATAATAAAGCTATATATTAATATAAATACAGCTAAGATCTGTTAATGCATTTTGTAGAGGTTTTTGCATTAATTTTTTGCATTTAAGAGTGTAACTGACCTGTTAGAGGACAATGTTGTTACCGGTTTTGGTGTGTTTGTCTGGAATGGGCTGTTCAGGTCTAACCAGTGTTCTGGTGAGGCTCCATTGCCGAGCTAAAGCCTCTTGGGTTTGGTGCCAGTGTTTTATTTGTCCAGGTATGCCTTTGCTCATAGGAGAATTTTTACTATTCTAAATTACAGTGCTCTTAATACTTTATTCTCAATGATTCATTAAACATCATTGCTTCGAAATTTAAACCCAGCTTCTTTTCCACATCATGATTTGCCCAAGTACTGCAGAGATACCTTTTGTAGCTGACAGAAGGGATGGTTTAGAGATGCACTGGAACACGTTTCCTTTCAGGAATCCTGCTAGCAGTGGATTGCACACAAAGAGAGAGCAACACCTCTGCATCTGCTGCCACTAGCTTGCCAGGATCAGATCCTGCCTGAGGTCTGAGGCAAGATGCTAATCCTTCTGATCCTGAACAATGGGCATCACCTCTGGCTTGTGGAGCGGCTCCCTCTGTCAGATTCCTTAAGACAGACCTGATCGATTCTGTTCTACTTGTTGGGTGAGACACATTTACAGGGTCGTTTGAGAGCTGGTAATGAATTAGCTATTGATCATTTATTGGCAAGTAGAGTGATAGGTATTTGGGCAAAGTCATCTGCTAAGAGTCATGGTACAGTTTATTCCTATGGGGAGAATTATTTGGGGCAATTACAGAATCCCAGACTATTCTGAGTTGGAAGGGACCCACAAGGATCATCGAGTCCAACTCTTAAGTCAATGGCCCACACAGGGGATTGAACCCATGACCTTGGCATTATTACAGCAAGTTTTAACAACTGACCTAATCTCAGGGTCACTGACAATTGTGGGGGAATTACATTCAATCAGAAAAGTCTTTTGGAACTCTGTCATCTTGGAAATCACCTAAAGCTGGAACAGAACCACTGTGTGCATTTATTTATCACGTACTTAGGGCTTTATTGATGTTTTTGTGCTTTCTAGTTAGACACTGTCCTGTGGAAGAAAGGCAGTTACAGGTTTGAGATTGCATGAGTAGTTCTTTATCAGAGTGCCTTTTATCAGACACCCCCTGGGGCAGGAAGGACTGTGTGAACCTCCACTGTGTGTTACCAGGTTTGCAGGGGCTGATCAGGCAGCACTGACTGGGGCAGTTGTAGCAGAAAAATGGGTTTGACTTGATTTACAGGTGGAGAGATTGTGATGATTTTTATTACCTCACCAGTGTGTGCAGTATTCAGAGAACCTGCTGCGACTCTGCTGCTTTTCCTCCACCCCCAAAATGTGGTGGGGTAGAAATGCAGCTCTGGTGAGTGCCTGACTGTGCAGCAGTTTGTGTTTCCTTTAAAATGCATCATCTCAAACGAGCTTTTCCTAAGGAAGAATTTATACAGTTTTCCATCTGCCCTCTTATTAACAGTTTTGGGTTTTCTGTCCTTTATATGTATAAATCCTGTGTCTTGGCAGTTAATCAGCCTATACAAGCGCTGTGGAATTCACACTGCTGGAAGGTTACGCTGTTGGGGGGCTGGATGGCATTCTTAATTGATCATATGGTTTTTCTATGCCAAGCTATTTTCCTGTGTTACTATCAAAATACCCAGTGAACTGTGATTAATCACAGTTTGGCACTGGGCTCTGAAATTACTGCCACTGCTGGAGAATGTGGATTTCGACATCTTTGGCTGCTGCAATTGCACAATCTTTTAATGACAGACGTACTTGGAGTTCCTTCAATACAAATGACATTATTGGCACATGCAAGGATTGTATCCTAGATTATTAGAATAACCACTGAACTCTTTATTGTGCCTCTTATCCCTCTTCATATCTATCCCAAGCTTCCTCTCACAGTGACAAAACGACCAATGTCATCTCCTTAAATGCTACAAGTGCATGTATAAAGTACAAATGAAGGCAGGAAGGGCAGCTGTTCCACACGTCCAGGCAGGGGAGATGGATGCTGTTGGATGCCATTTGGCTGCTCCTGTGTCTGCCTGCCTTTTGGGATGCTGTGTGAGACATCTTACCCACCAGAACTCTGCAAAGCTGGAAGCTGTTCTCAGCCTGCACCACGTCTTTGTATTATAATTTTAATGAACTTTTGGGAAGCAGGGGAGACTGACTTGCTTTTCCCCAGGTTTTACAGGACTCTAAACAATCCCCTTTATATATTAATGGTATTTTAACATATGTTTTAGTGTATGTGTTTACACTGAGACACCGATGGGTTGGGTTTTTTAATCTGTGCAGTTTAACTGTGTCCAGCTCTGTTACTTGACCAGGGATGTTTTGGGCACTGTGACACTGAAAGGTGGTCAGTAGCTCGTTACTGTCTGTTGGAGAAATGTTTTCCTTTAACACACATGGACCTTTCTCACTGGAGTTTACCAGGGTCTTTGTGACTTTAAAGCTCTAGCTGCAGTTTGCTTTCTTGGTACAGTTTCAGGATAACTCTTTCAACTAATGCAATCCAGATTTGTGTTAGTTTCCTTTAGAATTTGTCTTTGAAATGAACTAAAAGATCTGTTTGTTTTCATTAATGAGAGATGAAGGTGGGAGATACCAGGAAAGTCACTGCAAGATTTAAGAAACATAATAAATCCTGAGTGCTGTTATGTTGGCCAGCAACAACATTTTGACTGTAAAAAGTAAATGGAGAAAACCCAGTAACTGTTTATATCAAATTTCTTATGGAAAATAAGTCATTAGGCCAAAGCAGATTCTCGCTTTGCTCTTCAGATTCTGTTTTCAGCCATGATCCAAAACTATGAGGAGCCCAAGAATATTGCTGACCATGTATGCATGATCAGTAACTTCTATTTATCAGAAAATGAGGCTTTTTTTCCATTTCCAACATAGGTATGAGAATGTGGGTATGAACTACCCACAAATTAACTGTAATAAGGCTAATCAGACTTGAGGGTTTTTTTAAGCAATGTTGTATTCAAACAGTCTTCCCATCAGAGTAGTGAAAATAAGTTAAAAAAATACATGTGTAAAGTGATTTTTCAATCCTGTATAGTTTCAGCTGTTGTAGTTCTTGGCCATTGGTTTTATCCTTCTCTTGAAGCCTTTTGTTGTGCTGAGTTGTTTGTTTCTTTACTGCAGTGTTTTGGGTGTCCCATGTCAGACTGTGGCCTTGATCCACCTTCCCTGAATCTCCCCACGCCCTCCCTTTCCTCACTGCCTGTGCCGAGCTCACCAGCCCATATTTCTGTCTATTCTGCCATGCAGACAAACCCGGTGCTCTCTGTTCTTTACACTTCACTGCTCAGTGAGCTGTCCCGCACCTTTGTCACCCTCTGAGGGAACGGAACGACCTTCCAAGTGGGAGAAGTTGTGGATTGGGGAAATAATGGAGTTCTGACTGACCAAGTGATTAAATCCTTTAGCAAAAATTTCATCTTCGCTCTGTTTGTGGACAAAGGCCAGAGTTTCCACCACAGGACATGGACTCAGTGGTGCTCTGCTTTGAGATCAGCAGGGCAGTTCACAGGTCTGATTCATTTTTCCAGCTTCATGCAAGCAATGCTTTGCAGCCTGTTCATAGTTCTGGGCTCAGCTTTCAGCCGTGAAGGGTTGGAGTTACAATTTTATTATTGAGTAGTTTTGTTAGACGAGATGAGGTCGGTGGTCATTTTTTAAAATGCTTAGGCATGGAAATAGTACAGAAGACTTTTTTTACCTCTATATTTGTCTGATTTCCAATTTTGATAAGATTTCAGCAGTCATACAAAAATTTGGCTATATGTTGTTCTATAATGGGGAGAGGCTGAGGGAGCTGGGGGTGTTTGTGCTGGAGAAGAGGAGGCTGAGAGGTGACCTCAGCACTGTCTGGAACTGCCTGAAGGGAAGTTCTGGCCAGGTGGGGGTTGGTCTCTTCTCCCAGGCACTCAGCAATAGGACAAGGGGGCACGGGCTCAAGCTCTGCCAGGGGAAATTGAAGTTGGAGAGCAGAAAAAACTTCTTTGCAGAGAGAGTGCTCAGGCATTGGAATGGGCTGCCCAGAGAGGGGGTGGATTCCCCATCCCTGGAGGTTTTTAAAGTGACCTTGGCCGTGTCACTGAGTGCCATGATGTGGTAAAGGGACTGGAGTTGGCCCAAGGGTTGGACTTGATGATCTCGGAGGTCTTTTCCAACCCAATCGATTCTATGATTCTATGAATTCCTCATTTTTCTGCTGAGATTGCTGCTCAGCTGAGAAAGGATTCAGTCACTTTTTCCTTTGCCCTCAGAATGTGCTGCATGTTGAGAGATAGGAGGTTGTATCTCACTGTTTGAAAGGAGATACCATCAGTAACAAGAGAGGTGTGAAAGCAGCAGAGTTGTCTACTTGAACTGCTCCTATTTGTTTTCACGCTGTGACTGGAGCCTGGCTCAGTTCTCTGCTGCTGTTTGGTAACAGTGTTGGTGCTTCTGGAGCCGCCCGAGGGGCTTGCCCTGGGATGGAGGCGCTGGCAGGGGCAGAAAGGGGTTTGGGAATTCATCAGCAGAGAACGAAAAACCTTGGGGGAGAGGGGAGCCAGGGCAACACTCCTGTGTACTTGTGCTGAATATTTACCATTTCTTCAGGTTGTTTTGACTTCTTTTCTTCTGTTTCAGCATCAGCTTTTGTTTGTCTAGATTGAATCTGTTGTCACATAGAACTCAGTTTCCAGCAGTTGCTGGTTCTCTCTTTTCCCACCAGTAGCCAGAATGAGATAAAATCTAAAACAGCTTTTTCAGGTAAGTGACTGTCGTCATCTTCCAAATTCAGAGAAATGTTGCAGGAGCTCACTGGTGTCAAAAGGGGGAGTCTTTGTTCTCCCTGTTCTTTTTTCTGAAGGTGGCTCAGATGATTCTGCTCTTTCACCGGAGCACAGAGATCCTGCTTGCTGAGATAAACAGAATCATAGAGTAGCTGGTGGTAGCGGCTGTTTTGCCTTTTAAAGGAGGATTATTGCTGCCACAGAAGACTTCAGAACAGAACAGGATGAAATCCACCAGGTTGTTCCTTTTGGTTCCTTGTGGTGGTGACATCATGCTGTCATTTTGGCCATTCTTGGGGGGGGAGAATGGGAGAGAGTCCCTTGATTGCTGGTGGTGTGTTGAACAGAGCAGTGACTGCTGACAGGAGCTTATCTGTCTGTTTGTGCAGACTCCCAAGGTACCAGTGACGTGCAGCTTTCATCAGAGCTCTGGGAAGAGAAATAGAAAGCAGGAAGCCCCCCAGTCTACTTCTGCATAACAAAGACCAAGGGACTGGGGTGATGGCCACAGGCACAGCAGTGTTATCTTTCACAAATTCTTCACAATGTAATTCAGGTTTGATCCCTTTTCTGTGATGCCTACAAATTCCTCACTTCAGACACATGTTGTTGAAGAGTTACTGTTCAACTCCATTCTCCTCTTCATCCCCCATTCTCTTCCTCATTTTGCCAGGTCTTGTGCAAGGTTTCACTTAACAAGGCCAGTGGCAGTGGGGGCATCATCTCAGCCAGACTGGAGTTGATTCTCCGTGTAATGCAGAGAAAGCTTTTCATTCCCAGCCATACAGCTCTTAAGTGGTTTTAGAAGAATCATAGAATGGATTGGGTTGGAAAAGACCTCCGAGATCATCAAGTCCAACCCTTGCTCCAACTCCAGTCCCTTTATTAGATCATGGCACTCAGTGCCACGGCCAATCTCAGGTTAAAAATCTCCAGGGATGGTGAATCCACCCCCTCTCTGGGCAGCCCATTCCAATGCCTGATTATTCTCTCTGCAAAGAATTTTTTTCTGCTCTCCAACTTCAATTTCCCCTGGCAGAGCTTGAGCCCGTGCCCCCTTGTCCTATTGCTGAGTGCCTGGGAGAAGAGGTTAACCAGATTTTGAAGGAAATGCACAGATATATATATATATATATATAGCAATCTTGTGATGAGTTTCTTCCTGTGGCCGTAACAGATGGAGCTCTCTGGGCCACACTTGTGGGTGCTGTGCCCACAGTGCAGATTGCCAGGGCACTGTGCAGAACATGCTCTTTAAGGTCAGGGCCAGGGCTCAGAGTACAGACACCCTGTCCTCTGCACCTCCTGATTGCTGCAGCTTTGTCTTTAAAACAATGCTCCTTAGAACTCTTCTCCATGAAGATTTCTTACTAGTTTGAAACCTCCCTTCTCAAAGTGCTCCCTTTGTGGGAACTCTGGTTCCACAGTCTGCTGAGAATTCAGCTTCAGTAACCTTAATTTTGTAAAGAAATTTGAGACCATGATAGTCTAGACAAAAAAAAAAAGCAGACACACAAATGTAGACACAAGATGTCAATGTGCCATTTGTTCCTTTTCTCTTGCTCCCTTTACAACTGGAGAGCCATTTGGTGTTTGTTATTTGTCCTGGGTCCTTGATCCCCTCTCCTGCTGTTGTGCCTTGTTTTCCTGGTGCTGGTACCTGCCTCCTGCACAGAGGGTGTGTGCTCCTTTTACAGCTGTGCTTCCCATGGGAGGCAGTCCAAGGGCAGTGGAACCAGAGCTTGGTGTTTTCTGAGGAGCACAGGATTCTCAGCGAGACTCTCCTTCACACAGTCTGTTTTCCTTGGAGGGCAGGATGTTTGAGTTGTTTAGTTGCCTTCCACAGCTCCCTTTCTGTGAATGCCACGTCCCAGTGCTGTCTGTATGTGGTCAGTCCCAGCAGTTCACAGGACACAGTCTGCAGCTGCCTCCAAAAAACGGTGTTCTGAAGGGAGGAAGGGCACAGCTCGTGTTCAGTCACCTGACAAGGGTGCAGTCCCCGTGGCTGGAAAGCAGGCCTGTCCTGTGTCTGTGCTGTGCCTTCCTGCACAGCTTTGTCTGGCTGCTGAGGAAGGGCTGGAGGGCCCTCAGTGCAGGGAGGTGGGTTGTGGCTGGTTGAACAGCTCTCCTGTGTGTCTCCCTGTCCCCATCCAGCTGGAGAGGCTGGCAGGGACTCTGGCTGGCTGTGTGTGAGTCAGGGCTGTGCTGGGATGCTCTCAGGTGTGCCAGGATGGGAGCTGACTCCTCACAGGATGGTGGTGCAATTCCCAAGGTGCTGTGCTCTGACGTCACAGGAATGAATTGCAGCATTCCCTGGAACTTCCCAGAGCTTGAGTGTTACCACAAAGCCTGTCCTGCTCCTTTGGTGACACTTCCCATGATGTTAAACCTCTTATTCGTCTTCAGTTTGAGAGAGAAGGGATCACGATTTTAATGGGAGGGGAACAAGTTACTTGATGAGTATAAAGGACTCTCACAAATACATTATGAATGTTAAATATTCACAATTCATGTAGTTTTAGTGGCAAAACCTTTGCCAAGTTCTTATTAATTGTAAAAACAGAAAGAGGCAGGAAAAGGCTCAGTGAGCTAAATGCCAAAACAGCAAGATGACTTAACACATCTTGAATTTATGGAGGCCAAGTGGTGGACAGAGATGAAAAAAAAAAAGGAGATACACAAACATGTAAATAAATGGGTATTTCTGTTTTTCAGGTGATGGAGTGCTAAAGGCCTGTATGTACTGGTCATGCAGTTGACATCATCCTTTAATGATGACTGACCTCTTGTGACAAAATGACTTCTAAATTTATATTCACTGGTTATGGATCTCAGGTACCACTGGAGAAAACTGTAGCCACACACAAAAATTTGCTGATCTCCCTATCAATAACAATCTCAAAATAGATTTTCTGGCCCTGTTATTTATTGCTTTACCAGAACCCTCCCACAACTTACATCACTGAAAACTGAAAGTTAAACTCCTTTCTAGTGAAACCTTTAAAGTCTAGACAGCAAGATCGATTCTTCTGGTTGGAGAGTCTGCATTATACCGCAGGAAGGGACTAATTCATCATACATAAAAATATCAGCAGATAGAAAGGCTTGATTTACCTCATGGATTTGTTCTTTCTTGAAGAAAAGAAATACTGAGTTAGGACATGCTGCTCTCTCTGGACTACAGTATTCTCTTGAAAAATACTGCAAGTGATAGGTAAGCCTGTAGCAGCTATTTAGGGGGTGGTAATGAGCAGTGGAAATTAATACATTTTTCATGACTTGTTTCCAGCACTGTAGGTTAATGGAGTCAATAGTGTCTCTTTATTGTAGAACCACATCCTGTCTGGTTGAAAAGGATGGGATTATTAGCCAAGTCTGTCTCTCTCTGTGACTTTTTTGTCAAGACAGGAACTGCTTCATGCCATGCTGTCTGACAGCATTGCTCTAAAGCTCTCCTGTCACGTCCTCCTTTCTTCCAAAGGCACTGGCTCCTTTTCTGAGGGGCAGAGATGAATGTTGGGTTCTATGAAATCTGAAGGTGTTTTTTGGACGTGGTTTTAATGACTTTTGATGTCAGTGCTTCCACCACAGCCTGCTAATTAACAACCAGTTGATGCAAAACACTGGCATATATTTACCTTACTTTGGTGTCAGGCATCTCTGATGTTTCTTTTGGGTGCTTATATGGCCAAACCGACTGTGTGTCTGTACTAAAGGTGATAAATTTGTAACATCCTTGCTGAGGTTGAAGGGCAAGTTGCTATATGCAGAATTATTCTGGGTTATTTGCATGTAATATTCAGGGAAGAGCAGACTTAGAATTTACTGTCTGCTAATGTTGATCTGTTCTTTTGATTTTGGCAGCGTGCTGTGTGTGAATCACATTTAATGGCGCAGAGGAGGCACCGAGGCCGTGGTGCCTGTTTGAGTCAGCAGCCACCACCGTGTTCTGTGCAGCTCTGGGCAGAACAGGCTGGAGGTTATCCGAGGGTACAGTGAGTCACAGCAGAGCTCTGCACTGATCACTGCTCTGCGGGGCACAGGCATCCCTACAGCAAACCCCTGGCTGTAGGGGAAGGATTTAAAATAAAAAAACACAGCGTGACGGCTTGAAAAGGAAAAGAATTCTGATTATGCTGTAATCTAAGTAGTATTTCTGGGTATTGAGGGTCTGCAGGTGCAAAGGTTTCCTTAGTGTGCCCAGGGTCTAGCTGTTCTATTTCTGTAGAACTTGCACTTTATACAAAAACAAATCTGGCTGATAGATCCATAATACTGTGTATGAACTTACTGCTTGAGCTGAGTAGATGGTTCATTAAACACAAGGCCAGGATTTTGTAGGAAGCACAAGTATGACATTATGAAATGGTTACAGCCACCTCTCCTGTACAAATCTGTAAATAACAGCATGAGTACCAGTTCCTCCCTGTTTCACAGAGCCATTACAGGAGAACTGATGAGCAGCTGGAGTGAGAAGTGCTGTAATTTCTCTTGCTGAAGTGGTAAGAGCGGTGAAAGCAGAAAGAGGCCAACTGGGATTGACCATAAAAAGCACACTTCCTTTCAGAACTAAAAATAAAACCTGTGAATCCTGAGTACCAAAGCTTGTCTACCAGATAATTATGACACTCATTTACATAGTCTTTTATCTCCTTCTAGGGACTGGTCTGAGCAGTGTTCTGTTCAGAGCTGTCCCAGCCTCTGTGGTTGCCTTGCAGCACAGGTTTCCAGGCTCCTCAGCTCCAAAGGCATCTGAGGCGTGGGCTGGTTTGCAGCGAGGTCCTGTGGGTTTGTGTTGTGTGGCAGCCTGCCAGGGATCCTGGTGTGCCAGTCACTGCCAGGAACTGAGCTCTGAGCAGCACAGCACTGAGGAGGGAGTCAGCTGTGCAAGCTGAAGAAGATCCTCATCCCAGGCTGGCATTTTGGTTTAGGAGAGAGGCTATTGATGATTTAGATGAGGGGATTGAGTCCATCATTAGCAAGTTTGCAGATGGCACCAAGTTGGGAGGGAATGTCGACCTGCTGGAAGGCAGGAAGGCTCTGCAGAGGGATCTGGAGAGACTGGGAGAGATGGGCTGATTCCAATGGGATGAAGTTCAACAAGGCCAAGTGCCGGGTCCTGCCCTTTGGCCACACCAACCCCTGCAGCACTCCAGGCTGGGCACAGAGTGGCTGGAGAACAGCCAGGCAGAAAGGGACCTGGGGGGACTGAGGGACAGGAAGCTCAACAGGAGCCAAGAGTGTGCCCAGGTGGCCAAGAAGGCCAATGGGATCCTGGCCTGGATCCAAAGTAGCGTGGCCAGCAGGCCCAGGGCAGTGAGCCTTCCCCTGGACTCTGCCTTGGGGAGGCCACACCTTGAGTGTTGTGTTGAGTTCTGGGCCCCTGAGTTGAGGCAAGAGATTGAGGGGCTGGAGCGGGGCCAGAGAAGAGCAACGAGGCTGGAGAAGGGAGTGGAGCACAAGTGCTGTGGGGAGAGGCTGAGGGAGCTGGGGGTGTTTGTGCTGGAGAAGAGGAGGCTGAGAGGTGACCTCAGCACTGTCTGGAACTGCCTGAAGGGAAGTTGTGGCCAGGTGGGGGTTGGTCTCTTCTCCCAGGCACTCAGCAATAGGACAAGGGGGCACGGGCTCAAGCTCTGCCAGGGGAAATTGAAGTTGGAGATCAGAAAAAACTTCTTTGCAGAGAGAGTGCTCAGGCATTGGAATGGGCTGCCCAGAGAGGGGGTGGATTCCCCATCCCTGGAGATTTTTCAGGTGAGCTTGGCCGTGGCACTGAGTGCCATGATCTGGTGACGGGACTGGAGTTGGCCCAAGGGTTGGACTTAATGATCTCGGAGGTCTTTTCCAACCCAATCCTTTCTATGGTTCTGTGATTCTGTGATTACTTGGGTTGCAAAGTCAGCCACAGAAAAACTGGAAAACATTTTGTTTTCCTATGTGTGGATGAGGCTGGAGGTTTAAATTGCCTGTGCAAACTTGCAATTCTCTGTTCCTGAGCTTTAGAATTTTGTTTCATTTTAACAGAATAAAATTATAATTAAAGATGCATATGGAATGAGGGGATGGCAGTATCTGTGCCTAATATTCTATCTGGGCTGTCTCAAAATCCAACCAATAAATGATCCAACAGTTTTTCTGTCAAGAGAGTGAGATGGTCCTTACCTGGGGCCAGCGATCCACTCTGCATTTTCCATCTCAAACTCTTGAATATTTTTTTAAATTTTAGATAATGCAGATGATGCATCTTTATTCATTACCCTGCACATAGTGCTGGGAATTGTCCAGAACATGCTTATTCCTAAAAACTGAAAAGTTTCCTTTTATAGCTAGGCTGGGTCAGAGGCAGATGAAGTAGAACATTTCTGTGGAGTTCTGCAAAGTACCCCGGTGGAATATGGCAGAGTGTTATATGAGATACAGTTTAATAACTGTGGCTGAGACATAGTTGATCAAAGTATTTCACATATCATAGAATTTCCAGTGTCTCGTACTTGTTCTGCATAAAAGTACTTTAAACACATTAAAATATTCAGAGTGTGGATTTTTACTATGTTTTTGCAGATAGCATCTTGATGTATGGTATAATAAATGTTAATCAGGAATGGAATTCTTCCGTTCCATCACTGAGGCTGTAAAAATAGAAGTGATCTGTTATCTTTTTAATAAAAGCATCACTTTTTTTAATGTTTACTTTAGGTCAAGAGTTACATAAGACTTATTCCTAGTACTCCTCAAGTATAATTTCTGCTCTACTTTCCAATGCCCAAAATAGTTTTCCGGTTAAAAAGCATTAATTATGAAGATGGCCATACCTTGTTTTCCTCCTTTATAAAATTCCATATCAGTAATGCTGTGTGTTCAGATGAAATTGTAATCAGGTCAATTGATTTTTAATTTTTTTCATGTCAGTATAGCACAGAGTTCAAGCACATTTTTCAACTCTGAAAAGAAAAAAATATTTTTATTTATCCTAAAGCCAACTGTTGGAGAATAAACTACAATACCTGTGTTTCCCTTTCTGATCCAAAAGGGATTTGTTGATAGATACTCGGTGGGGTGTTGTTGCCATTAGGAATGCACTCTTACAGCTGGAACCCTATAAATGCTGTCTTTAAATGTTCAGGAAAGATAAAGGAAAATCTTCTCTTCCTTGGCTGGAATGTGTAGGGATCTTTTGTATGATCGTGAAAGTATCAGCACATCTTCCTTTTGCTTAGTCTGCATTTTTACAAGCTGCTTTGTTGGCCAACATCCTTTTGAACAGCCTCGGGAAATATTTTCAAGCAAAGTTCACCCAAGGCAATGATTGAAAATTCTGGTTTGGTGTTTGTGCAGGACACCAAGGTGAGATTTATCAACTCACAAAGACTTTGTGAAATACAGTCATGGAAATGGAACAAGTATGACTTTTCTGTGGTAAGAGGTGTGGATTTCTGATGGCCTAAACGTACTATCTGTGTATGACTCTGTCTCTCTGTGAAGATCTTTCATTCAGAAATGTGTTGATGGCATTTAAAAAAAAACTATTTCACAGAATGATAGAATGGATTGGGTTGGAAAAGACCTCCCAGATCATCAAGTCCAACCCTTGGTCCAACTCCAGTCCCTTTACCACATCATGGCACTCAGTGCCACGGCCAAGCTCAGTTGAAAAACCTCCAGGGATGGGGAATCCACCCCCTCTCTGGGCAGCCCATTCCAATGCCTGAGCATTCTCTCTGGGAAGAGTTTTTTTCTGCTCTCCAAGTTAAATTTCCCCTGGCAGAGCTTGAGCCCGTGCCCCCTTGTCCTATTGCTGAGTGCCTGGGATAATTGAATACAACTATCTCTAAAATAAATTGGTCTGAATGCACATTTGATTGTTTACCAGGCATTTTAGCATCATTCTAAAGAGCAGGTAATGGTCACGTGTCCTCAGTTGACCTTAACTATGGCTTCTGTTTCCACCCTGGTTTCAGCCCTGGAGATCCACTGCATAGCAGCAAGCAGGGGACAGTGTGTAAGGACAAAGCAGAACCTGGAATTATGTCACAGTAGAAACTAACAGTGTGTGTCTACCTGGCAAAGCAAATGCAGCCACGTTATCTCAAGTAAAGAGGGTCAGAAGAAAGAACCCTCATCATGAGTCATACACAGGCCTGGAACGTGGGGGATGTTGGGGAAAACTTTGGTATGGGCAGGAATGCTGTTGGGGGAGGAAATCACTGCCCTCAAGCAGCACTGGGTGCCCTGTGAGCGGCAGGTTCACACCAAGCAAACCAATCTCCCTCACCAACAGAGGGGATGGTGAGTTCCTGCCTCGCTGCCCCGAGGGCTGTGCTGCCGTGGTGGGTGGGGTATGTGGGTACAGCCAGTGAGGACACCCACTCAGGGATGGGACAGGACCTAGGAAATGCAGACTCTGGCTCAGGAAGGGGGTCCATAAACCACTGTTTGTTTGCCAGTAGTGCCAGGTCATTCTGTGTGCCCCCTGGGGAGGGGAAGCTCTGTGTGTGTGTGTGAATTGCTGAAACCAGGTTCGTCTGACCTGGTGTCTGTGCTCATATTCTTGGGAGGGACAACATGGAGTAACAGTAGTTATCAGTTTTATCTCCTGTCATACACAACTTGGACAGAGTTTTGTCAGTTAGCTTCTTTATTCCTTATTTCCTTTTTTCCCTTTCAGGTTTTGGGTTTTTATTTTCCTTGTGACATCCTTTGATGTGGTTTAGGGAGCTGCCTGTGTGGTCAGAGAGGGAATTATGCTGTTCCACTCTGACATGCCTTTTTTAAATCTCTTTCTGCCTTCTTCGAGGTTTCTCTTTATGTCTTCTGGTACCTCTACATTAGAGTGAACAACTCTCTGTAGTGATTTCATCCTCCTCAATGAAGACAGAACAATGTTAGCAGCACAAAGTAGCGAAGCTGTAAAGTCAAATTCCGTGTCCTTCCCAGTTTTCTTTCCTTCCCTGTAGTAGCATCAGGAGTTGATTAGCATTGCTCCAGCAGCTGCCTGGGTTGTAAACTCCCATTGCTCTCCCCAGCCCCCTCAGGACCATCCCAGCCTTAATTCCATAGCATTGTCTGCCAGGCAAGGCCATGGGGATTTGCCAGCCTGAAGTATTTCATACCTCAGACTTCAAAGAATTGGCCTGTGTCTCAGAGTGACTTTCTGATAAATAAAAGTCTCATCCAAGCCTTCTGTGACCAGTTAGAAGTGTACTTTACCAGGAAAAAACAACACACCCATATGGCAAGACAAAATAATCCGTAGTTTTCAGTTTGTGATTATTTTCATGGGTTTGGCAGGGAATCCATGTAATCCCTGTGTTTGGATATGGTTTCTTTTGGCCTTTAGAAGTGGAAGGTAACTCTTCTAGCCTGAATTAGTCTATGCATGAAAAAAACAACCAACAAACCCAAACAATCAAGCCATTACTGAGGTTTAGCGTCGAGGTGAGGGCATGGCTGTGAGGCACAGAGATAAAGGTGGTGTTTCCTCAGCTCCCTGGTGGCCTTGAACACACAGACCCTCGTCAGCTGTGGGCGCTTCATGTGAAAGAGCCTTTGCTTTGAATGTACAGTTACCCAGTGCTGCTCTGTGTGCCCTGAAGGGAAGATGGAGATGCTTGAAGACACTTCCTGCCATCAAAAAAAGATAACAGACATGCAATCCACCTCTGTTGCAACCATCAGAAAAAGCAAAAGTACTACTGGGGCTTCCAGGGGAAGGAGGTGCCAGATAACCTCATCACTGCAACAGAGAGGGTTTGAAATCTCAGGTACTGAGAGGAGAATTAGTACAAGGAAGCAATTTTGATTTAAAAAAAAAACCAAAACAAAAAAACTGCCCAAAACACAACAGGGTAGTACATGACACTGCCACAATGTGTTTTGTGACCTGTTTTTAGGGAATGGTAGCCCATGGTCTCTCTCCAGATACACTTGTTTGGCAGTCTTCTTCAGCCTTCCTCTACCCACCTGAATGTTCCTGAACAATAGGAATATGGATTAAACTTGTATGTTGTGGGTCAGTATTTTGAAGCCTTAGCTGTAAGATGGAAACTGAGGCAGGATACAGGCAGTCCTCTGTTACTTCCATGCTACAAAAATTCCCCCACCAGTGAGAGCACCTGTTGAAGGATTACCCCAGAAGTTCTACACCTGAGTCTTGCCTCTGCATTTAAACACTCTTCACTTAAACCCTCAAATGCACCATATTTTTGCTGGTTAATGTTTTCTTAAATATTGTGGTGGATGGAAACAAATTTTCACCCTTTCAGGTGGGTCCAAGGTGCAAAGCCAGAGATGTTTGTACAGAACTCCCGAGGCGAGCCCTGAGCTGTCTCGTGCCAGGAGTTGTGCTGCACAATTCCCACTGGAATCAGCAGCACTGGAGAAACTGTCCCAGGCACTTGGAGTTTCACAGGTACAGCCAGTAAACATCCACCTGGCATGCTCGGTGTTTTCTGATAGTATGTGGATGTTGTGATAGTGACTGCCTGTTGAGACCTGTGCTGAAACGCTGCTTTTTGTCAGCCCCACCCCGGGTTGCTTTTGTCACTCAGAGCAGTTCTCATGGTTGAGGTTTCTCAGCTGGGGTGATTATTTTGTGGGAATGGCAGAGGTTGTCTGAACATATGGAAACATGCAGGTAGTGCTTTGGTCTGCTGCCTCACACTTGCAGTTTTGAGCAAGCAGAGTCTTAATTTATTCTTTAATAATTCTGTAAAAAAACCCCACTTTATGTTTGGAAATGGAGTCCTGAAACGTGGTGTGAATGTAACAAATACAGGAACATCTGCTTGCTTCTTCTGGGAAGTTATAAGAGGAACCATGTACTGCAATAAAAGAGTCAATGCCAAAACACGTGACTTCTCAGGGAGCCCTGCCAGAAAACTTCCTGTAGGAAAAAGAAGGGTGCAGTTGCTTACCAGGCTAGCCCAGGACTTCCTGGCCTTGTGATAAGGTCAAGATTTCCTCCTTAATGTTCTTCAGTGTAACCTGTTTTTCTTTCTTAACCTATTCTGGGCAAAAAAAAAAGCCTCTCATTCACATTCATGAGTTTTCAGCTGGCTAAATTACACTATAACACAATCAGCCTCCTATTTTAATAAGCACATGGATCTTCTGTATACTTTTTTCTTACTTTAAGCATTGAAAAGTTAGTATTTACTGTAACTTGGTGGTACCTAGAAGAAAACATATTATGGGATAAATTTATTTTAAGAAATAAACTTAATGATTAGTTTAGGAAGTTTTAATTGGTCCATTTCACCCCTTTGCTTTGTAACAAGAAGCATTTAGTGGACTGGAGTTGGACCAAGGGTTGGACTTGATGATCTCGGAGGTGTTTTCCAACCCAATCCATTCTATGATTTAGTTCACAAGCATGAAAGCTTCTGAAACTGATGGTCATCCAGGCCCCACTTGTAGTGTGGGAAAAACTGTAGTCACTTCACATGTGCCACTGTGGTAACTGTTGTCAAAACAGACGGCCCAGGGGAAATCCTTCTGCAGAACTTGGTATAAAAATCTGTTTTCTCTGGATTAAATTCTGCCTTTCACTGAAGACTGTTCAGACTTCAGAGCTGATGGCTGATACCTCTAAAATTCAGTACTTTGTGCCATGGAAAATAATACTCATTGTTCTAATGCAGTAATTACAGGCAGCTGTAATAATATGGTAGAGGTGGAAGTAGCTTTGATTTCCAAGTTCATTTAAATTAGTAAAGCAAAGTGGATTAGACCATCAGCCATTGTTAGGTGGTCGATGTAGCCACAGAAATGCACTTTTTGGCAATGTAAACTGTTCCTAAATCAGAGAGAAGTCTCGTGGAAACCTTCATGGAAGGGCTGTTTGGTCAAGGAGTCCCCTCCCTGCTGGAGGGTGGGTTTGGTGCTGACCTGGGAGGGAGGAGAGACACGTCCATGTTCCTGGGCCAGAGGGAGGAGAAACAGAAACTGCTCCGAAGTGGATGAAGAGGATGTTGAAACTGGGCTTCCCTTTTCGAGGCTGACATTCCTCTGCTCCTCTGCCCTCATGGGCAACAGGCACAAAAACCAACAAGCAGCTCAGTAAATGCTCAGAAAACAAACTGAAATTATTTAATAGGTTAGCAGGTCTCTTTGTGCTGATACATAAAGCCTGAAGGAATGTGGACTGGATAAATGTTCAGGAATACTCCCCACCCCAGTCCATCCCAGGGGGCACAGAGGGAAACTCGTGACTAAATGTTTAAGAGGCTGTTTTGCATATAATGCTCTTAATAATCTATATTGATCTTGCCTAGCACCAAGCTGAGATTCAGTTTTTGCCCATGCTTTTTAATTCCTAACAATAGGAAAAATACAGTAAAATGTATTTACCTGAGCTATATGCCTTAGGAAGCATTTGTGTCAGCCTTTTGCATGGAGTGTCCTCCTCTTGTACGAGGGTTTGATTTCAAAAATATTGCTGGGGAAGGAAAAAAGGGTCATTCATTACACTTTGACAGCTGCAGTGGATGTGGCCTGTGATAGCTGGTGAGGAGCAGCAGTGCCAAGGGTGCTGCCACCCCCAGTTCTGTGGGCTGGATGGGTTCTGCTTCCCCCCACTCTGCTGCAGAGAGGCCTGGGGAGGGGGGCTGGACCTCTGCCCTCTGCTGCCTGCCCAGGGCACGTCCTGGGCTGCCCTCTGTGGCACAGCCCCTCCCCAGCCAAGCTGGCATGGAAAAAACAAACATACACACATACACACACACATTTGTTTTTCTCTTCCTCATACCTGTCAAGCTACTTTGGTCCTTAAAATGTAATTTTTAGCCCAGTGTTAAGGATTCTGTAATTGGAAAAGTAGGATTGTGCAGCAGAATGCAAACTCCAATAAAATACACACTTCATATTATTAAACCTGTTATAAGGTTTTTTTATTTAAGTTGGAGATGGGAAAAAAATTCTTTCTAGAGAGAGTGCTCAGGCATTGGAATGGGCTGCCCAGAGAGGGGGTGGATTCCCCATCCCTGGAGGTTTTTCAACTGAGCTTGGCCGTGGCACTGAGTGCCATGATCTGGTAAAGGGAGTGGAGTTGGCCCAAGGGTTGGACTTGATGATCTGGGAGGTCTTTTCCAACCCAATCCATTCTATGGTTCTGTGATAATGTGGAGTTCAGTGGGATGTGTCTGTGCATTACAGAGCAAACACTACTGAAAACAAGTTGTGAGTTTTTACATGTGAGGAGCAGAACTGCAAGGTATTACCAGAGCAGACAACAAGAAGGATGGGTTTGACTTGGTCTGTCAGGGGCTGGTGTGTGAGGGCTGTGTGCTGGAACTGGAGCTGGCAGGAGGGCAGGCAGTGCTTCACTAACCTGCCAGTGCTCTGCTCGGTGTTCAGGCACGTGGGTAACAGGCCACTCCTCCTCATGGCTCTCTGGCTGAGTGTTAACCTTACATGTGTGCTGTGTGCCATTGGCAATTACACCTTCCCAGCCTAATTATGTTCTAGTCTTGTGGCTAATTCAATATATTTTACGTTAATGCTGTTTTTCTCCTCCTACTGCATAGCAGTGCTATAAAGCAAAGCAGTGTCTAATATGAAGTCCATCCCACTTTATATAGTGCAAGTTTTTGAGCACTGCAGGTTGCAGTTGCATTTTTTTTTCTACTTACCTGTCCTATAGGATTTGGTGTCTGGTTGAAACTGAAAAGGAAATAAATTGGTTGTATTTTGAATGGAACATCTGGAGTTACTGGATGTTTTAGATATTAAATAAATGAACATCACCTTTACAATTTTTATTAAGTTCAGAATGGGAACATTTCAGTGTCAAAGAAAATGAGACAGAATGAAAGGCAAAAATGTAGTAGGTGTAACTTTCACATCCAGAGTCTGCTTTAAAATACTGTTTCACTGACAGGATCAGCTGACTAAAACCTGTGTCAGTGCCCAAAAGTAAAGGAATAACTCTAGGAGGGGAAAAATGCAATGGAAGAAAAAGCCTCGATCTTTTTGTGAAGTAATAGGTGGGATAAGGCTTGTGGAAGAGCTAATACATTTTATTGGATTGACAGATAGAGAAAGAATTGAATTGTGAGTCGTTAATAATGCAAGTTCTTCCTCAGTTCTGAAATAGAAGTGTCAATCTTCATCCTTAGACCTTAATAACTACAACACTACTACTATGACAAATATCTGGTGTCATTACAATGTTTTAATTAATTTCTGTTTGAGAGGTCATAAATAAAAAGCTGATAATGGAATGAATAGCTTTGTCCTTTTAACTTCTTTAAAGATCTAGAACTTAGCTAGTTAAACTTCACTTTCCAATTTCATACACCTCCCAACTTCTACAAATTAGTTTTAATGTTGATGTTATAATTACATTTGATACTCATCTTTGATTTCACTCTCCTTTGCCACTAACACTCATGTTCAGGAGCTTCTGCACCAGCTTTGTGTGAGTTCTTTTGCCCTTCAACTGAAGCACATTGCTATCCTCAAAAGAAAGGTGGTACCTCTAAATATAGAAACCTAATTTAGATTCTGCTGTGACAACCAGCAGTCCATTTCTTTTTCATTACAGTGATGAGGTATTTATTGCTGAAGTCCATTGATATGTTACTTAAATCATCTTTTAGCTTGAAGGCAGAAAAAAAGTTGCTGGTGTGTGGGGAAGGCACAATTCTTGTAAACATCCTTTGGTTGGAAGGGCCTTCCATAGCCGGGACATCTCTGCTTTGTTTCCCTCACCAGGGTATGTGTTTCTTCTGTCACTAAAACCACTATTAGAGCCATTCAGTGCAAAGCATCTTTACTGAAATAAACTCAAATCCATGGATGTGTTTTTCCTTATCCCCTTTATTTTCAGGATTAGTAGTCTTGGAGAGGAAGTTGGGCATAACTCAGTTATAAAGAAACTTGGAGGAATTGTCTCAGAGACTGAATAATGACAGGGAGAGGGAAATGCTACTTTTGTATGCAGGTTTGCCAGAGTCATTTCTTCATAAGGTAAGGTGGTTCTAAAAGTAACTGTTCTTCTTTTTCAAAAAGTCCTTAGCTTTTATATTCATTGGAAAACATCTCAGTTCTTTTTTTATGTACCAGAACAGGCTGGGGGGTGGCGAGGTGCAGAAAAGGTGATGGGTTTGCTTTTTATAGGCCAAATGGCTGTGTGATTCACAGCTGGGATTTTTGACCAGAAATGGGTCATTCATTTTATAGACTCTCCTCAAGTAATTCACTGTACAATGTTACAGCACTATGAAATGGGGAGCGAGGGGGAAGTGTCCTAAAGATTTAGTGCTTGCCCTATTGTCCAGCTCCATTTGTGGGTCCTGGTCTGAAACAGCGCTCTCAGAGAAAAATAAAAACCTGTCAGACAGAGTCACTCTTTTGTTCCCTCAATACCTACCTAATGTTAAACTTATTTCTGTTACTTTGGGGGTGGGGAAGGGAGTAAAGTTCTTAAAAACATTTTATAGATATGGAAATATAAAGACCACTTAAAAACATTTTACAGATATGAGAATATAAAGACCAAAGGGAAGCTTAATTTTAAACTTCCATCCATTGCTTGCTTTATATCTTGAATAAGCACAGTTTGAGGATATCTTAAAAAGGAGTTAAAAAAAAAATCCAGACTTTTGAATAGTCCTAGCTTTGAAGCTGTTATCTAATTTATTGATAGTTCTGTATCAGTTATGACTGGCTTGTTGGGCCAAAAAAAGAATAATATAAATAGTAAATTGAAAAGCTGTTACAAAAAAAATTGAACATGATTAGGAGAATTATTAAAAACATAAATTACAAGAGCTATGCTAAATTGAAAGGCAAAAAAATTTTCAGTGTTTCTCATCTTCACATAGACATGCTGTAGTACCTTGCAGGTGGGAGAAGGACTCAGAAGTGGTCGAGGGCAGGGAAGGGAGGAGTGGGTGGAGCAGAACAGTGTGGGGACAGTGCAGGGTGATCTCTGCTTCCACTGAGAACGGGTAGTGCCTCTAGAAATAGTGTCACTCCTTCCAGTCCATTTGGGGAAGGGAGGGTCTCTGTCCATGGCCTGCTGTCCATGATGGAGACAAGGGAGGGAGAGAGAAGCTTAACCCCTCTTGGTACTCAGGCATTTTACAGAGCAAAGCAGTTTGTTTCACACCACTCGGCTGGCTGGGTTTGTGGCCCAGGTACAGAAATCTGTGGGGCGGTCCCGTGGTGTAAAGGAGAGCACTCTGGACTCCGAATCCCAAGGACCTGAGTTCCAGTCTCAGTGGGACTGTCCCCGGCAGTTCAAGCCTCCCTGCCATCCCATCCCGTCACATCTCGGATGCTCAGCAGGGTCAGCCCCGCTCAGTACCGGGGGCTGTGACAGTCCCGAGGGCTTTCCTGTCACTGTCCAAGCTCGCTCAGCCATGGCAGATGGACCTCAGGACTTAAACAGTGGGGCCAGTTCTGTGCACGCTGAGCCTCACCTAAAACATCCACTGCACAGGCTGGAAGGGCCACACACCCACGTGGGGAGAGCCCTGCCCAAAGCTTCCTTCACCAAGCCTGGCCATACAACAGTACAGAAATCCATAAGGGTCTTGGTAGAACACAGAGGAGCATTGCCTGGGGGTTTGGGTGCATTGCCAGCACCAAAGGGGTGTGTGGGGTGACACACAGAGCTTTGCCTTGTTCATCCATTGCCAGCTCTCACTGTTTCTTGCCCTTCTTGTTTTATTTTTCCTGCCCCCTGTGCCTTCTCCTCCATTTGCATCTCCCTTTTTCTTTACTGGTGGGTGCCAGCAGTGGGGAACACTTTCCTGTTCTCATCTCTGAGGCCACAAACCTCAGTAATCAGGAACAGTGACTGCCAGGAAGGGAAACAGCCCCTGGATTGCAGGCATTTCTCACTCAGTTGTCTGTGAACTCTTTTTTTTTAAATTTTTTTGGCCTCCAAGTGTGCCAAATCCAGATAGATTCCATGGGAATAACCCAAGCAGACATCTTGGACACACCCAGTTTGTTCTGAATCACTGGGCTTTTAGCAAAGGTCAGCAAAGCCAGCACAGGACCCTTCCCCAAAGCGTTGGGAAGCAAATCTTGTTTCTTGAGGATCAGTGATTAGTGTTTGATTTGAATGTAGTTTATGGACAGCATTTGAACTTCAGAATGAGAGGTTCCTGCTGCTCCCCACAGCTGATCTCAGTGAAGGGTTGAAATTCCTTTAGTCAAGCAGCTGGGAAGTAGTTGCTGTGTAACAGGTGAGAGTATCAAGGGACTTGAGTGTGTGTCCTTTTTAAAGGCAAGGACTTGAAACACATGAGAGGCAATAATCAAGGGAACACTGGAGGAAACCTGAAAAATGGTAGGTTTAATAAAGATGACTAAATATAGTATGTATGAAATTACTAATACAGTTCAAAAGTGAAGAGGAGAAAAAGCCAGAAAAGCTGAAGGGCTCAAGATGCAACTGGCAATGGGGCTGGAACTTAAACCAGATCCAAGAACTAAGGGAATGCTGAGGAATTGCACATTTCTTGGTGGGACTTTTGATGTTGCTGAATGGGAAGATAAGAATGAGAAAGCTGAGAAAGATCCTGAAGGGATTTGAGTGGGAGTGGGAAGACAAGACTTCAACATTAGCCTTGGTGAGAGGATAAATGACAGCAGATTTTCACCATGGTGGTTTATAGATGTGTACTGGAGAAGGCAGAGTAGGTGCTCTGACAATCCCAAGTGGAAGGATGGTACCTGGAGGAGAGAGCCCTGGGGAGATAACTTTTACAGAGAGGCTCTGCCCCCAGAGTACCTGGAAAAATTGCCTTTGGAGAGAGTGGCTGGTGCATTGTGTGGGAACTTCAGCGTAAGGAAAAAGGCTTTGACCAACAATGAAAGCTCCATTCAGATCTCAGCTTTTATGGGTAAACATTTGTTTCTGTCTCAGCATATGGAGAAGTGTCAGTGGGGGGAAGACTGGTACCAGTCGAGAAGGAAAAGAGCTCCAAGACTGAGGAAAATGGTAGTCAGGCATTGCAGGTAGGGAAAGGCTAACGGATAATGGTTTGGTTTTACCAAGAAACAACTGAAATGTTGAGAGCCTGCACAACAAAATGTGGAAATCTGAGCTTCTCATACAGGTTGGGATATAAAACATCTGAGTATCAAAAAGGTGGCAGAATGCTCTTAATAACTGGACTAGAGGTGATTAAAATGCTTTTTGCTCTTCAGATATAACCAAACAAAAGCAAAAGTTGTGCAGTATTAATTATATAGTAGAGTATTAAAAATACTTCAGTGTAAAAAGGACAGACCAAAATCAGTTTGGCTCAAAATCACTTTGGAAAAAGATGACAGAAGGAGCAAAGAATCTGTGTTAGCCCCAGGGTTAGACTCGAGTGGGGATAGGGATCTTTGTAGTGTTGTTAGATAAATACTGCTTGTTATCAGGTGGTTTACTTTCCCAGGTAGAGATAAGAGAAGTGATAGGGCCAAGGTATTCCTGGATGTGTTTGCTGGCAAGGTCCTTCCTTAAACTCGTCACTGAACCAACAGGAACTCAGTGCTACTTGAGACTTCATTTTGAAAAGCAATGAGGATATTCTAGAAAATCATTTTGGATTGGGGATTCAGTTTCATTTTGTGCTTTATCAGCTGCTGAGAGCGCTGGGCTGGATTCCCTGGCTGTGCCCCTGTGGCTGAGCCAAGGCTGGGCTTCCATCAGCCAGGTGACTCCATCCACTGAGCTCCCACGGATCAGCTGCCAGGGAGAGATGCATCAGCGCCTGGGAATGGGAGCCATTCCAGCAGCCCCACTCAGGGCCAGTTTTGCAGTTCATCACATTGAGTGCAACTTAAAATTGCACCCTGACCAACCGTGGGTTGGTTCAGTTTGAAATGTGTGGAAAAAATATAGGGAGGTTGGTTTGGAAATTCAAGGTTTGAATCGTGGTGGTAAATTTAAATAAGCAAAGCTGGTCACAAGTGTAAGGAGCCTCAGGACACAATTTCTTGGAGTTACAGATAGATGAAGCTTGTCTGGAAAGTGAATCCTCAGTAAAGAGTTATCCTGGCCTGCAGACCAACATGGATGAATATTCAGCCTGGGGATATATAGGAAGACTAATGCAGAATCCTGCAAGTAGTGGCAGAGGGGACACAGGGGACAGGACTGCTTAATTCTGGTTTGTTTCTAAAAACTGATCTTCCAAATGGTGTGAAACCAAATAAAAGGAAGGTTTTGCATGGTGAGAAGTTTAGAGAATCACAATAATACACAACTAAAACATCAAATATTTTTGCCTTGATAACTAAAAGGGAAATACAAGATGTATGAGAATAAGGAAGTGGAAATTACTATGACCAGAGGGAACTTAAGGATAGTAAAATACTCAGACGAGTAGAAATTTCCATCTCACAATTAGGAAAGAATTAGTGCTTATTGTAACTATTTTAGCTCGTCTTTCCTTCAGGGTGGTACCAATGATTGGAGACAGCAGTGCCAACATGAAAAGGGGGAAAGGAAGAATTAGACAAGCAATTAAAAGCCTGTCAGTCTGTCCTCACAATATGTAAAAACTTTGGAAGGCATGGAGGGGTGTGGGTGGGAGGAATAAAGGGTTGAGGAGATGAAAGAAAATGAGGTAAACTGCAATATACCCACTTCAGAGAGTGAATTTGACCCTATACCTGTCTTTGAGAATTAATTCTCTAGACAAGGAGGGCCAGCCTGTGGCCTTCAGGTCAGGCATGAGCTGCCAGAACCTTTCCCAAGGTCTGCAGGTAAATCTTCCTGTTGGGCTCCATCGGTGGGAATGTGCAGGCTGGGATTAGTGCAGGCAGGGAGAGTTGGGATCTCACAGTTCCCAAGATTATTCCCAGAATGTTGCTGCCCAGGGAGCGAGGTCTGGAGACTCATTTGCACTGCAGCCCCCACGGATCTGTGGGTTGGAGCTGTTCAGAGAGGCTGTGAAATAGGTGGTGTGGGTCAGGGAGGGATATGGCATCATAAAACCAGACTTAAATATATCATTAATTTGGACATGTGTTTCTAAATGCTGTTTTATTTGGGAGAGGTGAGTGACTGTGGATACTGTAGAATCATAAGACTGAAAAAGACCTTGAGATCATCTAATCTAAATTGAGGCAGTTAAAACTTGTTGTGTCTGCTGTAGAGATTAAGAAATTATTCCTTGCAGCATCCTGTTTTCATAGCTGGAGACACACCCAGCTGTTTTCCCTTCCAGTCTCTGCAGTCTGTATTCATCCATGGTATTTTCCAAAACTATGCTCATTTTATTGTACATACCTGTCTTGAAGAACAGTATCTAAAATTCTGCTCACTTTATAGTACTATAACTGAGGCTTTATGAATGCAGAACACAGGTTGTACTAACATTCTGTATCCCAGTATTGTGTTTATATTTTTACAGCATGATACTGTTAACTCATAGCCCATAAATTGAGCCTGACCTCTCTTTTTCTGTGGAATTTCTCCTTAGCCATTCAGTATTTCTGTGGTTGACTTTGCCTATGTGCAGTGTTTTGCATGTCATCTTTTTTCTCAGACCACTTGTCCAGTTTGCCTTTTTGTCCTCTAATATAATTTGCAGTCCCATCAAGATGGTTGTTTGTCA
Source organism: Sakesphorus luctuosus (assembly GCA_013396695.1). Lineage (NCBI taxonomy): Eukaryota > Metazoa > Chordata > Aves > Passeriformes > Thamnophilidae > Sakesphorus > Sakesphorus luctuosus. The sequence continues at coordinate 624,151 of VWZD01008255.1, forward strand.
ATTTAATAAATGTAGTCTGTGTTCCATCATCTGGGTCACTAATGAAAACAGTGAGTAAGAGCAGACCCAGTGGAGATGACTTTGGGAACTGCATTCTATGTACACACTTTGACAGGTAGTTAGTGGTGATTTCTGAATGTTTGGGAGGTTTTTTGGTTTTGTTTTGGGTATTCCTTCTTTTTTCTTAATATGCATTCACATTAGTTTCCTTTGAGTCTCATCTGTTCAGCTTGGACACCTGAGTATCACAGCAGACAGAGTGTCAGGATACAGATCTGCTCCTCAGTTCCCCTCTCCTATTTGACACAGAAATTTGCTTTGACATTATGTTGTTATTTTTGGATTCATCCTGGGTTTTACTTATGGCGTTCTATTCTTTAAAGTGTTTATAAATAGACTGGTTGTAAGTACTGGAGAAGGGAGTGGAGCACAAGTGCTGTGGGGAGAGGCTGAGGGAGCTGGGGGTGTTTGTGCTGGAGAAGAGGAGGCTCAGAGGTGACCTCAGCACTGTCTGGAACTACCTGAAGGGAAGTTCTGTCCAGGTGGGTGTTGGTCTCTTCTCCCAGGCACTCAGCAATAGGACAAGGGGGCACGGGGGGCTCAAGCTCTGCCAGGGGAAATTGAAGTTGGAGAGCAGGAAAAACTTCTTTGCAGAGAGAGTGCTCAGGCATTGGAATGGGCTGCCCAGAGAGGGGGTGGATTCCCCATCCCTGGAGGTTTTTCAACTGAGCTTGGCCGTGGCACTGAGTGCCATGATGTGGTAAAGGGACTGGAGTTGGACCAAGGGTTGGACTTGATGATCTCGGAGGTCTTTTCCAACCCAATCCATTCTATGATTCTACTCTGTGTTTTCTCCCCCTGCCCTTAATCATGGGCTGCTCTTGCCATCAGCACCTTGAAATGCTACATCATGGACTCACTTCAACAAAACTTTGGTTGGCTTTGTTCTTAGGCAAGAGAATGTAATTAATGTAATTCATCTAGACTCTTGTAACGCATTCCACAGTATGTCAAGTGATGAACAATCAGAGGAAGGCTGGGATTAGTAACGTGAGCAGTAAATTAGGTAGGAATTCACCTCTAAGCTGATAGCTATGTGGTGTTGAAATAGGTGGAGTGGTGAAATAGGTCTGTCTGCCAATAGTTGTTAACACATTTTGGGAATTACTTGCTTAGTGTTTTCACTAAAATGTTTGGACTAATTGATTAGATTTGATTAAATCAGTAGATGGTGCAGAATGGGCGAAACCCTTAACACAGAGTGTATGAGGGGGTTTTTATGCAACTAAAATTGAATGTCCTTAAGAAACAAAGTAATAAAAATGGAACAAAACGTCACTGCATAAAACAGAAAGTGGTGGATTTAGGAGCAGATGGCAAGTGTAGATGAGAGCTTATCCAGAGGAAGCACTGGCAAGGAGCAGGTTTGAGCCTTCTGGCCAGGCAGAGCACTGGGAGCCTGCTGGGTGATGTCGAGGTGATGGGGGTGTGAGTCTGGGATGTGCCTGTGTCCCCACAGAGCTGCCCCTGAGTGCTTTTAGACTGACACACATCATTCTGCTCAGCTGTGCTGGAGAGAGATGCATGGAAGCCAAACAGGACACAGGGCAGGATGAGGGGGGTAACCAGGGTGTGGAAGGACAGTCCAACATGAGACTGTATGGAAGGAGAAAATGTGGGCCAGTAACATTGCCATGGGAGGAATGAGGGAATGTAATCACTGCTATAAATAGATCCTGGAGGTAAATACTGTGGGATACACTGTACAAATGGGTGGAGAAGATTCCAAATTGGCAATACAGGCCTGAGACACAACGTTGAAAAAATGCAGAGCATACATTGCTTCTTTCTAACATAGCAGTAACTCTGAACTTAGAAAAGAAATACACTTCACATTTAGTGGGAAACTTCTAAGTGAGACATATTTGTGTGACCTTTCAGGGACCCTAGAGAAAGGAGATGAACAAGATCTGGATCATTTTGATTTTATCTTTAAACTCACAGCTGTCACAGTTTGAAGATGAGTGAATTTATAAAAAGCAGAAAACTTGTTATCTCCGAGAGAAATACTTTGAGCACCATCTGTCCTGTGTTTTCCTGAAAGGAAAAAAGTGTTTGTCCATCAAGGTTGCTACTGGACAAGCATGTAGGGCAGATGTGAGAATCTAAAAATAGCACTGGCGGGGGAGAATCCATTATGATATCTGGGTTATTTTCTAATTTGTTTACTAGATAGAATGATGGTGTTTCAACATTATTTCAGCATTATCCTGATGTTGGGATATATTGACTAAAACCCATCTGTTCCATCAGACTTTTTATTATCAACTGTAAACTTTTAACCTCACCTTCTTAGTGGTTTATGCCTATAATGCTGTAGAGTCAGGAATCAAACCACGTGCTGGCAACCGGTATCCATGTAGGATGTCTGAAAGAGGTGCATTTTGATTGTAAAAGAATGATAGGAGGAGAAAATAGTGGTGAGAAGGTTAAAATACATTTCTGTGTGGTCTGACACCAGACTGCTTCCCTATCTGTGTGACACACCAAGGTGAGGTGAACAGTCTGATACTTTCATCTGAGGAGTAAATACTAGCATGTTGTCTCAATAGGATGGAGCTTTTTACACAGATAGTTAAACCACAGTGCATCAGTGTGGCTTAATATTTAAGTCTTAGTGTCTGGAAATACGAAAATACTACTTTTAAGATACTCTTCTGTGTAAAGTGTACACGCTTAGCATATAAAAAGGATGTATTGCAATGGCTGATGTTCAAGTATAACCTTACTCCCAACAGCTGGGACTGAGAGCACAGAGGCTCAGAATCCAAAATGAGCAATCCTCTCCCTCCATGAATGGCCTTTCCCTGTTCCAGGAATCCAGAAATAGCCAGATAGAAAGCCTGAAGAACTGGCAAAGGGGATCCTGATTTTCTGGACACAGTGGAAGTCCAAGAGGAGGAAAGAGTAGAAGTTGCAGCCTTTTAACTATTCACAAGAACCCCCAACAACATTCTGAATATGTTGCAGATTGAGTATGCTTATTCTGCTGCTCTTATTGTCTCTGACAGCCAGTGAAACACCCACTGCAGTCAGACAGCCCCATGTAGGAGCTCCCCTTTAACACATCCCAGCTCTGTCCAAGAGCCAACTCCACTCCCGCAGACTTTCCTTCCCTGCGTTGTTGCAGCCTCCTCCTGGAGTGACCATCTCCCAGCATGATGTCAGCCCCACGCTGATGCCCTGGGTGTGGCGTCAGGCCTGTGGGGAGCACTGCATGGATGTGAAGGAGTCCAGGGCTGTGGGAATGGAAAATACCAGCTCGGTGTGTGCTCAGCACTGCCTTAACAGAGGAAGTGATGTCGGAGTGAGGCTCCCTCGGAACCACACCCCGTTTGCCTCCAGTGGAGCCCATGGCTTGTCTCCAGGAGGCATCCCTGGACCCAAGGGCCTGCCAGCAGCCTGAGCAGTCACGGAGCCTGAGCTTCAGTGGGAAGCTGATCCTTCTGTGGTGAAGATGCTGCTCCTGAGCTGTTCTGGAGAAGAGCAAATAGGAAAATGCAAAATAAAATTTAGTCCATTTAAAAGACAGGAAGCTGACTAAGCTGGTGAATAAGATGCTTTAGACAAATGAAAGAGAGGGAGGGGCGGGGCAGGGCAGAGGAGCTGAAAAACAGCAGAATTGGGAAAAAAGTAGCGCTCTGGAAATCAGAGTTAACAAAGATGTTAAGGGGAGAGAGATGGAAAAAGGTGAGGCAGATATTTAAGCTCTGGGGAATAAATGCAGAAAGGGATCTTATGAAAGCCAGGCCTGGGTCACTGTCAGGAAGTGAGATGTGCTTCTGAGAGGCAATTGGGAATGTAGTCTGAGAGGTACAGGAAACAGTGGGAGGGTGAAAGGTGGAGTCCTGCTCTGTAATGGACTGTAGTTAGTGGGAAGTATGAGAGGAGGGAGGCACGGACGCTGAATCAGAAGAGCAGCACTACAGTGGGTGTGAGAAGCCTGAAGCTGATGTTCTGCACCAGGTTGTTTTTCTGGAGGTGAGGCTGGAAGGAGGCTGAGTAAACGAATGTTACATGCAGTAAGTTCAAGGGGAAGAGGATGCAAGAACATGGTGAATGTTGGTGATAGGGTTAGAAGAAGAAAGTAAAGCCAAGAAATGAGTTGGAAGGAGTTTGGCATCACTGTGATGGAAGCAAGAAGGCTGAAGAAGCATGAATGCTGCAAAATATGGATAGCACCCAAGTTAAAAAGGGTTTGATGAATATTGCAGACGGAGTGTGGGTAAGAACATTATGAACTTGACGCTGCTGTGCTTGCTTTGTGGAAGGCAGAATGTGGTCCCAAGGTTAATGAATGTTGTGGCAGATTACTACAACACTTGCAAACACTTGTGAAAGTCCAGGATTTCATTGTGCAATGATTTGTAGAAGAAACACAGAATGAAAAGGGTTCCTTTCTGCACAGAGTTAAAATTTGTGTGAGTCAGGGGCAGATGACACACAGAGTCAGGCAGATGGGAAATAGGAGGCATTGCTTATGAGGGAAGATGAGGCTTCCATAAAGCAGTAGCCAAGCCATTGTCAAGGTTTCAGAGGTCATTACAGCAAGCAGAGTTTTAAGGAGAAAACGGAAAGATGTCAGTGAATCAGCTCTGCAAGTGTTTCCAGTAAACTGTTCCTGGAACTGATAAATGAGCGATAGTAGGATTGGGAGATGCTGTTTGTGAAAGTGCAGCGTGTGTGCTGGGGCTGCTGAGGGAAGGATTGCAAACACTGCATGTGGTGGGCTGGAGGTTTGTCACAGCATTTTGCGTGGTCTGAACATGTGTGCGTTTAGTAAGGCCAGAGAAGGGAGGCTTCAGTAATCAAAATGCAGAATGAATGTAGGCTGGTGCTCTGAACTACAGGGAGAGGGAGAAAAACATGTTTTATAAGCTCTGTTAGAAAGATCTGCACCCAGAAGTGAGAGAGAGCAGTTCACACTTGAAGGTGACATTGATGTTACTGGATTTGAGTGAGTGGCAAAGGTCACAGCATTTTTACTCAGCTAATGAGGGGAGAGGGCTTAGGAGAACAGGAATCTGTTACAGTGATGCTGGGCTTAAGATGAGACATCTACAAAGGGATGCCTGAGAGACTGCTCAATATTTTGTCTTTGAACATAAATCTGAAATTAGAGCACTGCCCAGCAAGGAAGAAAACTTATAAAATGCTATTGCCTAAAATGATAATGATTTTTTTTAAGGCCACACATCTGGTTTTTGTTTTGCCACAATTATTGGTCTCTTGTTGCAGCAGGGACACTGATTCAGCCACAAAAATAGCCTGTTCACTAACGGAGTTTATTCCCAGAGTTGCATTTACAGTACTGGGATGATGGAGTAGATGGGGATGAAGTAATGGGAAAAATTGCACAGTCATGTTGATGCATGCAGCATTAAACCCCATGGTGCTGCTTGCCCAGGGAAGGATAAAAGTGGTTTTAAAAGTTCACTGAAAACATTGCAAAGATAGAAACCATATTTAAAATTGGATTCATTGGAAATAAACTAAAATCAGTTCGTACTGATATGTGAGTGTATTAATTGTACTGTTGCTTCATGTACACCCCTGTCCTCAGCTTCTCAACAATGAAAAATTAGTATACTAAAGATAGCCTGGTGGAGTTACTGCATATCTGGTTTCCCACCTCCATAACAAAGAAAGGAGAGTTTAAATGAGGAATTTGCCAAGTGAACTGGCACCTGAATGCCAGTTGCTGCATTTCACGTCTTGCAGTCCCAGTAGTAATAACAGTTTCACATACATTAATTCCTCCCTTGGACTTTGGCTCCTGCACTTAAGTACACCATCTGAACTCGGTCAGTTTGCACAAATGCATAGTGAGAAAGTTCATTTCTCCACTAACATGAGGCTGACTGTACTTCTGCCCTTACACTGCACTATGTCTGCAGGACTATCTCTGTGAAATGGTTCTGCTTGCTAAGCAAATGTGAGGTGGCACAGACAGGAAGAAGCTAAGTAGCAAAATGCTAATTTAAAAGATGAAGACCAATTTAACTAACCTTCATTTGTTTTAAAGTTTAAATATTTACTCATTTGCAATATTTGCATGTGCTCTTTCCTGGCCAGCAGCGTTGCACACACGGGTTTGTCGGGCATGGGGTGAGGAAGGAGCACGGTTTGCAGGTCAGGGGGTTCAATGGCTGCAGGGAACGAAAGGGGGTGGCAGCAGAGTGCCCAGCCAGTGTGTGCCATCATTCCAGCGTGGCATTCCCGGTGCCAGCAGCTCCTAGCAGGGCCATGGAGCCCTGCATCCAAACTAGCATGGCCAGAAGGCCCAGGGCAGTGACCCTTCCCCTGGACTCTGCCTTGGGGAGGCCACACCTTGAGTGTTGTGTTCAGTTCTGGGCCCCTCAGCTCAGGAAAGAGATTGAGGGGCTGGAGCGGGGCCAGAGAAGAGCAACAAGGCTGGAGAAGGGAGTGGAGCACAAGTGCTGTGGGGAGAGGCTGAGGGAGCTGGGGGTGTTTAGCCTGGAGAAGAGGAGGCTGAGAGGTGACCTCAGCACTGTCTGGAACTACCTGAAGGGAAGTTCTGGCCAGGTGGGGGTTGGTCTCTTCTCCCAGGCACTCAGCAATAGGACAAGGGGGCACAGGCTCAAGCTCTGCCAGGGGAAATTGAAGTTGGAGATCGGAAAAAAATTCTTTACAGAGGGAGTGCTCAGGCATTGGAATGGGCTGCCCAGAGAGGGGGTGGATTCCCCATCCCTGGAGGTTTTTCAACTGAGCTTGGCCGTGGCACTGAGTGCCATGATGTGGTAAAAGGAATGGAGTTGGACCAAGGGTTGGACTTGATGGTCTCGGAGGTCTTTTCCAACCCAATTGATTCTGTGATCCTGTGATTCTGTGGCTCGGGGCTGGGCTCTGGCTGCCGGCCAGCCCACGAGTGCAGGGGCTGCAGCTGCCACCGGCCCTGCCACTCACCCGCCAGGGTTCCACAGGGGAAAATGGAGGGGGAAAAAAAGAGCAGCTCTTGAACAACCGTGCCAGCTCAACCCAGCGTGCCTTCCGCCTCAGAGCAAACAAAAACTGAACCGAAAACCCTCAGTGGAGGGAGGCGAGGCCATCCACCACCTGGAATGCTTTGTGCGGTCACTAAAAATACGAAACCTGCAGTGTTACCATCCTCACAGGCATGGCCGGGGCCTGGGCTGTGCTGCAGCACAATGGGGAAGCTAAAACTGTGATTTTAGGGAGGGAATGTTTGCGTTTTTCTGTAGATTTTCTTGATTATCTGCAGTTCTGGTGATTATCTGCAAAATAGGGCAGGCTGTGTTAGCAGCAGTACATGTATCCTGTGGCAGCGAGCCAGGACAGTAATTGAAGGTCAGGGATTGTTTGTGGAGTGCAGTTCAGTGTGCTGCCTGATTCCATGGGGGACTGGCAGTGCCAAAGAACAAAGGCAGCTCTGTTCTGCAAGCTTAGAGTATGGCTTGTTTGAGTTCAGGCCCAATTGTGAGAAGAAGCAAACAGTAGCGGAGAACACTGCTAAAATAATGTAACTACTAAATAAGCCATTTTTAAAGTGTAGCATTTTGCAAATATCAAAACCAGGCTTGGAGAGACACTCATGTTTTAAATTATTATTTAAAATAAGTTACTACCTTTACATGGCAAATTGTGTTTTGTTAAGAATATACACATATATATTGTGATGAATTTTTTATGTCATGATGTAAATGTCACTTTAGGTTGCCTTAGTGAACTTAACGTTAGTAATTGCACCAGTAGTAACTTCCTTGGTTTTTTATACTCTCAAAAGTTCTTTTCCCGCTTAGCGGAGTTTTCCTGAGAAGATCTTCAGGTGAAACCCTTGGAAATAGAGCTCCATGCGTAGCCAGTGCAACTTGAGAATTTTTAGTGAAATCCCTCCGTGGTAATGAATTGGTGGTGCTGTGCTGGGTATTAATATTCTTTGTTACTAAGTCTCAGTCTATTAATAAAGCTTTGTCCAAACGGGCAAACTTGCGTGTCCTCCAGACAGTCTTGTGATTTGTATTTTAATAGTGTCTGTCTTGGATATTATTAAGGATTGCCTGCTTTGACAGTTGCACTACATACCACACAGCTATCACAGCACCATTAGTTCAAGAGTAGCATGAAGTGTGTTATGCTGTGTAATAGGCATAACTCATTTGTTTGCCCTTCCTGAAATAACTGTTAGTGTTTGAGCTCTTAAGAGAAATGGTAAAATAAACCCCTGAAACTGTATGAGAAAGGTGTGAATCTGGTGGTGGAAACACTATGTCCTTGAGATGTTCAGTACTTCTTGGAGGTAGTCTAAAATATGTTTTAAAAGTTAAATTGAAGATCATGCAAGTACAGAATTAAGTTCGGAAAAATATTTGATTACTGGGCAAAGTCTGAGTTAAAGATATTTCCTTGTGCCAGCTATCTATTACTGACAGGTCGAGTTTTACTTTTCAGAGATGGTGAGGCCTCTAAGAACCAAGTCTGTGAAAGACTCCCCTCTCCCTTGACAAGTGGCCCTGTTGCCATTGGGTACTCCCCTCTCCCTTGACAAGTGCCCCCATTGCCATTGGGTACTCCCCTCTCACTTGACAAGTGGCCCTGTTGCCATTGGGTACTCCCCTCTCCCTTGACAACTGGCCCTGTTGCCATTTGGGTACTCCCCTCTCCCTTGACAAGTGGCCCTGTTGCCATTGGGTACTCCCCTCTCCCTTGACAAGTGGCCCCGTTGCCATGGGGTACTCCCCTCTCACTTGACAAGTGGCCCTGTTGCCATGGGGTGGCAGAGGACGGGCACGTTTCTGCTCCACAGGTGGAAAGGGCGCAAACTGCAGCCCCAAACATGGAGTGAGGTTTCATTTTAGTCTCTGCTACTGTGTCGGTACTGGTGAAATGACTCAGGTGTTATTCCCCTTGACCCTGTGAGAGGTGGGCTGGAGTAGGAGGAACTGGAAAGAAATAGGTCAGAATGGTGTCACTACGATGTTTAATTTTTTCTCTGGAGATGAGGCAGTGCAGCCCCACCATGGCCTGGCTGGGGCAGGAGGTGTGTTATGGGGGAGCAGAGGGAGTCAGGGAGCCCCATGCTCTGCTGGTGGCCGAGGGTGGCCTTTCTGTGGCTCTGGTGAGGGGCTGTGGCCGGGGTGCTGGAGACGAGAGCACCAACTGTCCGGTCAGGAATAGATGGAGGTGCTCAGGGCACTGCCCACAGCCTTCCTGCCATATAAGGCTCTCAGCTGCTTGGGCTGCCCAGGCTGGAGACCACTTAAAAGGGAAAATCAATCCAATAAACCCTTGCAAGCAGGATCCAGTTTTGCAGTGGTGTGGTTTGAGCACAGGCTGGGTATTGTACAGAGCCTGTGCACAGGTAGCCTGGTTCCTGCCCTGTGTGTATGCGGTGTCAGGAACTGTTGTGGAAGAAAACCAGTCTGCTTGGAGAAAAGTCTGTGCTGGGTAGAGAGAGCCTTCCAGTTCAATATTTAACTGTACCCAAATATGTTATTTCAGAGCTCAGTATTTTATAGCATTCCAATACACCCTTAAGCTTACATCATTTGGAATAATTCAAGATGAGAACAGAGATGTAGTCATGCATTGATTTCCCATTATTCTCATACTTTCTTGGCAAATGACACACTTTGTATTTTTTCCATGAAGTGAAAAATGTACAGCTGTTTATGTTTAAAGGGTTTGGAGGAAATAAATGCCTCTATCCCAACCTCCCTTGTGATTATTTTTCCACTTTTTTTTTCTCCTATCCACGTTTGTGTCTGCGAGCTAAGTTCAAGGAGACCGTTACAGGTGGTGTTGCTAATTTTTGATTTGGTAACTGTTTCTAATTAGATAAGTGTCCCATGAACTTTTTTTCCTGCTAGATTATTAAGGTGATGTTTCTGTGTGAGCTGTAAACAGCTGGTTGGCTAGAGCCATTAACTTCTGTTCAACAGTGGGAAAACACATTTAATACATATATATATATATATATATATATTTGTGTCGTCAAGGAGAAAACAGGCTGTGTGGCGCAGTGAGCAGCTGCTGCCTGGCCGGCTGTGCGGGCGTTGCGGGCAGGGGCGGTGCGGGGGGCGCGGGGGCCGCGGCTGTGCTGGACCCGCACCAGGC
>VWZD01008255.1:635055-718705 GCA_013396695.1 Sakesphorus luctuosus
GGGGTTGGTGCCGTTAACGCCGGGCCCCGAGCCCCGAGCCGGCCGTTATAACGGCGGCCCCGCCGGTGCAGCGGCCGCGGGGCCATGCGGCTCCCTCGGCCCCGCCACTTCCTCCGGCCCCCCCGGCCGCGGGCTGCGGGAGTTCCGCCCGGAGGAACGCCGTGGGATTGCGGGCAGGGCCGGCCGCGAATGAGGAAACCCGGTGCTCGATTTTAACGTCAGAACTGTGCTATTTATTGTCCGCTCTTTTCCACTCGGTAATTCTGCCTTTGAGTACAAACCATGGCAACAAACAGGCGCTGGAAGAGAGCTACAGCCAGTTTGAATGATTGAGTGTCACAGTGAGAAGGTGCCAGTGTTTGCGCTATTGCAGACTAAACAGCGAGGCTTGAGAACAATATGTGGAAAAGTTTACTGAATAGCACCTACAAATTAAGTTTACATGATCTTTCACATTTTTGTGCTTTAAAGAGGAAGTACTATAGAATGTTAAAGGCTTTAGTGTAAGAATACCTTTCTGGATTACATTATTAGCTCTTTAGAAGTCTGTTCGTTTTATGGCATAAATTCCTCTAGAAAGATGAAGAAACCTTGTAACTGCGGTAATATGCCATGGCAGGCTGTGCTCTCCGCGGTGCGGGGAGCAGCCTGGAGGTGCAGGGTGCCCAGCCGGGCAGGCTGTGAGCTCCGGCGAGGTGGTTGGTACGTGCGGGGTGAGCCGGGCAGCAGCTGCGAGCTCAGCTGTAACCCGAGCGATTGCTGCACTGAGCCCTCTGGGTGTCACAGCCTGGCAGCGCCCAGCCTGCAGCAGCAGCCGAGCTGCGGCGGCTCCCGGGGCCCTGGCCAGTGCCAAGGAACTGCCTGCCCACATGCTGGGGCGGATTACCAACACTCCAGCTGCTTAATTGCACTGGGTAAAAGCTCACTGTGTGCCTGCTTACTGCTGCTTTCTCGGGAAAGTGGGTCCTGTGGTTGCCATGGGGGGTTTGGAACGATCGCTAAATAGATGAGTTGTTACTGGGCGTTAGAAAAAGCAGTCCCTGAGTAGTCTACTGTATTCGTATTTGGTGAATGCAGTTGGATAGTTTTGTGATTGTTTGCTGTGAAGGGATGGTAACGTTTTCTAAAAATTTGTTTGGGTTTCCAGGAGGTCCAGGCCCAGAGCTGTGTCAGCTGCCTCACATAGGCAGGTTATTTCTTGCATGAGCTGGGGTAAAATCATTGGGGAGGGCAGGGGGGCAGTGTAAGAAACGTGCTTTATTCAGCATCAGGGAACTTGGTAGCAAAGCAACCAAAGAGTGTGTCTGTTCATAGAACTCCCTTTGGCCAAGCAGAGAAGTCTGGTAGGGCAAAAAAGTGGATTTTTTTTTTCAAGCAGCCACTTAGAATAGTGCTGAAGTCAAATGTCACTTTGAAATGAGTGCTTGAGTCCTTTGCTTAATTGTGGTCTTTGAGGAGTTGGGTTAATGCATAAAGCTTCCTTTTACAAACTACAAGTTTGACAGAGAGATTTTTGTTTACAGAGGTTCAGTTTCTCCTCGTTTCAGCCAGTGTGGTTGGTACTCCCTAGAGCTGTCCTCCACTTTGGGAACTGAAAGAGGGAGTGTCTGCAAGGAGCTTTTCCTCTGAGAGTCTGCAAGGAGCTCGTTGGACTTTCTTACTTCTATTTTCGTGTTGTTACATGCCTCACATGCTTGCCTCTAGTAGTAGCTGACTCTTGCTTGCTGTGCTCTTGGTCTGTTTTTCTTTGTGCATGTGTGATGTGAAACTCAGTCACGTCTTCCATCTTAGTATTTTTCAAGTCCCTAACCTGGCCCAGTTTGGATATCTCCTTGGTGGACTGCCTATCTTGTGAAGCTGATGGAGTCTGGACTTTGCCTTCCCAAGAAGGCCTGCTTCTATTAAAGGGTGGGGTTTTGTTGTTCTTTGATAGTGGGGGTGTTTTCTAATAGTGTCTGAAAAATCCCAAGTTGTGTGCAGCTGAGCAGCCATCCCCATAGGAGAGGAGGGTGTGTGACCTGGCGTAGTTTTGCTTTATTTATTTACATATTTTTGCTCAGTGCTCGTGGGATGGCCTGCATCCTCCACATGAGTATTTTGGGGGCGTTGACCTGTCTAGAGCCTCAGATCTATGAAAGCAAGTGAGAAGGCATTACGTTTCTCTTCTCAGAATAATCACACTCACAGATTTATATTTGGAACTGCTTCTTTTAATACCAGCAGGAAGATAAACCAATGGCTCACACGTACCTTAATCTGTAGTGTTGTCTGAATCCTGAATGATAACTGCAAGCCACATTCCGCACAGCTTGGTTTCAGCTAATGATGTGGTATGTCCTGTTGTTTGTAGTCGGAAACGCTTTTCTTGACCTGAATAATAGCTCTGAAAGTTAGAAAGGAGTCACCGTGGAAAAAGTAGAGTAGTGTGTGCAAAGACACAGGCAAATTAAGAACTGAAAGACTACAATATTGGCCTTTTCAAAGAGAAGTTTGTCTGCTTGTGAGTTTATACACTCACTGCTTTGCAATTTCATGATGTGAACTCCACCCCTCTCTTAACTCAAACCATTAGCAATACAAGACACATTATAGGAAAGTGATGCAAGAGCAAAGGCCCTTTCTTAGCTATTAGAGGTTAAATAATTATTTACTCTTCTGACTCTTTAGTTAGCATATTATCATATGCTCTTGCTCCTCCAGCCCTTTCATCTAGTTATTCTGCTGTAGAAATGGCTGATGGCTGAGAGGTTTGGGGTTTTTAGGCCTTGCTTGTCTGAGAAAGGGTAACAGCTGAAGGGAAACCTTAAATAAAATGGCAGCAGGAATGCTGTGCACTCAGTTTGAGCATTTGTGGAGTTGGATAGGTTTATTAGAAAGTATAATGTATCTCCAGTGAAGTATTCTCTCATTTGTTTAGTAAGTGCCAAGCTGAAGCTCCAGAGCGACTTGGGCTATATTTAGCCTAATCGCGAGGCAACACCTTTGTAAAGTAGGTAATGAAGCCTGATAAACCTTGAGTGCCTCTCTCTGCTGAGCTGCCTGCAGACTGGCTGAGGGCAGGTCACAGGCTCTGCGGCTGCCCTGCTTAGGTGGCTTTTGTCGAGTTATGGGATTGCTTTGTACCTCATTTTCCCCGTCTGTAAATAGGTCGTGGTGATCCTGCCCTCCCGTTGTAAGTACCCGGGGTCTGTTGCTGCGGGGTGGTGCATGTGAACTACTGGTAGCAGCGTTTGCAGGGCTTTGGCACAGTGCTTCGTGTGGCTTGACCTGCCCGTTTCTTCTCTTTGTCTTTTTCTTCTGGGTTTTAAATTTAGAATGGGTCTCAAAGGGCTTGTTTGTTTTCCTGTTTTCCCTCATTATTATTTTTTTGTCCTGTAGATTAACTTTCGTCTATTTTTTTGCCCCTCCATGTTTTTTTCCCTTGTATCCTGCATGTTCTTTTCTGCCAGTCGTTTCTTTTGTTCACCGGTGTCTTCCTCTTGCTGTTCCCGTCTGCCTTCAGAGCGGCATTTTCTCTCCCCTCCATCCGCTGGGATTTCCTTTTCACCTGACTCATCCCCTGTCGGTACATCCCCGCTCAGTCACGCTCTCCCTGCGCTTTGCTCAGGAAGCGCAGCCAGCAGGGAAGGGACTGCCTGCTCATCCATCCGCTCTCGGGGGAGGCCGCGAGTCCCGCTCGCCCACCGCATCCTGCTGCGCTTGGATCAGGCTCGGCGTTTGGGAAAAGCCTCTGCGGGGGCGCCGGGGAGCCCCTCGCTCCCCTCTTTCCCCGCCTGGCTTTTGCAGCAGAGCTGGGGGGTTTCCTGCTTCCCTCCGTGTGCTGGGTACGCAGTGAGGGAGGGTCATGCGGCCCCGGGCGCTCACCCAGCCGTGGGAGGAGGCAGGAGCCCCCCGGCCCGGCGCCGTGTCCTCGGCAGGCGCTGCGCTGGAGCAGCCGGTGCTGCAGGGAGGAGCGGTGCGGGGGCGGCGGCAGCTCAGGCAGAACAGTTCAGAGATGGGCAGGGAAATGAGATGGTTGACTTGAGGCAAGGTGAACGATTTCAGAGCAGGAAGGGGGGGAGCGATTTCTGGTCTGCAATCTGCTTCCACTTGAGCGTCCTCTGTAATCGCCCTGCGCTGGCTGGTCCTGCAGGCACGGAGAGGAGCTGCGGGCTGAGCTGTGCGTTTGGGGGCAATGGGGGGTAAACACTCTTGCTCAAGAACAGCGAGGGAAAGGAAGAATGTGTGGTATAGTTCCCTTTTCTAGCTGGTTTTCCACCAACGGCACAAAGGGGAAAACCGACAGAACACAAAATCCTCCTTTCTTGTATAATTAGTAATTGTTACTCTGTTTTAACTTGTTTTGATGGCAGAATTACATCAGTGTTTATACAGTTTGGTGGTTTGATGTGTTGAGGGCTTTTTTTTCCCCCGTAGTTGCTTAATTTTTTTTTTTCCCAATAGACATTCAAGCCCTTGGTTGGAAAAAGTGTATACAATTCAATTACTGCAGTAGAATTCCTTGTGGACAAACAGCTGGATTTTATTACTGAAGATAGTGCCTTTCAGCCCTATCAGGTAAGAAATTTGATTAATGTATAAGTACTATCCATTTAACTTGGTTATAAGCCATGTTTTTATTATTTTTATATGTATTTTGTAGTCAAGTTCTGTGTTACAGAAACAATTTCCTCTTCATTATTGGCAGAGATTGTTGCTTATTTTGTGAAAGGTTGTATTGGGTACTGTATTTGTTTCTGGTGAATCTGATCATATTAAGTACTATGCCGTTGATATTATTGAACCACCTTTAAGTAAAACACCTGACCCCTTTAAAGGTTAGCCAGTACTATTAATTGCAGAGCAGATAAAAGATGGTATCCCTCCTTCTGAAGCTGGGCTTTCATATCTAGGTCTTCGCATGATTACAGTGATATCCCACTTACTGATTTTTTTTTTCTGAGAATGAATAGCAGAAAATGTTATTTTTTAATAAAAGAAATGCTTTCTCTTGCTGTTGTTCTTAAGCCTGCTAAGATTTCCAGTACCTTTATTTTAATGCCTTCTCCATTAATTAGAAACACGTTAATATATCAATGTATGTTTATTAAAAGAACAAGAGAACCAGTGATCCCCTCCTTGCTTCAGAAGGAGGTCTAAAAATCTCTTCTGTGACAAATAGAAAAATATTTGATACTTCAACTGATGCTGAACTGATTGCAATTAGAATAGCCCTGAATTTTTCCTTATGGCTTGGATGGTACACTGCGGTGATACAGAAATAGTACTTTGAGACTTGCAATAACAGATGGCCCTGAATAAATGCTATGTAATTTTGTCCTGACACCCCTTCTTTCCTCCTGCTTCACCAAGATGGTTTTTTTTTCCAATACCAAATATAGAGCTAGAAAAAGAGGAGCAGCTGAGAGAGAATCCTGGGGAAAGGAGAGGGAGGTGCAGTTCGTGGAAGGGCTGGTGCCTCTGTGTGTCTGTGGTGGGGAAGCCAAATGAGTCGAGCGCTCCTTGTCAGGGTGAGGTTACATGTTATGACTCGAGCTCCTGGAACAGCCTGGCTGTGCTGCAAAGAGCAGTTCCCACCAGCAGACCCCACGCCAGCACCTTCAGCCTTCTAAACCAGCACAGCTTTGATTTCCAAACACAGGAGGGAAAGCCTGTGATGTGAGCGAGCTGAGCTGGATTAGCCCAGGGTGCATCCAGTGCTGCGGCTTCCTCTCCGGAGGGGTCAGGATGATGCAACACGGAGTGGGATATCCTCCTTTGGCAGCAGCCACCTCTTAAATCAGCTGAGCCGTGAAGTGTAAATTCACCCTCAGAGTCCAGCCACAATCTTCCAGATTCATTTTGCAGAGCAAATACTGGTGCTGGTCTGTCCTTTGCCTGAAATATGTCAAGATCATGTCTGATAATGCTCATTCCAGTAACAGTAATCAATCTCCTTTTGGCAGTGGAGCATTTCTGAGCTGAGCAAAACAAACTGAGCATATGAGAAGGACTGCCATTTGTTAAGCAATCCCATTGCCAGGCCTGGCTGGCAGTAACATAGTGATGCTCTGTGCATTTTAGACCCTTCAGGGAGTCTTTACTGATAGAGCATTAGACTCAGAAACACCTTAATTTGGGAAGGTGCATGCAAATTGAAGGTATCATTTTTGAAAATGTGTTGTGTGAACAACTGGCTTCATATTATCTTGGCAGATAATACTGAAATTACCAGAGTTAGCAGTATCACTTCTCAGACAGATGTTGACTGAAAACTGGTACAAAGCGGTAGTAGTTTGTCAGAAATAGTTCCAGGTGTAACCTTGGCCTCCCTAACTCTTGGCCTCCATTTTTTGACATGTAGAGGGGCAGCTCTGTGAGAGATCAGGCTGTTTCCCCTTCCTGTGGAGCAAATACCTGCTTGTTAAAGCCCAAGATGGAGGCTGTTGGTCTGAATCCATCATAAGTAGTTTGGTGACAGATTCCTAAATTGTCTGCTTAACATTACAAGAAGTTTGCTGATGGATATTCTTTCAAGTACTAAGGCATCCAGAATTTGGGTTGTAACTGGATGTTACTTGGTTATGGAATGTAGAAACATAAAATAACATCTTGCTCACTGATAAATAGTGCAAAGATTTCTTTATTTGAACGTTTATAACAAGTTTGAGAATTGTCTTTCACAGGGATGTCTCTCTGCTTGTCCTGCAATATCTCATTGCCAGGTTTTACAAGTTAATTGTACAGATAAGAGCTTTACTGAATGATAATATCTTAAAGAGAACAGAAACTAATGTTTTTAATATGGAAACTGAATTACATACTAGCAGTGTGTTAGACAGAAATATTAGCTTGATCACTGAGACTTACTTTCTGCTGAAAGATATGTGGAGTGGGAGGATTGTCTCTATTAATTTTTCTTGTTATTTTTTCTTAAGGCTGGAAATTACATTCCTAGCCGTCAGTCACTTAATGCAAGTTAGCTTGTACCTTTTTTCTGGAAGATCTCCTTTTCTTTGCCATAAACCAGGTTCTAGATAAGTGTTCAGTAAATGTCCTGTGAAAAATCTGTTTTTGTGGGGGAAAAAAAAGCCTTTTTTGATCCCTTGCAAGCTCTGGAATAGCATTGACCTCCTTTTGAGCAGAAGACAGAACTGAGGAACCATTCTTTGCAAAAACTTTGAGTCTTCTGAAATGTGTTTAGTTTTTGGTTTCAGCTCTCATGGCTGCACGTTTTCAATATGAAGTCCTTGGAGACCATGGTGACCTAAACACTTTTTATTGCATTTTGCTGTTAGTGCCTAAAATTCCAGTACCTTTTTGCCAAAACAAACAAAGTTTGAATCTGTGTGGGAAGACTCCATTTCACTTGAGATACAGTTCTTAACTACTGAGTAATTTTTCCCATCGTTGTGTATACTCATAACAGTAGTACTGGGCAGCAGAGGAGCATTTGGTGTGGATTCTGCTCAGGGCAGTTCTCATCCAGACCTGTGCTGTTCCACATCACTGTTGGGCCAAAGGGCTTCATGAATAAGGTGCTGCTGTCCAGTTTGAAGGTGACAACTGCTCAAAGCAAAGAAAACAGCACACTTGGCACCCTTTCAGGCTTGGCAGGAAACACAAAGTTTGAGTAGGCAAAGAACTAAATTACTGTCGTTACCAGAAGTGGTTCTTCCAGAACAAGATTAAAGAGACTTTGGCAGGGCTCACTGGGGAATCGTGAACGATGCATTCCCATGCCATGGCTGCTCTTTGCATAAATAAACATGTTTCAATTGTTAAGAGATTCGACAACCTCCATAAGAGCTAGATGAGTATCGTTATTATGGTAGGACATGCAGCTGCCTTATCCTAGACCAGCCTTCTTCCACGTCTTTACAGGGCTTTTATAGCCACTGTTACACTTGTCAGTGAATTTGTTCTTTATTGCTAAATATGCATGTGGTTTTTCTTTTCCCTTACATGTGTATTGCTTAGTATCCTACCATTCTCTGAAAAATTCCTTGGATTCTCTATGCGTGGTGCTTTAAACACCAACCTACAACTTGTTTCTGGTGCCTTTTATCTCTGTTTGTCATGGAGGATGTAAACTGTATTACTCTCTACATGAAACTTGTGTGTGACTGAGTGACTCATTCATTAATCTGGGATGGTCAGACCGTTTAGTCATGTAATTCTTTATGGTGGTGGCAAGAGGATCTTGAGGATAAAGCAGATGTGAACGTTTGCCCTGGTACTTTGTTTAGCAATGAAAATTCTGTCCTGTGCAGGAAATCATAGACATAAAATTTGCAACATGCATTTTCTATATCAATCTGGTATCTGTAGGAAGTGGAGTCTTGAAATGGAATGTCTAAGTTAGGTCCCTGTTAGGAATTCCACTTTACATTCGTGATACATCATGTATGTTCTGTGTTTTAAGTAGAAATTCACAAGTGTAGTGGGTTTTACAGTGGCTCTTCCTATAGACTGACAATGTTTTCAAATATGCTTGCTATTTTCATTTTCGGCAAAACTACAGAGAGTCCACATACAAGTGTGACCTAAATCAAATACTTGGAACCGAAATGGTTTTCTGTAATAAGTTATTTGTACTGTTGTGTGACATCTCTGAGCCTGTCTGTTGT
Organism: Sakesphorus luctuosus; assembly: GCA_013396695.1. Classification (NCBI taxonomy): domain Eukaryota; kingdom Metazoa; phylum Chordata; class Aves; order Passeriformes; family Thamnophilidae; genus Sakesphorus; species Sakesphorus luctuosus. The sequence goes on from VWZD01008255.1 coordinate 643,665, forward strand.
GATACACATACTAAATTAAGCATCAGCAAAGTTCATCATGCCTTCATTTGTTTAAGCATTGTATTTTACTTGAAGGACTATAGATGGGGATGTGAAGCATCAGGGCCCAGCATACGGTATGTGTGAGCTCAGCAGAGTGGTGTTTGTGTCTGGGCGGTGTTTGGCAGTACCCGGCACGGGCACTGTGGGGCTGGAGTGTGTGACTCTGCTGCTGCTGCTGGCCAGAGCAGCTGGAGTCAACTGCATTACACTTTGGACAAGCAAATAAAGAATAACAAAAGCGGTTTATATCGTGTTTTTCCATAATAAAATACACTTGTGGAAAGATCTGGAAAGACTCTGCCCAGGCAGTCAGTGCATTCCAGCTGTGTGTCTGGGTAGGACAGAGCAGGGTGCATGATAGATTATATATTTCCAAATATGTACACAATGTGTGTGATAATGTATTTCCAAAGAATTTGTGAGCACACAGCAGTGCAGAAGTGCACAGCTGAGGCAGGACAAACAAAGTTCCTTCACAACCATTAAACTTCCTGCAAGGGGTATTTTACCACTCAAGGAAGAAAGTGCAAGGGTGTGCAGAGTCTTCAAAAAGTCCTCTCACATATTTGGTTAAAAAAAAAATCTTGCTAAGAATGAATCAAGAACACATTTCAGTTCCTTTTTATGGTGAAATCTCTCTTCAGGCCTCATACCCTCTTTCAGGACTTTTTTTTTTTTTTGGAAGATAAGCCTGGTTGCTTTAGTGTTTCAAAATGGTATAGTCTGCCTGTCTCCCTCTGTGCTGAAGGTTGCAGATGCAAAGATAGGACGATGAGAAATCCCCGTGGGAGGTGTTACCCACACAGTGATAGGCACCTGCACTTTGCTCTTTCTCTGAATGTGCATGGCACCTCTGAGAGCTGGCAGGGCAAATGTCTAACACACCTTGAAGATTGTTGAAATAGTAATAATAATAAACTTTCTCATTAATCACGAAGTATGCATGTCAGGTACAGGACCTAATAAACACTAATCTTGATCTATTAGAAATTGTATATGCCATTAAGGAAGACTTGAGCGAAGGGCATTGGGCAACTCCAATGCTCTGCTTTTCTGTTTTTTTATAGGCAAACATTGGATATCTCAGGCCTGGATGCTTTTGGGTTGTGTGTGACTTGTTTGCTTGTAAGTGTAGGCAAGCAGGGCTTGTGTAGTAATGACATGGGCACATAAAAATTCTTAAAGCATCTTGAAACAGGGATAAAATAATATTTTTCTGTCTGTGTTTTAAGCAACCCATAATCATATGTGCACTCATCTTTCAGACTTCTCTTACTTTTAAACTTGAGGCTTAAAAATAGCTGCTGCAGCTGAAAATTGCTTTTCCCATAAACTTGGAGCTCCGCTGACAGGCAGGCAGGAGCTTTTGGGTTGGTCCCACCCTTTGAGGTGGGCAGGAGCAGCCCGGGAGCTCCTGGTGCCTGCCAGCTGGGCATCATGTGCTCCCCTCCTGCTTTCGGTTCCTCCGCACAGACACACACCACACACCACTTTCTGCAGCTTTAACTCTTCTCAGTGTCACTGAAGAACCATCTCTGCTCTTTCCCATGTCTCTGGTGTCTGGACCACCCATAAGGAGTCCAGCTGGCTCCTCTGGCAGCCTTGGAAGGAGTGATGGTCTGAAACAGCCTGTTAGCGACACATCCATGTTGGAGTGTGCGGTTCCAGCGCCAGGGGAAGCAAGAGACTGCCTCCAGCTAGAAGTGGGTCAGATGACTCATAGCAGTCCTCACTCCCAGGAACACGTGTGGGACAGAAGGGTTTTTTCCGAGCACTTGCAAAGGGAGGGGGAGGAGGGATTGGCACCCTCCCATTTGTAGAGTCAGAGGGAAATACACATCTGTCCTAAGTGTGTGTTTGTGCTGCCCCTTGAAAAAGAGGTTATTCCCCGAGAACTTCCTCTGTTTTTATTCTCAGAAGAGGTGGAATAAAATTGTACCCTCCTGTTCTGTGTTGATCTGTTAAGAAGTAAGGGCTTTAGTCCTTCTTTTTGTCTCTGTCAGCAAGGTTTGAGGCAGGAGTGGAGTTCTTGTGGATCTGACAAGCCTTAGGACAGTGAGCAGCACGGAGGGCAGGCCATCAGTCACAGGCAGTGACGGAGCTGCCACAACGTGTGGCTGCTCCAGGTGGGAGGTAGTTCCGTGAACTGCTGAAGGCTGTGGGAAGGTGCACAAGGAGGAAGGGGAAAGAGTTGTGAGGCCCCTGGGTGGGTTAAGCTGAGGTTGCTATAATGGATATGGCTTTCAAATCCATAGAACAGTTTTTCTTCCACTGTCGTAGAGAAACTTATTCTTCCTACAAGTTCTGAAAAATCACATTCAATTCAATGATTTGACTTCATTAATCCTACTGCAGGAGGTACTATTGAAATAATTTTAAAAGTTTGGATTTCACAACAGAAGAGATGGAACAAAACTTGCTGCTTCTTTGAAGGTGCAGATCAAATCCTTTCACTGAGATATTTTGCTGCTACTCAAAAACTGGTATTGGGGTTACTGAGTTTACAAATCCATCCAGTGTTTCTGGGTAAGAAATTTCCTGTGTTTGATCATGTTTACTTTTTTTCACTAGTAAGATCTATGGGAAATATCACTCAGTAGCCAGAGAAGGGAGCCTTATCCTTGATTCTGTGTCCTTAAAATGTCCATTTGATCTATTAAGTATTTTTATGTGGTGTTCTTGACCAATACTTTTCCATAATCCAGACACAAAGTCATCTCCTAGAGAAGTCTGTTTGCTGTTACAAGCAGGTGCTGCTTTGCCCCCCACACTAGTGCTGTCCCAGGTGGTTGCTGTGAATCCTCAGCGCCTTGGGGAACTCCTGCAGTCCTGGGAGTGTGGACCCAGAGTAGGCATTCCCGAATTTCAAGTAGGGGGAAACTGAGTTTCATTGAAATGTGTTCCTACCCAGTTAAGTCTTATCTTCACTGATAAACACAATATCTCATTGGGTGAAGTGCTCGTGGTTTGTTTGCTTCCCTCTCAGATACAACGTTTCTTTGTTCAGGGCTACCACTCGACCTTTTTATTACACTTACATTTTTGGAATTACAACTAATAGAAGTAATAATTCAGTGTAGGGTTAGAGCTTCATGGGAGCTGCTCCACAGCCTTCAGTGAGCTACAGGTAGCAGAGTTTGGGAGCTGTAGCAGTTCCACCTGTGTGCACCTAATTGTTTTTCCAGGACAGACATGTGGAGAGAAACTCAAGTAATTTTACACTAACTTGATATTTTAAAGTTAAAACCAAGTATGAATCTCCTGTTTTCTGAGACATCATTATAGTTTTACTATGGGCTTGTACAGGGCTTGATGTACTGTGCATTTCCTGACCAAACTGCGTTTATTTTTGACAATATACTTGATAATTAAATGTCAGTATATACGTTTTTTACTACTGTTTGTAAATACTGACACCTTCCCCTCTTCAATCTAGAAAACATTTCCTGTCTTTTGAATGGGATTAAAATTTAACTTCCTGTTTTTCCCTGGTATTCCCCTCTTGAGTGTGTGTGTCAGCATTGCTGGGAGTAAAACCAGCTTAAAGCAGGTTTCAGGGCACTGAGACTTGGTGGCTGAAATATGGTGCTTGAGAGGCTTGAGCTTTTTTTTTTTCTTCCCAAAGGGAGGTAGTTTTGTCCTGAATAGGAATAGTTTTGTCTTGAATAGGAATTTTTTGGTTCTGTGTGCTAGGAAATTTGTCTGTGGAAAAATATTGTGAAATAGATGAACATTGTATCAAATTTAACCACTGAATGACTTTCCCTAAGTTTACCCCAGTGAACTTAGTGCAGCAACAACTGAAACATCCCCATTTTCTGGTTAGCAATTCAGCCCTTCCTCTGTGTGAGACCCCTATTCATCAGCTCTATAAAAGGCCCAGCCACAGCTTTCTCCGGAGTTGCAGAGAGCTGTGGTGTTAATCCAAGTATGATACACATCCCAGCTGGTCAGACCTCTGTTATTTATAGGAAAAATTCCTAAAATGGCTCCAGCAGGTCAGAATGGAGCTCTGTGCAGGAGCAGAAAGCACATGGCGATGGTGGCATTGCTTCTGGTCCTGGCCTGAAGCAGAGGCTGCATTTCCAGGTTTGCACAGGGATGGGCTTGCTGCTGTATGTCCAGCCAGACCAAAGTTAAGAGTCTCTGCTCTGTATTCCTGACGCCAGAGAAGTTTGTTCTTCTGAATGAGATTCTGCAGGAAAATGTGCTAATTGTTTTCCCAACATCTGTGCAGCGCTGCTTTAAATCCTGTTAGAAATGTACTTTGAAAAGTTGTGTGCAGATATCAGTGGTACTCTTCTAAAATGTGAACAGAGGTTTTTTCTGAACTACTTTAATATTACAGCATGTGGATCAACACTGGTATGTATTACTGTTCTTAGAAACACAATGTCAAACAAACCCCTGAAAAACACTTGAAAATAAAACATTAACGTAATAACATTTCAGTGGACTAAACTCTACTGAAGGTGAGTTTCAAGAACATCTTGGTGGTATCTGATGTGTTCTTTCCACTTGACAAAAAATTGTTAAGACTCTTAATTTTTTGTAAGGATCTGTGTAATCCTGATGCCTTGTGGGGGAAGGGAGCTAGAAAGTTGTATGTTCCTGTTTGGTAAAAAGATTGAGGATATCTGCAGGAGAGGCGAGGTGGCTCTGGGACTGCTGAGAATCTGAGTTTGTGGGAGTTTAAATTACAGAGCAGGGAGTCACTCACAGGAGTGATACACTCTGACAGAAGTTTCTAGGAGGTGGTGTTGATTCTAGACCTGCCTTCAGACTGCCACACATGGGACAGTGTTTTACGGTTTTAGTCTGGCTAATTGACTTGAGAGACCTTTGCTCTGCAGTACAGCAGTTATCAGTAGTCTTGTCAGGGAATATCGTGTTGCTGAGTAATGCAGCTGATAAAAGATGTGGTGGAGGTAACTAGTGTGAGGTAAGAGGAGAGGTGAACTGCCCAGTCTGTAATTTTCTGTGCTGCTGGGACACAGCTTTCCAACTCTGCCAGTTCCAGCAAGCTGACCTGTGCTGTCCCTGATGCAGGGGAAGGTGGGTGGGCCTTCTGTAACGTGGTCAGTCCCTGAGCATGGCCGATGCCTTGGCCTGATTTCTGGGTGCATTAGGTGTCCTTTCTAGCAGCCCTCCAGTCCAAACCACTGGTGAGCAACAGAATGTACTTTCTTTTTTGCTTAAAGACACCTACATCCATACAGCTCATGCTTCCAGCTGATGGGGTTGGGATCTTGTTGGATACCTTCTGGAAGCTGTTCAAAATTCAGAGTGTCAGGTTCTCAGTTTAAGTTTTAATGTCGATGTACAAAAGAGATTTTTCTGATGTACCCACTTAGCAGCTCTCCTCGTTAGCATCGACTTCACTCTGCTAATTGCTCGCTTCAGGGAAGTGTCTGCACTTTGAGGTTTCTTTTCCCATAGTGGCTGTGAGTTGCTCAGTGACTCAAAGGCCTGTTCCAGTATCACCACATGACTTGGGAGTTGCTGGCTGAGTGGGGTAGGACCAGTACTCCCTCCCTGTTTCTTTTAGGAGTAGATAAAATGCAAAAATAGATCAAAGTTGCATATTGGTGAGATGGTGGTGATAAATACATGGAGCCTGCAGTGAGAAAGGGGAAGGAAATGTGATTCAGTGGCAAATGAAAGCAAAGGAAATGTAGGGCTGTGTCATCAAAATGAGAGAGAAGGTGGACATGCAGTAGTGCCATTGACTTGACCTTTCTTCATTGCCTGGTCAGTAGTGCCAACAGCCAGCAGCACAGTGCTCTGGGTGGGAGCTGACAGCCCACCAGGATTGTGGACAGGAGCCACTTGTTTGGGGAAGTCTTTGGATCAGATGCTGCTAAAAGGTACCTGGCACTGGGGGACAGTTTGCTTTTCTGACCCAGGTTGTCCCAGCTGCTCAAAGAGAGTAACATAACCCATGAGCAGAAGAGTCAATATTTTTTTAATCTCTATTTTCAAGTCTGTTTTGAAGTGCAAGAGTATTGCAGATGTTCAGGAGAGCAGTTTTTCAGCTGTTCTGTGACAGTATATGCCCAGTCCAGATTTAGGGTTGTTTATCCATTGGTTGTTGCTTGTTTCCCTTCTGTGTGTTCATCCATCCTCTATGCTGCTCTGATCTCCCCTCTGCCTTCCAATACCAGATTCTCATCTACAGATAAAAGAACAACAAACTGACTTTCAAAATGCAAGTTATACAGCATGCCCATTTCATCTGAGACATTAATAATAGGGAGGCAAATATCTCTGTTGTTTTTTGTGTCAGTGAGTTAAAATCAGAGAGGATATTAGACTGAGTCAGGTTTTTTTCCCTGTATATTTATGTTCCTAACTTTAGTGTATTTTTCCAGATGATGATCTTTTTTATTTTTAATAGAAGTCTTCTGGTATTCTTGAGGTGGGAATTATTCTTGCAGAACCGAACTAATTGGTGCAATGAGACATCTTCAAGCCTGAAATCATGACTTGGACATGCAGACCTTGATCCTGTAATTCTCAAACCTGATAATTAAAATTATAATTAGTGTCAACTTATAAAATGTTGAACAAGTGAAATAAGGAAAGGGTAGGAGTGTGTAGGGAGAAGTGTTAGGCACAGGGAAGAGTGGGGAGCAGCAGAAAAATTGCTTTTCCTGAGAGATGTTAAGTTTACTGACAGCTGGAAAATGACTAAATTTGTCATCCTCATCTTTTTTCCTTGTAGTTTTAATTTCTACTTCCAGAAACGTAGTTGTTGCCATTACACACTGAAAACAGCCGCAGTCTTGAATGCTTGTGGTCTGACATAGCCATAAAGATTTGTCCTTGGAGCAGTGCAGGCAGAGCCCCCGTCTGGGGGGATTAGTTACCCTGTGTGTGCCCTGGCCCCGCAGGCAGGGCGGGCGTCACTGCCCCGTCCCCATCCCATCCCCATCCCCGTGCGGCCGTGCCTGTGTGCACGTGTGAGCAGCCCTGACCTCGCCTCGACTTTGTTTCTGGTTTAGGGGTCAGGGCTGTGCCTTCAAGCTTGACTTAACTGGTTCAGATGTAGCCCAGCAGCTGCCGGGTTTGAATGAGGTAAATTGTGACTGTGCGCTCAGAACAGCAGAAAATAGGTCAAGTGTGGGTTGGGTTTACATAGAAAGCGCTGGCGTCGCCTGGTAAGCCTAAGCCTCTTCTCTCAGCTCAGACAAAGCCGTTTAAGGTAAACTGGGAAGTTAGTTAGGATCTCCCCAAAAACTTTCTAGCTTTGTGGCCGTGGTGCTGGCGGCTGGCAGTGCCCCTGGTGAGGAGCCTGGAGCGGGAGGAGGGTCAGGGCCATGTGTGCCCAGAGCAGTTCCCGCTGCAGAGACATCCCTGGTGTGGCACAGCCCAGCCCAGCCCGGCAGCCCCCGGGGCTCTCTGACCCCCTGCCCACCAGTGCAGCCGCCTGGCAGCTGGGCTGGCCTTTCACTGGCCAGAGAGGAATAAGGAATAGACTGTTTGCCAGCAGTGGGGGTGTGTGCTCATGACTCTAGAAATGGGAGAAGCTGTATTTAGGCTCATCTAAATGTGATTATTGTTTCCCTGTGAGTTCTGGTGTGGTCTGTGTGGCAGCAGCAGTGCCTGCCTGGTGATAGGAGGGTGTCAGTTGCTGCCAGTTTTTCTGTATATTGCTTAGATTCTCATCTTCTGCTGCTGGAAAAGAGTCTGGCAGCATGGCAGAGGAATGCAGCCAGTTCATGGGTGATGTTCTTGTTAGATCTTTGGTATTCTGCCTGTCTGCATTTTGTGTCAGTACTGTTTTGTGTGGGTTTGTTCCCTGCTCACTCTGATGGCGGGCAGAACAATATTAAGATGGAAAGTTTGTTAAAAGTGATAATCAGTGAGATTACAGATCAGTGATATAATCACATATGTCAAGTGATATGATCAGTGAAAGATAAAAGAGGAAAACAATGAAATGATTTTGCTGGTTATGAAGAAATGAAAATAAGGAGAGAATCATACATATTTGTAAAAAAGTTTGTATGGATGTGTTTGAGGCTGAGTGCAGGTACAGTATTTACTCCTTTTTTATGGGAGAGAATAATTTCCCAAAAATGGCATTGGGGACTATTATGAATTCTCGACAGTGTAGATTTTAGAAAGTGCTTTTCACTGTCACTGCTGTCTGAAGGCTGTTGTGACAGTTGGTAGGGAGGTGTTGGCTTATCTTGTACTTTGTTTTTCACGCTGCAGTTTGGAAATTTAGTTTCTGAATTTCCATGCAATTGTACAAAACGATTTGGTGCAAAAGAGGGGAGAAAAGGATTGAGGGACTCATTTTATAGAAACTAATATTTGATTACAAAATAACAAAACTAAGGGTTCAGCACTTTGATCTCTTGAGTTTTTCATTTGCACAGTTTGAATTTGTGTGGTCCCTCTGCCATTAAAGTATAACAAAATGCTGATTTCCGTGTGCAGAGCATACTGTGTAAACACTGTAAACAGGACTGTCAATTTGGTTATGTACTAGTTTTCATCTAATTCGTGTCCTAAATTATCAGAAAACCTCTCAGCAGCAGCCAGAGGAAGCTATAGTTAATTAAGCCACAGATGGTGAGGACTAATGTGGTGTTGACCTTTGTGAGGACTGCAAAATCTACTTAGTCTTTCTCTGTAAAACACTGGCTGAAATGAGTTCCTACTGATATTAAAAAGATGTCCTTGATTCATGAAGCCAAATGCAGAGACCCCATGACCAAGAAAGGAGCTTTCCCAAAGCGTTTCCACGTTCCTGGTGTGTGACAGGTGTCGAGACTTGGTCTTCAGGGCTCTGATTTAAGCCTTTTTACTGCCAAAAGCCACCTTTTCCTGGGACTGGTCTACCTGGAATGCAGATTGTCAGTTCTCCTCTTCTCCTTCACTGAACATGGAGTGAAGGAGACAGCTGAGCAGAGTTTCTGTGCCCTCCTATGAGCAGCAGGCAGGCTGTGTTTGGAGATGGGAGCAGCTCCTGGAATCAGGCCAGTTTGTTGTTCTTTACTCCAAGGTTTCATCTTTTGATGAACTCATTTCTGCCCTTCAAGTTGGTGAAGAATGACTTAGAGAAGTATTTTAAAATGCTGAGGAAAACATCTTGCTTCAATAATTCAAGTCTGTGGGGAAGGTAGAGCTGTGGAAATGTGTGGGTGTTCCCACCACAGTCATGCCTGGCTGCCCAGGATGGAAAAGGAGCTTGTGGTTGTTTGAGCCTTTCAGAGGCACTTTGTGTGGTTCAATGTGCAGGTTCAGCTCATCCAGGGATACCTCTCAGTGTCTTGGGCATTATTTTTTGTGGATGGAGCTCGAGTAGGAAAATAAGCATTTGGATTTTGACTTGTTTTTCTGTGTGTGCTGTTTTTTAAATTCCTGTTCAATCTTAAAGGAATTGTGTAGCATTATAAGTGATCCACACGTGTTCACCTGTGACTCTGAATCCAAATAAGCTCTCTGAAAATGCCTCTCTGAACAAAAATTTCTACTTTCTGGTTAGAGAGTGTGGTATCTTACCCTGATGGTGTGGCCTGTAGCTTCAACCTGATTGTGTTATTTTGCACTAGAGGAAAGAGCAGATAGAGCCAGAAAAACACAGGATCAGTTTGTTACTTGGGAAAATTACCTTCTCTGTCCTTCTTGCAAGTTCCTTGGAGCCAAGCATGTCCCCAGCAGGAGAGAATGATCACCTGGAGAGACATGCAGATGACCCAGTTCTTTGGATAATTAGGCGTAAAGTCCAGCCCACCACAAGTGAATTCCCTTTTTGATCTCGAAAGAAGGAAGAACAGCAGCAAAGATGTAAAAAACTTGTCACAAACTGGCAAGCTTCTGACAGTCACATTGCTTCATGTGACTGAATTTCAGAAGGGCAGGAGGGATTATCTCACCCATATCTTTGTGTAGTCCACATGCTCTTTGTCTTCTTCTCAGAGTTGTATATAGTCATTTGTGGAGCAAGAGCCACTGCCACATGAAGCACATAAAGAGCTTCCTACAGGAGATTTGAGGAAGAAGATAGCAGTCCCATTTATGTGATTTGCATCCTGATTTGCATAAGGATTTCAAGCCAGCATTAACATCCTTCTGGAGGAGGTATTCCAAGACTTGTGGAAAAACTAGTCTAGGAGAGGATACCCTACTTTTGTTTGCAAAACTACTTTCGGATGGGGAAATGTCTGGAGGAAAATCCTGCAGGGCATTTAAATCTGCTGTGGATTAGTCTGTCAATCATGCTCCTTCAACCAAGGAGGAGAGGAGACTGAAGGTCACAATTGCCAGGGTTCAAATCTCCAGACAGAGTGATTGTTCCTTGAGCAATGTAAACACAGGGAAGGGAAAAGGACTGGGCACTGCCGAGTTCTGCTTGTCTTCAGTGCTAAACCAGGGAAGAGACAGCAAGTCCTCAGCTGTTCTTGTCTCCCTGTGTCTCCCTGATTTTGCCAGAGGCTGTGGTGTGTGCTGAAAAGGGGTGCTTAAGGCCATTAATTAATTTCCTGGGTCTTGGGTATTGAGATTTAAGATGAAAGATGGAAAAGATCAGTCATGACACACACACATCTTTTCTTAGATATACGTACACAAAAGAACGGAATTTTTCAGATTTCAGGAACTGACTCTGTTAGTACCTTCCCCTCATCCCGTGACTGATGTGTTAAACGTGTAGTGTGTGTGTAGGATCTCTGGGTTCTCTCTGATAATCCCAGTCATACCTGCATGCAGTTTGTGTAATGGGTCTGACCTCACTTGTGCCTTTTGTAGCTCTTCTTTGAGATGAGCTCATCTTCCCCCAAGAGCTAGGAAATCAGTACAAAATGCACCCTGCAGTCTCCTTTTCTCAGTGTTCCCATGGAGCACTTTCAGCCAGAGGTACTGATGTCATGCATCTGAACAGGAGGCACAGCAAAAAAGGGTCACATGTGCTCTATGTGGGATGGCCAATGTCTATGGTGTCAAGTTCAAAGAAGGCCAAGATGCTTAGGAAGGATGTGAAATCTAAAAAAAGAAAAGCAGCAGTGTGTGTTGACTTCAGGAAACAAATCAACAGTAGCTTAAGATGACATAAAGAATCAAAACTTTCACATAAAGAATTCATGACAGTAGCATAATGTTAGGGGGAACAGGTTTGACTTCATGGTACCTAATTGACTTGTAAGTCTCAAATTGAAGATACGAATTTTCTTAGATGGCACTGAAGGAATTATTAAAAATGTACAAGATCTGCATCTTAACTGGATTTTGTAAACCAGCCACACTCTCAGTACTGCAGTGCCTTGGTCTATTGCTCAGGTCCAGTTCTTGTGGGTCAGAGAGGGGAAGTTTCAGGTGCAGGAATCTCTTGTAGCTGCTGCAAAAGAGAGTTCATGGGAAGGAGTACAGATGAATGATCATCACACAGCTCCAGTTCCAGAGTCTGTTGTGTTCCCGTGGCAAATCATCCCCTTTCCAGTGGTGGGGTTGCTTCTATATGCAGGATCAGTGCAAAAATAGCTTTGCACAGGGAGGCAGAACAGCTGATACTCTTTTTAGATTGCCTTGGGAGAGGCCAGCCTGGAATAAATTTTAGTTGTGACCCTCTTGTGCCTCTGCTGATCCAGCAACATACTTACCTGGCTGGTGTATTTAATCTTGTGGTAAAGGTCCTGTTGATCTTCCCTTCACTTTGTTCCAATTTGCATGTATTGAAATGGCCATCCTGACCATTTCCTCTGGATCCAAGGCCATGCCCTTTGCAGAAGCGGAAGGAGACAGAGTGATGTTCTCTAATAACTGAAGCATTGGTGCATTCTCCATAGTAGAGCACAGCAAATCTCTAAGTGTCAGGAAGTGAATTTTGTATCTGAAATAGCTATCCTGTGATCAGTGGGCTGGCAAGAATAATCTCATCCAGATGAATAGAGAGGAATTGCTTGGTGTCACTGGAGGGGCCTGGCAGCAGTGCACGATTCAGTGGGTGTTGCTGCTATCTTTGTGTTCTGTGGCTGGGGCTCCTCATAATAAATTGTGAAACATCAAGGAGCTTGTTGGGAGATCAAGGAAAGAAATTGCTTGATCTCAGCTGCAGCACTGATAAAACATTTTCCATTTTGTATGTGGAGAATTGCTCTCATTATTTTAGCTGTCTGAAGTTCTCTTGGTACAATGAATGTTCCTGCCGCTCACGGATTTCCAGGGCCGTCTTCTGCAGGAGGAGTCGCCAGGCTGGGGGGCAGCTTTTTGCTCTGCCACAACCTCAGAGCCAGAAATAGCAACTTTGCTCTGAAGTGGAGAATTAGGTGTTCCGGGAGTCTGGAGATGGATGGTGGTTTAGGCCATGCTCACAAGGATATGAACCAGCTTCTCTGCCTAATTTGTTCTTGTTAGGAGGACAGTACCACTGAATGTGTCTTTATTTGCCAGATGATGTCCTAGCAAATACTGGAAAAGAATCTTTCCCAGAAAACTGAATATAAAAAAAATTAAAATGTGTCTTACTTGAAATGATCTAAGTAACAAAGACCAACATATTTGGAGATCAGCAATGGTGTTTCTCTCAGTATGCTTGTTTCTCTTCAAATAAACCTTATGCATTATATTTGTGGGGTTTATATCTATGTTTATGCTCAACATGCGCATATTAAATTTTACAGATATGGAACACAGATTTTAAAAAATATTATTTAAGCAATTCTTTGTGCATACCTGTAAACATTGAAGTCTTTAGAGGGCATTTTTAGCTTGTAGTAAGACAGTATTTATGAAAGTGTGATCCTATTAATAGCTTACAAGTCTGGCCACATGTGGGGTCTGACAGACCGTGTTCCCATGAAATAACTTCTAGCACTGTGTTACACTTCAAAGGTTTTTCTAAAAATAACACAGAAATTTATAGGCAATCAGTAAAATTAGCATCTAACTATGTAATATTGTACTTCAAAATTCATTTTAGGAAAATAAACAAAAATGTTAAAAGTAAACATAACATATGGTTCTTTTTTTAATCTCTACTTTAGGACGACGTAGACAGTCTAAACCCAGTTCTCAGGGATAACCCGCAGTTACATGAGGAGGTAAAAGCCTGGGTAAAGGAACAAAAGGTTCAGGAGATTTTTATGCAAGGTAATTATGTGGGAAATTGTGTTGTTTATGTTCTGTGTTAGCTAGTTTAAGGCCATTACTTGTGTGGGACTCATCCCACAGCATTTGTGATGTAATGGAGAATATATTTCTAACTTGGAAATTATTTTTTGGAAGTATTTGTTAATACAAGAAGACAAGACTGTGTAAGCAGCTGTTGGTGACTGCTTCAGACTGTTCTGAACTTGTTTGATGTTTTAGTGGTTACAGCAAAAGCTGAATACCATTGGTCTGAACTTAGATATTTTATAAAGTTTGTTGTGAAAATAAGTGTGTATGAATGGCAACCACACACATTTTGGCATGTTTACAACTGTTCTGTGCTCTGTTAGTGTTGCTGTTACGTGTGATGACTTCTCAGATACCTGTCTGTGCTTGTAGCTCTTCACAGTTCTGTCACAGATGAAGAATACTTTGAGATCCCCACCCAAACACCTTCACCCCCTGACTTAAAATGCCTTTGAAATCAGTAACTCGAGCCTAATGCTGGAAGATTGCAGCAAATGCTGTATACAGCAATATTTACACTGTAGATACAAGTTACAAGGAAACTGCTATGAATTAGAAATTATTTTGGTGCCATCTTGCTGATAATAAAAAAACTATGTGCATTGGCAGTATATTCCTCAGCTTCCAGGCAGCTCTACAGAGGCATTCCTAGAGTGGGAGGCAGGAACCAACCCCTGCAGTCTGGGCTAAAATCCCCAGGCAAACAGTACAGCAATTTCAGAACAAAAGTGCTTAAGCAGTCATTTTATAAATGAAGATTGGGAGGGAGGTAAATAATCAGATAAATTTTGAGTCTGGTTCTGAGGTTTTCTTGCTGTCTGGTTTCTTTGATAAAACTAAGATCAGAAGACCAAAGGAATATGGTAAGTTTAATGTTGAAGTTACAGTAAAAAAACTTTTGTCTTTCCTTCTGTGGAGCTTCTAATTTGACTAGATGTAATTATTCTTATGGGCCACAAAACAAGGGTGCTGAAAAAGCAACATGTGGAGTTCTGTAGGTAGTGGGTTGGTATGTTGGTGTTAGTTGTTTTAGATTTCACTTTAATATCCTCAATTGCAACACAAGTTAATAGCCTGTTGATGAAATTTGCAGCCAAAACTGTATTGAGAGGTGATGAGAAATCGAATTAGGGCTATGTGAAAAGGAAACTAAAATTGAGCTTGTTTATTGTATTTCATTAGAGTAACAACAATAGGACAATTATAAAGGGGTCTGTGTACTCTGGTGCAGAATCAATACTTGAGCAAAGCCCCTGCAATACTGAAATGGTCATCTAGGTGAGACTGCAAGCCCATCATCCACACAACTGATTCACTTCCCATCTTGCCAGGAACTGTATTTTTGTACATATAATTTCTCAAGCAGATGTTTAGAGGTGCACAAATGAAGAGCATCTCAGATGAAGAGATGAATCCAATCCAAACATCCTTGAAGCCCAGCTCCCCTCTTCTCAGGAGAAGCTGCAGTTCCCATCCCCTTGTTCCCCTCATGTGATATGTGACCTGAGGGGACACACAGTGCCTCGGGCAGTGATGTGCCAGCCACGAGGGCCTTGGCAGTGCCACCCCCATGGCCCCAGGGGAGGGTGAGCAGCTGGCAGGGCCTGGTGCTGCATTCCCTTGGGACATGATCTGCTCCTGCTCACGGAGACTTTGCATTTGGCACAGCCCTTCCAGTGGCTCACAGACAGCCCTCTGACAGTGCCAGCTGCTATTATCTAGTCATGTTATCCTCCTCTTCTCCCCCTTCTCTTCTGTGGTTTGCTTCACCTTCTCCGTTATTACCATTTTCTTCTTCCCTGCAATTTAAGCAACATTTTCAGTTCTGCCTTGTCTAGACGCATCTGTTAAGGTTTATTACCATATTCTCTTACTTAATCCTCTCCAGCATTTTTAGGATCCAGCCATTTCCTTATTGTCTGTGATGCTGAAACCTTCATGTCATGACTTAGTATATTCTACTTTGACTATCACAGTTAAAATGCAGTTTTTCTGAAGAAAGAGAAGGGCCAGATAAAAGCATTAAAACCAGATTCCAAATGTTTGAGAAGAAACACACCAGTTTGAGGAGGGACAATTTTAGTCAAAACTAGTCGAATTATTTACAAGAATGAGACTAAAGAAAAAAATAGGCCCACTTAACCATTCCATTGGGCAGCAGTCATAGCACTGTGCTTTGCTGTGGAGATTGGAGGTTTGGCAGGAAAGTAGTTTATTCCTTGTTGTAAAAACCCCAGACTCCTCCCAAACTTGGCTAGGTTGAAAGCTTTTGGAACAAACAAAACAGTTCAAGGAACATAGTAAAGTGTCTTTGATTTTTAACAATTAAAATATTTGGGTTTTTTCTTCCTATTAGATTTATTATCCCTACAGTCTCAGGCTGAGTGTGTAATAATCCTCTTGAAACACCGAGTGTGCTTCAGCCCTGACCATATTTCCTCATAGTACTGCACAGGCTGTTTCAACAAAGTGTAGCTGAGCGTGATTCAGCCAGGACTGGAAACAAAGCCAGGCCTTTCCTGTAATGGCTGCTTGTGGCTGGGCTGGCCTGGAGCTGGGCTGGCCTGTGTCATGTTTAATCTCTCTCCTCCTTCCTGTCACCCCAGCAGCACGTAAGAAAAATCCCCTACCCTCTGTTTTTAAAAGGTAGATAAAGTCTCTTTTAAAAATAGATAGGGGAACAGCTGGGATGAAGGACAGACAGATTAGAACAAGGAGTAAGAGGAAAGAAATTGGCACTGGGTCAGTGCAGAGGAGTAGGAGAAGCTGGAAGCTGTTGGAGAAGGAAGGATGGAGTTTGTAAGCTGAGAAGACTGGGAAAGGACTTAGAAGCCAAGGGCCTGGAATCTTAAATGCTAAAATGAGACAAGAAGCTGGGGAGAGGCTGGTTCTGGTTGTGCAAGAGGCTGAAAATCATTGTGTAGTTAGCAGTGGGATGCAAGAGAGGAGGAGCTGGGGTAGGAAAGTAGGAATGGCAAATTTGCACAGAGAGACACAGGCACAATTTTACTGAGGCGGTCTGAATAAGGCAGAGCTTTGGGACAGCCATTAGAAGTTCAAGATATGGAGAATGTGGAGGGGTCAGGCAGCCAGAAGTGTGGGAGCTGAGCTGGAGGTGTTCTGCAGGGGCATATGGAGTAACGGTTGGAGAGGAGCCATCAGGAAATGTGTCCCCACGGGAACCCCGTCTGGTCCGAAACCAGGAAGGAGAGACATAAGTTTGTAGATTGTTCCTCTGCTCCTGCCCATCCATATCTGTGATTGGCAGTGGCTGTGCTGGCACACTCCTGACCCTGTCTGTGCACACACACTCGGGGTGAGTTAACACTGGTGGCTCGGGAGGCTCTGCAGCTCTCGAGGTTTCAGTTGTGCTGTGAGTGATGTGGGTGGAGGTGAGAAGGGTGTTTTTGTTCCCAGCTGATTTTAAAACCTAGACAATCACATGAAGAAGGTATTTCAAAAGGCCTTGCTAAGGTTCCAGAATTAAACCCTAGGACCACTTGGAAATGGCTAAATTATTACTGCTTTCACACTTTTCTTGATCTCTCAAATGTGGACATGACAAACTGTCCGTATGACGACACATGGCCATGTGCAGAGGCTGTAACAGACCTAGTCGTGTGAATGCGGGCATTTTTTACTAGAGAAAGATGTCACCTGCCAGGTCCCTGGCCTGTTTGCTGCAGATGTTTGAGCTTGCTGATGTACTGGGCAAGGCTTGGAAAAAATGATCTTTAGGAAAGACAGGGGAATTCTGGCCTTGCCTGTGCGGTTCAGCAGCTAAGCACTCCTAAATCATTTAAGTTGGGCTGTTCGTAGGTTGTCACTGACAGGTTTTACTTCCCTTCTTGTGTCTCTGACCCAGAACCTGGGGTTTGGTTGCAGAAGTAGCAAAACCCACACAGTTGGAAGTGAACTCATTGGCAGTTGCTTGGTCATACAAAACACTGTACAAACACCAAGTGTGATGGAGCTTTGGGTTCCAGGGCTCAAGTGAGACACCCAAGGCGAATAAAATTGTTGAATCTCAATTTCTGTGTCTTGAAACAAACTGTAAAATAGGTACTGTATCACACTGTCTCCCCATGCCTGTGGGCTTTTGGAGGTGAATTAAACTGAGCTTTGCAAAGTGTGTGAGGTTTCTTTATGTCTGAAAACAGGAGCTGAAGCCTTCATAGCTCGTGTGTGCTTGAGTGTTCCGTGTGGCCATAGCAGGCACAGGATCACTCAGCTGCCTTTCTGCCTGCTGTAATGGAGAGAAACTCTGTGGTCACTTATGGGAAAGACTTGGCAGATGCAGAGCCTAACCACCAAGATGTAAATCTCTTTGCCAGCAAAGCATCTGGGCATGTGACTAGCCTGTTAAATAGCTTCTGTATAACCTGCTGCTGCCACTTTCCAGCCTTTCACATTACTTTTCTGTGGTTGCTGTTTGCAGGCAGGAATTTTCCCATCATGTGTCATCATGATTGCAGAAAGATTGGGTTAAGATAAGAAAATTGTATGTTGAAAATGTAAGCAGAATTGACCTTAAAGAATACTTTTGTGTGCCATATGCATTTCAAAATGTCTTCCTAAATCAAATACAACCCACAGGCAGTGCCGTGCCAGAATGGCCTGTGGTTTGCTGTCCATACCATGCACACTGTATGTTTGCTGTGAAGCTTAAAAAAAAAAAAGGCAGGAAACCCCATGTATGCCTTTTTTTCTTCCCCCTTAATTCCTCAATGGCTTTTTTATTTCTTCCCCTTCCAAAGGTCCGTACTCCTTAAATGGTTATAGGGTGAGAGTGTACAGACAGGATTCTGCCACCCAGTGGTTCACTGGCATCATCACTCACCATGATCTCTTCACCCGCACTATGGTTGTTATGAACGACCAGGTGAGTTCCATGGAGCAGACCGAGGAAACAAGCCACAAGTGAGCTGTGCTTTGGGAGGGTTTATTTTTGTTGGTGGTACTCAGAAGGACACAGAGTTGTTTGGTTCCAGCAGGGAGAGGAGGGTATTGCTCACTGAAACCACTGGGCCAGGCCTGAAACCCTCCCGGAGCCGAGCGGTTGTGCAGGGCCGTGATTAATACCAGTCCTGCAGTTCCTTCTGCTCCTGCTGCTCCACTAGTGAAGTCTTTGAAGTGAAGCAATCTAGTTCTAAGAACTGGTCTTCCCTGTCAGTTCTGTTGGGAATTTCTTTTCTCAACGATGAAATCTTTGGCACTGCACTAATGATTAGTTTTTCCAAGCAATTGAAATAGCCACTTTCCACAATTTGTTGAATTAAGTATTTGCTGCAGCCCTAATTTATGTTTACTGGGGTGGGTTTTAGTTTTATTTCTGAATTTGATGTTACAGAAAGAATTAATACTGGTATTTTTAGTGGCAGTAATGCATTCTGTTTCAGGAGAGTAGAGTAACATAGTGAATGACTGTCTGCCTTGAAATGACTGATACAATCATGTGTGACACTAAAAATTTAAGACTGGTTTAGTACTCAGATTCTTTCCCTTAATTTGCTCTAACTAATTTTCCCCAAGTGTTATTTTTTTCACTTTGTGCCACATTCTTTGGAGATCTGGTTAGCATTTCCTCCTTTATGAAATATCCCTCACTAGAAACACCAGTCTCAGTTGTTTGGTTCCCTTCTTGCAGCAGTTTGGAATCAATAATGTGCTTCTGCAATATAATTTGCACTGTATTGACCAAATTTTATAAAATGCTTGCATATCATAACTGCTGCTTAGGTGTTATTCTGTGAATAACTCAATCTCAAATTTGCAGGTCAATGAAGGGGGGAAGGAAGTGGTGGTGCGGGTATTTTATCTTTTTTAAAAAAATAAGTTATTTTTTCAATGACATGAAAAGGCACTTTTGCTTTAGTTTGACACTGTTCCCTGCCTTTGTTGTGTCATATGTCAGTTCTTCTTGTCAGGATTAAGTAGGCTTTTCTCTGATTAGTCTTTAGCACACAAAATAGACTGGTGAACACTGATACAGAAAATACAGATTGGGCATTGTCTGAACATCTGCTGATTGTTATTTTCTTTCTCTCACTTCTTATTTTTCATAAACCAGGTGTTAGAACCTCAGAATGTTGATCCTTCTATGGTTCAGATGACCTTTCTAGATGATGTTGTTCACTCTTTGTTGAAAGGTGAAAATATTGGCATCACTTCACGCCGACGGTCTCGTTCCAACCAGAACAGCAACACAGTTCACGTAGATACATTTATCTTTTTACCTAAGTATTTTCGTATATTGCAAATGTTAAAAATACATGTTTAAAGACACTAATTAACATTGCGTTTAAGTCCATTAATCACAAATTATTTTTAGGGTCATTACACACGTGCACAAGCAAATAGTCCCAGACCAGCAATGAATTCCCAAACTGCAGCACCAAAACAGAATTCTCACCAGCACCAGCAACAGAGGAACACTCGGCCAAATAAGAGGAAAGGCTCTGATAGCAGCATGCCCGATGAAGAGAAGATGAAAGACGAAAGATACGATTATATAGGTCGAGGAGGTAAGAGCAGTTAATGCAAAGGGAGGGAGGGAGAGCCTCTTGAAACTGTATTAGACTGAAAACGTGATAGACATGTTTTTATCTTTTACAGAAAACCCCAAAACCAAAAATAAACACTTTCTTAATAAAAGAAGGAAACCTGAAGAGGATGAAAAAAAAATAACTATGAAGAGACTGCGGACAGACAATATCTCAGATTATTCTGAAAGCAGTGACTCGGAAATTTCAAATAAAAGATTAACGGATTCATCCTCAGAGCAAAATTCAGAAAATGAGTTAAAAAGCAAGAACACTTCAAAGATTAATGGGGAAGAAGGAAAATCCCAAGCTACTGAGGGAGCAGAACAGACACTAACAGATAGACACTCTCCTTGGGATGAAGTACAGGAGGATAAAAACCAGGAAGAGGCAGAGAGGCTGAAGTCATCAGTCTTGGATCAGCAGGAAAAATCTTCGCTCCATGCAGGAGAGCAGCCAACACCTTACGAGCAGAATGCCAAGGATGCACATGCTATAGAGTGTAATGCAGAAAAACATCATCCTGCGGAGTTAAAAAATGAGCAGTTTTTACCCAGACCTCCTACTCCAAAAAGTGCTGCTGATGTTACTAATAAAAACAACTCTGAAAAGGAGAACCAGGATAATGCTGCAAGTACCTTTGGTTTGCAAACGGTTCAGAAAGTAGAATCTCACAGCAGCGATTTAAAGCAGCAGTTTGCAAATGCAAATTTCCTTGAAGCAAGAAAGCAGGAAGCTGATCAAAGTTGGGTTAGCAGTGTTAAAACAGATTTGATACAACCTGGGGTTGTAAAAGTGTTACCAGTAAATGAACACTTAAATTCTGAAAAAGAAAAAGTGCAGTATGGCTCGTTTATGTCTTCGTTAAATGTAGCTTCTCTAGCAGAAGAGAGTAAACTGCGTAAACAAAGTCCAGTCCCCGATTCTGTGAAGTCAAAATCTAGTGCTTCAGTTGATCATCCTAAAACAAAGTCACCTGATGTTAAGCCTAAATTCACCCAATCTTCTGATACTGTGAAGTCTAAGGTTAGTTCCCAAAACAGCCATACTACTGGATTAACAAGGTCAGCCAATAAAACTGATCATGATTTGCCCAGGTCTAGTTTTCATCCAGTTCCAGCTAGAGTTAGTGCTCTAGAAGCTACTAAAAGTCCTCTTATCATTGACAAGAATGAACATTTCACAGTGTACAGGGACCCCACTCTGATTGGACAAGAAACAGGAACTAATCACATTTCACCTTATTTGCATCAGCATAATTATCCTCTGCATTCCTCATCCCACCGAACCTGTTTAAATCCAAATGCTCATCATCCTGCATTAACTGGTTCATCCCATCTGCTCGCTGGGTCTTCAGCTCAGGCTCCCTTGTCCGCTATTAACACTCACCCCCTTAGTTCCGCCTCCCACCATTCCGTCCATCACCCTCATCTGCTCCCCGCAGTGTTGCCCGGAGTGCCTGCTGCCTCCCTGCTGGGTGCCCACCCGCGACTAGAGACTGCTCATGCCAGCAGCTTAAGCCATTTGGCATTGGCACACCAGCAGCAGCAACAGATGTTACAACACCAGTCTCCACATCTTCTCGGACAAGCTCATCCTTCTGCTTCCTATAATCAGCTAGGGCTTTATCCAATTATTTGGCAGTATCCAAACGGAACACATACTTACTCAGGACTCGGTCTGCCCTCGTCCAAATGGGTCCACCCAGAAACTCCTGTTAATGCGGAGGCTTCCTTGAGAAGGGTAAGTTGAGATCATTTCTTAATGACGTACTCAGCTGCGCCTGGTGTCTGTCTCCCAGATGTGGTAGTTTGTGTCACACCGAGTGTACTCTGATGGGTGGGCTTTTTGGTGGACAGAGAGGTAGGAGTGGAACTCCAGCAGTAACCACTGTCTCACAGTGGATGTGAGTAGGGACTTTTTCCAGACCTTGATTTCCTAAGAATTCTGAAGAAAGATGAAATTTCGTTTTAGGTCATGACCAAGTGAGGTCAACCAGGTGGTTTGGGAACTCACAGGGTGAATATTTGCTACCTCAAACTGTGTAAACCACTGTGTAAGTGAAACGTAGGAGAGGTAGGATAACAGTGAAATTTTGTGTACGCTCCCTAAATAATGTTGAAAGACTGAGGCGTAAGTTCTGAAGAGAAATACTCGGCATTTATAAATTCTTCTTGCACTGTGCACCCATTTCTCTTGTCTTTACACCTATCTATGTACCCTCTCTTAGGGTATCTTTCTCTCCCCTTCTGTTCCTGTTGACATACATCCCTGCCTTCCCATCTGCTTTTTACTCCTCTGTATTCAAGTCGGGGTGATTCCTCTGCCTGTGTGCTGAGCAGAACTGCTGAAGTCTCAGCAGCCACGGTTTGTGTTTTTCAGCATCTCGCCCAGTGCGGCGGCAGGGCTTGGCAGGCAGACGTGGCAATTACAGGAAAAGTTTTCTCAGCTCCTGCAGGCTTGGGATATGGCATGCTCATTGCAGGCACCTCAGAGGAATAGTGTAAGATGAAGCATGTGTAGTGCAGACAGAAACTTTGGAGAGCTTTACTGCCAGCTTCAATCAAACCTCCACTGAGCATGTGCATGCTGATCTTTAGAGGCTTTACAACTTGGCCTAATTTGGGCAGATTTTCACAGGGACCACAAAAGGCATGTCGCTGACAGTGGTCCTTCTGCCAAATTGTAAGCCTTTGTGTCAAAGCTTGGAGTTCCTGAATGGTTGTAAAGACTTTTTTCTTTTTCATCATGGGGAAAGCTATTCTTCCCCAGACTCATTCTTGAGAAAAGCCAAACCACTGTGGCTAAGTCTTTCCCAAAACAGTCAGTTTGAGTTGGCCTTGTAATGTGGAGTAAGTTTGATCTAAAATGTGATAAAGTCAAATGCAGAAGAGAAGAAAAGCCTTAGAGAAAACTATAGGTGGATTTATCTTTTCATGTTGCTGCCTGCTCCACCCTATACTGAAGTCCATTTTAAAGAACTTAGGATAGACGTTGTTTTCACTGTGGCTGCCTGAAGTATGCAGCCCTGCATACTGAGGCACGTAGCTTTTTAATTATGTTGATATGTGGCAATTGTCTTGTGGTGACTTGTCTTCTGGCTCTCGCACTGGAGGCCTTTTTTAAATAGATCTTAGAAACCCAGAATGGGCGTTTCCAAGATCGGTTTGCATGGATGCCACAATCACAGAGAGGGATCTGTGTTTCAGCTGTAAGAGCAGCACAGCAGCTGCCCGTGGCTCAGGGCTGAGCTGTCTGAGCTGAGGGCAGTGTGCCCCAAGCACACCTTTCCCTCCTGTCCACGGGTGGCTGTGGCAGCTCCTGCCTTTGCGCAGGTGGAGTCACTGAGCTGTTTGAGCAATGCCTCGTGCTCAGGCAGATGTTCCCCAGCTCCTCTAGGGAGAAGGTGACAGGCCTTCTTTGCATAATACTTTAATGCAGCTTACAGGCTGTTCGTGGGAACACCACAGCGTGGGAACTCCTGGCCTAGGAAACGTGCACACTGAAACTGTTCGCACAAACCCAAGCGATTGCTTTAAATATTCAAAAATACAGAAATCAGAACTTCAAAGTTGTAGCACCTGCAGATCTATTCTGTGCTCTGTGCGTGTGTCATGAGAGCTCTTGGCTCCCCTTCCGCTGCAGCAGTTCCGGACTGGGAGTTGCCAAGTCTGGGGAGAAGGGGGGGGATGGACTGGTGAGGAGCATAGGAGGGAAAGAAGGCTGGAGATGGAGCAGCAGAGAGGCTTCAGGATGGGCATGGGAGCACTGCTCACTCTTGTCCCAGTCCCTTCTTGGCTTGTCCCCAGCACTTGAGCCCTGCTTGAACAGCGTGCCCTGCTCTTCCACGCTGCTGCACGAACCTCTCCTAAGCAGAGGAGGGATGAAAGGGGAGAGAGACAGAGAGCTGCTCTTGGCCTTTTCTGTAGGCTGTTACACAAGTTTCAGAGAAGACAAGAAAACAGAGAGTTAACAAAGCAGTAGATTAAAAAGCATAAATTAAGACGTACCAGTGTGTGTGTAAACGAGGGGAGGTTGGGATGCCCACCTTTGGAGTATTTAGGTACACAACACAAAATTGTGTCTTTGCCATGTTGCAGAGTATAGCAGGAGTGTACCTTGGTGGTTTCAGTAGTGTGATGATCATCATCATACCAAATAAAAATGCCTGGCTAAGTAAAGCAGATTAATTGAGATTATCGTAATAATTTAGTTAGGGGAAGGAGAGGAACATCTGAGAAAAGCATGTCCCTTATACTGAGATTTGTCATAAAGCTGGAGATGAAACTGTCTTCCAAAAATACTAAGCCATGTTTGTATCTTTAAAGAAATACTCCTTGCAATTCATTGAAGCGATAGTGGTCTTTTTACTAATAACTGAATTTAAGCATTGCCAGGCTGTCATTGGTTTGTTAATTTTGATGAGTTTGAGATGCCATTCTACAATTAACTGTTCATCCTGAGTACTTGAAAATTAAATGGTCCTAAGAATGCTTCTGATATGTGTTAACTGTTTTGTATGTTGCTGCAAGTCCAGGGGAAGTACAGGCATATGTTCCAGTTGATCAAAACAGTGACTTAATGTTAAATTTTATTTGCTGTGTATGATTTGATACTGAAATTCATTACTTCACTCTGATCATTGGTAGTGCTTGATACAGTGACCCTTGTGGTCCCATGACTATTTTGAAATGTGATTTCATTTTTTGTTTTGGTTGGTGTTAACAGAATACTCCCAGCCCCTGGTTGCACCAGCCCACCCCAGTGACCTCAGCTGACAGCCTTGGTTTACTGAGTCACATTCCCGTGCGACCGTCCAGTGCAGATCCCCTGCGGCCTCTCAAACTGACAACACATTCCAGCCCTCCGTTGTCCAAAAGTGTCGTAGAGCATCGCAAAGAGTGAGTCTGATGTGGGAGAGGGATGTTGCCTTCTGGCTTCCCTTTAGTTTGCTGTAGGAGTGGGTGCTGTGATGGAGACAGGCTTGTCAGTGTGCTGCTCTGCCAACTTGCAGTGGTACTTCAGTTCATGCGCCATCTGAATGAAGGCTTTTGAAAACTGTACCTAATATAAAGAAAAGGTTTTTTTGTGTTAATGGATAACTTTGTTTGGGGCATGGGAAGAAAGGTCTTCCGTGTAGTTCATTGCACTGCATTCAGACTAACCTGTGTTTGCTTAACCTTTTTCAAACAGAGAACTGGAGAGGAAAGCATTTGTTGAACCTTTGCGTTCTGTTCCCACTGCACCAGTAAAGACTGAGCTAGAGCAGAGCAGAACGCAGACAGCAAAGGAGAGCCATATGCACAGACATTTTGCAGATCCAATGTTGAACCAGCTGCCAAGGCCACCACAGGAGACTGGGGAACGACTGAGCAAATACAAAGAAGAACACAGACGGATACTCCAAGAAAGTATTGAAGTTGCTCCTTTTACAGCTAAAATGAAGGTGCTGGAGGGAGACAGAGAGAACTACTCCAGGGTAACATCCTTATCTTCAAGTCCCAAAAGCCATTCAGTGAAATATGACAAAGATGCTGAACGCTCTGTGTCAGAACTGTATAAAATGAAGCATTCAGTACCGCAGAGTTTGCCACAGAGTAACTATTTCACCACCTTGTCTAACAGTGTAGTAAATGAACCTCCAAGATCGTATCCATCAAAGGAAGCTTCAGGTGCATATGCTGATAAGCAAACTAATTGTCCTTCAACAGCAGCGAGTCCCCAGACTCTCCCCTCTTACATTTCTTCTCTTTCAAAACCCCCACCATTAATTAAGCACCAGCCAGAGAGTGAAGGCTCTACAAGCAAGGTACCAGAGCAGCTTTCACAGTCAGTGCAGTCTCACTCTGTAAATTCTTTTAGAAGTGACAGCAGGAGCCCTACTCACTTGTCAGTCTCATCCTCAAATACACTCCGGAGTATGCCTGCCTTGCATAGAGCCCCTGTGTTTCACCCTCCAGTGCACCAGAACCTGGAGAAGAAGGAAAGCAGCTATAGCAGCCTTTCACCTCCGACTCTAACCCCTGTTCAACCTGTTAATGCTGGTGGTGGCAAAATACAGGAGCTGCAGAAACCACCAACTTTAGTACCTGAGCCCAAGGAAGCTCAGACTGTTTACAAGGGCACTTCTGAACAGAATATGTCAGAAATATGGAAGTCTAATAACGCCCCAAATAATGAAAAAGGGGATTGGCACGTTGAAAGAATGAGTGGAAAGTCGCAGTCTGCTACAGCATCTGTTATTGTGCGTCCTCCTTCTAGCACGAAGTACGACAGTGTAGCAGCAGTGCATCCTGCTTCCAAAGATCGAGCTGGTGAGAGATCTTCAGCTGTGACAAATCAAGCAGATTGCCTAAAAACAGCGGAAGCCAGGGAGACTGGAAGAGTCATTCTGCCAAATATGAACTCAGACAGTGCTCGCACACAGTATGAAAAGAAATTTCCAGCTGTCTCTCAAGGCAGCATTCCTCGTGCTGCCACCCCCACCACAACTATCATCTGCAGTACCAAAACGGATGTCACTGCAGCAGCAGCGACAACAACGAGCGTGTCGAACCAGGGCAGCTCAGAAGTGACTTACTCCTTATCAAACACGGTGCTGGCGTGCACGGCGCTGGAGTGCCCGGCCTCGAGAGCGGGGAGTCAGGCGGTGGCACAGCCCCAGGAATGCAAGGTCAGCACTCCAGCTCCGGTTACACCCGCTGCTGGCAGCACCGGCAGCGCTGCTCAGCCCAGCTCGGCGTTCTCCACCTCTACAGACTTTGTCCATTTGAAAAAGCACAAGGCAGCGTTGGCTGCAGCTCAGTTTAAAAGTAGTAACACCAGTGAGGCCGAGTCCAACCCTGTGAAAAATCAGACATTTTCAACCTCTCTCGCCCTAGACAGTGGTACCGCCTGTAATACAATAAACAAAGCGAACTCTGTAGGCAGTGGGCAGACTTCCCAGACAAGTCAGCCAAACTACCACACTAAACTGAAAAAGGCTTGGCTAACAAGGCATTCGGAGGAAGATAAAAACACTAATAAAAAAGAGAATTCAGGGAACAGTGTTTCAGAAATTATTAAGCCATGTACTGTCAATTTAATAGCATCTACATCAAATGATTTGCAAAACAACATAGATAGCAAAATCTTGGCAGATAAGTTTGCGAAGGAAGATAAGCACCCAAGGAGAAAAGGAAAGCGAACTTACGAGTCTGGCTCTGAAAGCGGCGACTCTGATGAAAGCGAGAGCAAGTCAGAGCAAAGGACTAAACGGCAGCCCAAGCCAACTTACAAAAAGAAACAAAATGATTTGCAGAAAAAAAAGGGTGATACCGAGGAAGAAGTGAAACCAAATGGTGTTCTTAGCAGGAGCGCCAAAGAAAAGAGCAAGCTGAAGTTACAGAGCAGCAGTAACAGCAGTGAGTATCCTAATCTGATCTGGAAGACACAGACTAATGTCAAGTCTAGCACTGATAATCCTGGAGGGCTTGTTGAGCACGATAGCTGGGAAAAGAGTTAAAAAGCATGCCTGTGTAAATGAGAAGGGCCAGATTTATCTGTCTTGAGGCCATTTGAAATACCCTGCTGTAAGAAATTCAGTGTTTTGTATATCTGTGTTAACAAACTAGTTCTTGGCCTAAAAATAAGCAGTAAACAGACTGGTTGATGTTGTCCATCAGAATTGAGCAGGCTTGTGCATACAGTTGTAACACTTGTATTAAGATACATATATATGTTGGGTTTTATTTTAAGATCTAATGCCTTTATTTTTAGAGCACTGCTGGAGGGAGAGATTCTCTATTGTTGAACTTTAATTCATCCTTTGATCAGAAAGCCAGAGGCAGTTCCTTGAGTGCCTGATGCCACTCTGTTATGATTTGGTTAATTTAATGAAAGGTTTAGGGGAGCATTATTTCACACTCCTAACTAGCATGTGTAGTACATGGTGTTAACATTCCTCCTGTTTAAGGAATAAAGCAATTCAGGGAAATACAAATTTCAATTTAAATGTTCTACTGTAACATGTAGCAGATAGCAACTAGATTAATCTGAAAAGAGAAACTGGTCTGCCAACATAAGGGATTTTATTTAAGGAACTTACTTTATTTTTTATCCCAATTTATTCTTCTCCAAAGACTCTTCTTTTGTCTTTGGTCTGGTTGAGTATGAGAGAGTCTACCATTAAATTACTTTTTGTAAGAGTTTTTAAGTACAGGTAGCAAGAAAATGAGCATTGCTGCCTGTAATTACATACTGTGGCTTTTCACTGTCTAGTGTATAAAGTCATCCTTCTGCTGTCTGAGAGTACTTGATCCCAAAGTTGTACTGGTTGCTGGAAGTGTTGTAGTCTCTCTGAGGTATTCTGGGTACTGGATCCAATGATGGTATTACTTTTTTTCCTCTCCTCCCAGCCAAAGGGAAGATCAAATTGAACATGCCTGTAAAATCTTTTTCAGCTTCAGTTCTTAAAGTGTAAACATACACATGTAACACATTAGGTGTTTATGACCTTTGTATTGTTGCAAAAGATTTTTTGTGGTTATAATTTCTTCAAAAAGAACTTTCCACAAAGATTTACACAAAAACATAGTCAACCTTGAGGAGCTTTCAGGAAAGAAGGGGTTCCTCTGGGATGGCTGCCTGGGTTCTCTGTAGGTGGCTGAAGATAACCAACTGTGCTTCAGGACCTGGGGCTCAGTGGCAGTTTTGCAACATGGGTGGTATCTGGATACTGCCAGGGCTGCAAACGGCTTTGTCCTGGTGCCGTTTGGGAAAGCCCCAGGAGCTGGTGTGCTGGCCAGAGTGCTCGGAGCTGCAGGCTGGGAGGCTCCTCCTGCAAAGCAAGGCACTGCACAGCACTCCCTCCGAGTGCTGGGGGGCTTCCAAGTTCCTGCCCATAGAGCCTGAAGTCTGGCAGTTCCCAGATGACACCCAGGATCTTTGCTTCCAAGGTGGAAAACATTGTTTTGGACTAGTAAACCTGTACTTTGGCCGTTCCTACTCCCAAGTTTTAATCCAGTTACTGACGTATCCTGGTTGAGTGTGGAGTGCAGTCTGTAGGCCATGAACTGAGGCACAGGCAGTCTGTCACATGCCAAGTTTGCACAAGTCATCTCTGGCAAAATACTGGTCTGAACCCAGGTACCAAGTCCAAAGTTAGCACCCTGACCCCTCTATCATCCTGCACCATATCCCTGTTCACAGGACATGAACTTTCAGGAGTCATAGATGCAATGACAGTCTATCTGCAGATAAGAGTGGTGCCACTTTTAAGAGTCATTGAAGTGAAAGTCTGGTTGAATAACAACAGGGTTCAGTTTCAAAACGTGTATGTGAGAATTGCACATATTACTCAATAGACTTGCTCCTCGTGTTACTCAGTGTCAGATCTGCTGACTTCAGTGTCGAAAATAGAATTATGCTGCTTAGCCTGGCAAAGCCAGCAAACTCCAGAGAGAGAGATGCATTCTGTGAATAGAGCTCTCTTCTGTAATCATATCTGTAACCTTCAGCAAAAATGAAGTTTGAAGAAGTAGAGTTTGTTTGTTTGGTTTGGGGTTTTTTTGTTTGGTTGGTTTGGGGTTTTTTTCAAGCTTTGCTTTTATTCATGAAATCATTGCCTCTTTTGCCTGCATCGTCACTTGAAACAGAATTCAGACCTACCTTTCTTGAAGTATTGTATTTCTTTGCTGGTTTTGTCAGAATGAGATTCTGGAGGTGGTTCTAGTAGAATATTTGGTGAATGATACAGTCCCAAGGGCTTCACTCTCACTGTCCAAGCTCGCTCGGCCGTGGCAAATGGACCTTAGGACTGAAACAGTGGGGCCAGTTCTGTGCACGCTGAGCCTCACCTAAAACATCCACTGTGCAGGCTGGAAGGGCCACACACCCACGTGGGGAGAGCCCTGCCCAAAGCTTCCTTCGGAAGTCTGGCCATACTTATACTTCGAGAATGATACACTTAATGTAAGAGAAAAGGCAGTGTCCTGGTCGCTCAGCAGGTTCTCACCTGTGCCCCTGCCTGCCTGAGTTTAACTGGTGCCTTTGCCTTGTTCGCTTCAGTGCTGACAGATGGGCAAGTGGAAATAATAGTGGAATATCATATGCAGGTAACAAATGTATGTGAAAGAAACGTTGAATGCCTGCTGGTCTTGGCTGGGGTCTCTGAGTAAGGGCTGCCAGTGCCTCACCTGCCACCTCCTTGTTTTGCAGCTGGAATACCTCGCTCAGTGTTAAAAGATTGGCGCAAAGTAAAGAAGCTGAAGCAAACAGGAGAGTCCTTTTTGCAGGATGATTCTTGCTCTGAAATAGGACCAAATTTGCAAAAATGCAGAGAATGTAGGTTAATAAGAAGTAAGAAAGGAGAAGAACCAGCTCACTCACCAGTATTTTGTAGATTTTACTACTTTCGGCGGTAAGTACGACTATTTTCGTGATAATGTGATGTTTTAAAAATAATACAGACAAAGGACTGGCATACATGAAAGATGTCTGATTTTTCTGGCTCAGTCAGTCTGCCTGATAAAAGACAGCATCTCATTTAACAGTATTTACATTTGTATTTATTTCTTTTGTGGATTTGCTTCATTGCTGTTTAAAGCTTTATAGCAAAGACATCAGAACATCTGCCTGGTGCACCTTAGGCAAGCAGAAAATACATCCCCATTACACAGGTGGCTGATATTTGAAGTGGGATTTTCAAAAGGCAGGCTTCAGTTTTTCTGGACAAGTTGCACAACCACAGAATTGCACTTATTTGTAATTGTTGTTATGCCAGTCTGTGGTGGGAATGCTGCTCAAGATTTTCTGGGAGTTTTCTGAGGACAGGGAGTTGTGACCTCCTTTTTCACAATTAATGGCCCATCAAGGAAAACTCACAGGGAAGATGATTTCCCAGGGTGCAGAGCAGTGCATGTGGTGCAGGCAGCACAGTCACAGAGGAAGTGTGAAACAGCTTTGCTTTGTGCACAGACTGT
Source organism: Sakesphorus luctuosus (assembly GCA_013396695.1). Lineage (NCBI taxonomy): Eukaryota > Metazoa > Chordata > Aves > Passeriformes > Thamnophilidae > Sakesphorus > Sakesphorus luctuosus. The sequence continues at coordinate 674,335 of VWZD01008255.1, forward strand.
GTTGTCAGAGGATGTCCAATTAATTTTGAACAAGAAACGTCTCTTGATTGGTTTAATTTTTTATAATGAAGCTTTAGTTACACAACTTGGTAGTCCTACTGGAATAATGTCATGGTTGGACTCTGAATACCTTCTATGTAAGAGTATTTGATTTGTAATGTGGCAAAGTTAGAGATTTGGTGGCTTTTCCCTCCTGTACGATGGAAAGAACATAAAGTTTTGCCAACCTCCTAAAACTTGGTTATGGAATCTGAAAAATTTTAATGTTTTGACTATGCTGTGGTAAATTTTGCAGCAGTTTAAGTATTTTCATTGTGTTTAGATAGTAGGGCCTGAATTGTATACAAAGTTTGCACTTTATGCTGGAAGTTGTAACTCAAAATTCATCATTTCTTCTTGTTCATTTGAATACTTATTTAAATGTAATTTTTTGTACTTACAAATTCAGGACTGTTTTACTGACATAAATTCTATTTTAATTAGCAATTCTAATAACCACATGTGTAAAATGAATTGCCCTGTTTTGTGCAAGATGGAATAATTATTTGTTAGTGCTTAAAAGTAAGCTCAGCAGAGCCAGAGTTAGTGGAATGGTATTGGGTAGGGTAACAGGAAAGGCTTTAGTTATTTTAAAGGTCAGACCTTAGCAGATACAAAAGCATTATCTTCTCTTAGTGATTTGTTCTGCCTGGAAAGATTTAAAGGTTTGAACTGCTGTTGTCTCAGTATGAGAGCAGTAGGATACAAAAATCATTACAATATGAGTCAGACTGAGTGGCTGCTGATGCAGACACTCCAAAAATTGAAAGTGAGGAGTAGGTGGAACTAAAGGTGACAAAAAAAGAAAAAAAAGCACTAATTTTTCTGTCTGCAATTTGAAAGCAGTAATAAATGTTACAGAGAGAGAATGATGAGTGAATGGAATGCAAAATAGTGTGTGAGAGGTTAGTTTTTGTTTTCTTGCTTCCTTACTGGTCATTTAAAACCAATTTTCATCAGTAACATTTATTTTAAAATATATTGTAGAATGCTAAAAAAGGTAGAAAGAAAACTTTGGTGTTGTAAGATGTAAGCAGCAAGTAAACTGTAAGTCACAGAAGACAGTGATCCATGCAGTTAAACTATGTGTTTTCATTTTTAGGTTATCTTTTAGTAAGAATGGAGTGGTTAGGATAGATGGTTTCTCCTCTCCTGATCAGTATGATGATGAAGCACTGAGTTTATGGACACATGAAAACTATGAAGACGATGAACTGGACCTAGAAACTTCTAAATACATTCTAGATATCATAGGTGATAAATTCTGTCAGTTAGTGACATCTGAGAAAACAGCCATGTCCTGGGTGAAGAAGGACGGTAAGGAAACCTCAATGCTCCCAAGTGCTGTGCAGTTTCCCTGAGTGACCCATTGCTCCCTGTTGAGTAGCTCTGTTCAGCAGGCTGTGGTGTTGGATTTCCCTGGGCTGTTCTGTCAGAGGACATGGTGGGAAGGGAAGGGGCAGGTTGTTCCTGGGGCCAGCCTGTTGCTGGGCCACGGCCGGGGCCAGGCTGCTGTTGGGATTGGAGCAGCCTCATTCCCAGCTTGGCCTCCAGCTCTGCAGCCAGAGCAGCAGCTCCAAGCCAAGGCCCACAGCGAGCCAGGCACTGGCTCCTGCCAACAGGCAGTGTGTTTCTGATGGGTCTCCTTCCCAAAACAAAGGAGGAGAACCCAGCAGAGCATGTGCTAACGCTGTCACCTCCTCCTCACCAAAGCCACAGCCCATCCTTCTGGCCCATGGCAGATGGGCACAGGCTGGAAACAGGCTGGTGACTCTACAATTCCAGGCAGGATGAGCAGGAAGTGGGGCAGAAAACAGACATACTGGCCAGGTCTCCAGAACAGGCACCTCCCTCCCCGCCTGCCGACTTCAACTGTCCAGCTCCCCAGTTTGGCTGTCCTTGAGATTAAACGTGTCCCATGGGCAGTCAGGGGAAAAACCCAGCTCTGCTGAGCACATGAGGTTAAAAGTATATGTTAAAGAGATTCTTAATGCTTGCAGCAATATATTTTTTCTGTATGACTTGAGTCTGTGTTTTGTGAATGCTGTACTTCTTTACAGTGTGTTGATAATAGCATTGGTGGGGAGGCTGTGCAAAACTAAGGGGGTAGATACTGATGGTCTGTTTATGAAGGATCACTTTCTTCCCCCAACACCCAGTTGTGTCTGAGGGGAAACCTGTGAATGCTTCATCTATAAAGACTATTCATTCTGTGCTTTGCATTTAAATTTCAATCCTTTTATTCTGCTTATTTTGTATTTCAGCCAAAATTGCATGGAAGAGAGCAGTGAGAGGAGTCCGTGAGATGTGTGATGCATGTGAAGCCACATTATTTAACATTCATTGGGTCTGCCAAAAATGTGGATTTGTGGTCTGCCTAGATTGTTACAAAGCAAAGGAAAGAAAAAGTTCCAGAGGTCAGTTCTTTATGAACTAGAGTATTGTGTAGGCTGTTTATTCTCATTTGTTGCAGAGCTGCTGATCCACTATAACTGTCTTTCTGCAAAGTGTTAAATTACTGCTTGTGTGTTTTGGTTTCTCTTAGATCTTTTTTGCGTCTTTTGTCAGTATATGTAGAATCAGTCATTCAGAAAGCAACTGCTGTGGGGGCTATTTTAGCTCTTTGTCCACATTTCAGTCTTTTTGTGTGGATTGTTGGAGGTTGCTTGTGCCTTGCCCCTCAAGGTTAAATCTTGTTCTTCAGCTGTGAGACTGACACTCCATTACACCTCCCTGCTCTATGGCAGCTCATTGCTGTTAAGTCTTGCCTGGATTTGAGTGCTTTCTGGAGTTCTCGCTCCAGAAATACATAGTTTGTCATACTGACTTGACAGCTTATTTTACAGTTTTATGCTAAAAAAGAAGGAGATGGAGAGGAATACTTCACGCAGTATTGAAATGAGTGTTACTGGAGGTCTCACAGTCCCTCAGCCTCACACATACCCAGTTTAATCTCATTGCTGTGCTTTAATGGCAATGTCGGGTTTAGTCTGTAGAGAAGTGTAACAGGGCTGACTTGCAGACCTCTGATTTCTGTGTGACCTGGCCTGGTTGCAGTTGAAAGGAGGAATGCTGGGAAGATTGATTGGGTCTTTGAGCCCTGGGCTGTGACACTGGTGCTCAGGCTGTGGGTGGAATGGATTGCCTTCCCTGGGAGGCAGGCACTGTGCCCTGGCACAGTTCTGGTCAGACACTGTGCCAGCAACTGATTCAAGTATAATGCTGCTTGGAAAAGCATTTCCATGTTTGTCATAGGAGCGTAGTGCCACAGATGTGAGATGTTAGTAAAATAAAGTTTTAACTGTTGGAAGGCAAAGCTTTGCTAAATGGAGAGTCTCATCCACTTTGGCTTGCAGGGAGAACCCTCCTACACTGCAGTTAGAGGATATTCCCAGAGACTTCCATCAAAGCCTGAAGTTTTTAGGGAGCTAATGCCAGTGTTTTGCAGCACTGGGAACAGTTGTTAATGCTTTAATGTTGGAGACAGCTTCAGCAGCTCTCCCCTGGCTTAGGTCTGTGTGTGCATCCATCTGATGGCTCGGGAATATGCCCAACGTTATTTACCCTGGTGGGAACATGCAGCCAGAGGCTTTTTATAGTGTGTGTGATAACCAGCCAGGAAAATTTTAGTAAAATGTCTTTCAAGTTCGAAAAAGCAGTATAAAGAAGGAGACTTCTTTTCAGTTTTCCAACAGGGAAGACTTTCTCCTCTCTGTTCATCACAGTGTTAGGTGCAAAAGCAGAGGTACAACTATTTCCCTCACTGTGGCTTCATTTCTAATGATGCTGCAGGATTTGTGTGAACTGTATTTCTCCTTTGGCTCTCTCTTACAAAGTTCAGAACCACCCACCCATCTCTGTATAATAGCACTTTATATTACACCATTTTTCCTGGAACCAGTAGCTGTTTTTACAGTTGCTAAATGTAACAGAGAATCCCCTGGTTTTTCCCTGCTTCAGCAGGAATGTTGGAGGTTTAAATATTCCATATTCAGATACTCATCAATGACTTCTCTCATTACTTTACTACATGAGTGAATGAATGTGCAACCATTGTTACCTTGAGACAGTTCATGGCACCATCAAGTGTAATGCCATGTTAGGGCATTTCAGTGGGAAAATACATAAAGTAGGTACAGGCTATTTTGTCTCTTGATTTATTTATGTTTGTGACCAGTTAGATATTTCCATGTTTTAGTAGTTACAAAAACTACAGAATAGCTTGCAAATATAATGCTTATCTGAAAGGAACATTTGGTATGTTGTGTACCTACTACAGTGTAAGAAAATAATGCTTTAAATGTGTTAAAGCTTCCTTTGGTGTGCTCCTTAGTTTACATTGCTAGAACTGAGCAAGCTAGTAAAAGGTTTTGGAAAAATGTCTTTAAACTAGCAGTTCAGTGGATAGGACACAAGACTGGGGGATGAGAGAGAAATAGAGTTCTTTCTGCCCCAAAATCATGAAGCAGATCAGTGACCCACTGCTGGCCAGACATACTTTGCTCTCATTCTTCTGTTTTCTCTTTATGCTGCGTATTTCAGGACAGCCTTCCTGCAGCTTCATAGAAAGCTCTCTGTCCTGCCAGTTAGGCCCTCTCTGCTGCCACAAATACTTTTCAACCAACACATACAGACTTAGGGGTTTATGGTTGCTTTATTCTGATACAAACCTGTGATGCAACTTCCCTCTCCTTTGTGCCACCAGAGATGTTGTATCTGTAGCTGCAGGGTAGGCTCGCTAAGAGAGTCAGTTTGGTTTAACGTCCATGTTTTTGGCTTGTTTGGCCAGCTCTGGTTGAAGACAGCCCTTTCATTTGGAGCGTGGTTGTGTCCAATTGGATTAACCTTACAGTCACATCCCAGTTGTGTCTCTTTTCCATGAGAGGATTCCCCAGAGGAGGCTCGCAGCCTCAGTAGCAACTGTGAAGGACTTTGGGCTGTGTTAAATTGGCAACTCACTAAATGTAATAAAGAGAATATACCTTGAAACTTTGAAGTTATTGCAAAGGCTTGTGTTACAGATGCAGTTATTTCAGGTTCCAGTGTTGTTAACACTGTTTTCCTTATTGTGAAAAGTAGCTGTTGTATGCAAGTCCTTGTCATGCAGCATACCAGGACAGAAGACTATGTGCAGAAAACCATTTCTAACTGGAACCAATCTGCAAAACCTTGGCTGTGTCTGTGTACACCATAGGTAAAGTAACACACTGGCCATGTTGTTTTGCAGATAAGGAGTTGTATGCCTGGATGAAGTGTGTGAAGGGACAGCCTCACGATCACAAGCACCTGATGCCAACACAGATTATTCCAGGCTCTGGTAAGACCATATGTGAATGAGCAGAATGTGTTTTTTCCCATGTCTTTCTGTGAAGAGAGGCCAGAGATGTTTCTTTGAAACTTCTCCTTTTCCATTTAAAAAGCTGGCAACTGAGTTAAATCCTGGCAGGAAGGCAGGTGACCCTGGGCAGTTACCAGCAATGGGCACAGGTGATGATGAGGGTGAGGAATGAGATGACACCTGTGAAGGGGTTTGGGGATGGGCCGTGAAGAAATTAGTCTTTTTTGTGACCCATTTGTAGCTTTTCAGAGTAGAATAAAACAACCAGAACGTACTTAATAAATCTGACTGTAGCTGTTTAAAGAAAATCTTAAAACAGTACCATCAAGGAGCATTATGTGGCAACAGATCTCTGGGGATGTGATTTTTCCCTGTTGTCTGTCCCACTCACCCACACAAAAAGAAAAGGTTTTGTTCGGTTGAACATCTGATTGAGAAAAATGCAGGAGCTCGTGACACCTGAAAAACTGAGCAGTAATCATAAACCCAGCTAGACTGAGGATTCTTAGAACCAGCTAAGTTTCCTGAAGTGGTGCAGTTGGGGGAGGTGGTGGTGGTTGTTAGCACAAATCTATTTACAATTTCTGGCAGCATCGATACGGACCAGGAAATAGAAAACTCAGTGTACCCTTAAACTTAAGTAAATTCCCCTGTTATTTTAAGCTGAAAATACAGAGCCAGTCATTATTTACAGATTGTTACTTGTTAGTTCAGGTAAAAATGAAGGTTGGTTAGATTCTGTAACAAATTCAGATTCTGACATTCCTCAGAACAGGTTCCAGACTGAAACTGGTCTTAATTTTAAACTGTGGAGTGAGCCACTTGTCTGGAAACAGCACAGTGAGGAGTGAGTGCCTGTGTACCCTCAGTGTTGTTCTCCTGTGCATGCCCATGACCAAACAGCCTTCATTTACATGGCCACATACCAACCTTTGGCCAAGATGTGGCTCAGTTCAGTCTGTAGTTGATGGTTCTGTTAAATGGAGCAGTGATGCACCCGTTGAACAATGAGGAGTAAATAATGAGTGAGTGGCTTGCCTGGTGTGTGCCATGCAATGGGAGTGCTGAGTACAGTTTAGATTATTCAAAGGTAGTGTGCAATCACTTAATTAAAGATCTTCTATGTTTCTGCACAAGCTTTTAATATAAGCTGGACAGTAATTTTAGAGTAGTTTTGAATGTTAAATTTAGCATTTTTAAGACTATAAATTGCAAAGATACTTGGAGGTAGCATTTTAGCATCACAGTGTGTATATTGTAAGGATGGTCACAAAATGATTGACAGTTACTGATGGTTTCCTTCTTAATTGTCTTCTAGTTTTGACTGATCTTTTAGATGCTATGCACAACATTAGAGAAAAATTTGAAATTAAATCCCATTGTCAGTGCACCAGCAAGCAGAGCACACAAGCTGGCAAGCTCCCTGCAATGAATGGTGTGTCTCAGGTGAGTCTAAAATGTGTGTGTATTGCAGCTTGCTCAAGTGTTCTGATTCTCCTGGATTTCTGCATTTGAATAGTGCCAATTGCATTTTAATTTGCATTTGTGATGGGTAAGTGCTAGCCATGACTTTGAAATACAGTGAAGCAAAGCTGTGTAGTTAAAAATAAATTTGTTCTTTACAGGTTTTGCAGAATGTCCTTAACCACAGTAATAAAATTTCTCTGTGCATGCCTGAGTCTCAACAGCAGAACACTCCTCCAAAGTCCGAGACAAATGGTAACACAAGCCCAAGGAGTGATGTAAGCACAGACAGCAAGTTAACACCGCCTGAATCCCAGTCCCCCCTGCACTGGCTGGCTGATCTCGCAGAGCAAAAATCCAGAGAAGAAAAGAAAGGTGTGTTTGAAATGGTCATATCTTGTTCATGACTCTGAGGGCACCACTGGTAATGTAAATTGAATTAATTAGGAAAAAATAACAGTATTTTATGTTCACAAAAAGAAAAGACCGTGTTCTTTCCCCCATCAATTTTAACCTTGAAATGGCAATGCCTTCTCCTGATGGCATCAGAGTCCCAGAAGAGCCACTAGTGGAGTGCATGGATGATGTGGCAGCATTTCCAGCTGCAGCACCTCCCATTTGGGCCAGGGGCTCACTCAGCTGCATGGCTGAGGTGCTGAGGAAGGCATTTTATTGGACTGCATTTTGAAGGATCTGGTTCATGCACTGGTGTGTTTTCAGGTGGATAAAGCACTAGTGCTACACACTCTGTCACCACACTGTGAAATGCAGGATAGTGGTGCTGTTATTCTGTCTGCATTGTGAGACAACACTGTCAACTTCCAGTGATCATTTTCGTTTCAGAGAACAAAGAATGTCCTTCTGGAAAACATTCAAAGGAGGAGAAAGACCAGGATAATTTAGAGTCCCAAAACTGTAAAAATTCCCCTCCAGCGTCCCAGAACAACGAGCAGGGCTCAACCTTACGAGACTTGCTGACAACAACAGCAGGCAAACTGCGCCTGGGCTCCACCGACGCCGGCATTGCGTTTGCCCCAGTTTACTCCACAGGAGCAGCAGTAAGTGTTTACAGGACACACAGTTTTTCTGCCAGGATTTGAAAGTCTGTATCATTTGTGTTAGCACATTGTCTGGTAGCTGTATGGCTTTAAATACTCATTTATAATGAAAACTTCATATGTACACACACACATTAACACTTTATTTATTTCTATATATGGTGGTAGTTGATACAACATCTGAAATGTCATTCTGCTGCAGAAGGAGTTGCTTTAACTTCACTTACTTTTACATAGTTTAAGCACACATTTGTTTGTTTTCTAACAGAGTGGCAAGAGTGGAAGGACTATGCCAAACATCCTTGATGACATAATTGCTTCAGTAGTAGAGAACAAGATTCCACCAAATAGAGCACCAAAGATAAATGTAAAATCTGAAATAAAAGATGAGCCAAAGGATGATAAAAAGTGTATTCAGGATGACTGCAGCAAACGGTACAGTGATATTCAGTATTCGTGGATCTGTGATAAGCATGTCCTGTGGCTCAGAGACCATAAAAACAGCAACAACTGGAAGCTCTTCAAAGAGTGCTGGAAACAAGGCAGGGTAGGTATTGAGCTGTCTGGTGTGTGAAGTGAGCTCTGGGGAGTTGTGCTGAAGGACAGAAGTGCCTGACCCCCTGTGTGAAGCTGTGTTGTTGGCAGTGGGCAAAAGGTGAACCCCAGTTAGCTGAGCTCAGTTAACTGCTCATGATAACTCAGAAATTCCTGTTGTGGAGTTTCAGATTCCAAAAAGAGGTGTGTGACACCTTTGGGAAGGGGGGCTGCTGGAGGAGGTGTTAACAACTCAGTAGAACCAAGGTCTTCACTGTGTGTTTCAGGTCTATTTGTTCTTGGGAAAGAATAGATAATTGATTATTTTATTTTATTTTATTTTATCTTTTACAGCCTGTTTTGGTGTCCGGTATGCATAAGAAAATGAACTTCAGCCTGTGGAAAGCTGAGTCCATTAGTCTGGATTTTGGAAACCAGCAAGCTGATATCTTGAATTGCAAAGACAGTATCATTTCAAACACCAATGTCAAGGAGTTCTGGGATGGTTTTGAAGATGTTTCAAGTATGTTTCTATAAATGAATTATCCTATTGATTTTGAACATGATCAATGTTAGAAACTGCAGTTAAAAATAATCTTTATGGATCTTGAGGCTTTGAAGAAACTTCAAAAAGAAAGTTGTAGGTAATCTGTTTCCAGAGAATGTGATGGAAACTTGCATTTTGTATGTTTGCGGAATTAAAGATGCACTGTTACACTAATTGGGTCTGACTAGGAAACCAAACAAATGTCATTGTTCCTTAGCTGGTTGAGTTTGGTTTGTAATCATCCTTGAGTTTTGAAATAAATTATCTGCTGTTTTATGCATGAAATGTTTGAATTTTGGCAGGCTAAGAGTTCAGTTCTGTGTTCTTAGTTGAATGAAGTGAAACACCAACAGTGTGTTCATTTTCAGTAATTTCTGTGTTCCTTGCAGAACGGCAGAAAATAAAAAATGGGGAAACAGCTCTACTAAAGCTGAAAGATTGGCCTTCTGGGGAAGATTTCAAGGCCATGATGCCAGCAAGGTATTTTGGGTTTAATATTACATGTTCTTCAGTCAGTCTCCACATTGGGCTTTTTTCTCTGTGAGTAATGGCACAAATTCAATTAAACTCCTCTTTCTTTTCTCCTCTCCTCCAGATATGAGGACTTACTAAAAAGTTTACCATTGCCTGAGTATTGTAGTCCAGAAGGAAAACTCAACTTGGCTTCCCACCTGCCGGGATTTTTCGTGCGCCCAGACTTGGGCCCCAGGCTGTGCAGTGCCTACGGTGAGTGTGCCCACAGGGGCAGCAGTGACCCCTCCCTCACCACACATTTAGTGCTTCATGGGAGGCTGAGCTTATCTGAAGGGTCATTGTTCATTCAGTGTGGCAGAAATACTGACTGATGTGAGTATTAACAGCACATGCACCTCAGGCATGAAAGTTTATTTGCTTCTGCATTTCTTTCTGTCTTTCCTTGTGCTGTTACAGTCTTCTCAGTTGGTTAAAACTTGGCTGTAATAATGCCAAGGTCATGGGTTCAATCCCCTGTGTGGGCCATGGACTTAAGAGTTGGACTCGATGATCCTTGTGGGTCCCTCCCAACTCAGAATAGTCTGTGATTCTGTAGCATAGAAATGGTTATCTGCTCCTACACAGAGATGGGTCCTGTCTTCAGTAATGCTGTATGGCAGAATACTTCATGAGATATTACTGTTTAAAATTCTGGCCATAAATACATCTCAGTATGTTTCTCATCGTTTGGTGTGCTGTATGCTCAAAAACCTATTTAGAAAAGGTTGTTTCCCTTAGACATTTTCTGTCTGCTCCTTCTTTTGCGAAGAGTTTTGTTGAATTCTCTTTACAGATTATGGTAATTTGTGAAATGATGGCTTGGATGTAAAAAGTTCTCCAGATGTCCTTTGAAATAAACATATTAACAGCAGTGATCAAGGCGTGTGTCTGAAGAGCAGAGCCCTTAATGCCCCTCTCATGTAATACTGCTGTGAGGTGTAGTGTTCTAAAACATACTTTGGGCATCAGGTTAGGTGTTTTCACCTCTTAAAACTGAAGTTAATTTTCCTTTTTGTTTGGGGGTTGCTTTGATTAAGAACTCTGCTCACAGCCAGACATAAAAGTGCCATATTTGATAAGCTTATTTGTTCATTGTTCCTGTATTCTGCCCTGGAAGGTGAGGGGGAATGGAACACAATGGTCAGGAAATGTCTCTGGCTGTTCTGTGGAAACGTGTTTTGTTCTGACACAAATGCTACACAGGGACAGTTTCCTGGGCTAAGAGATACCTCAAAATCTCTGTTAAATAGTAGCATTTTCTTGTTTAGCAGGGGAACCAAAAGCATGTTTGTGGTTTGTGTATCTATCTCAGTGATGCTTTCACAAAATTCCTCTCAGCTGTTTCATGTTTCTGTTTGAAGGTGAATATGCAATGCAACAAATCTTCATTTTATCTTGTGACACAGGTGTGGCTGCTACTAAAGACCATGATATAGGAACCACAAATCTCCATATCGAAGTTTCTGATGTTGTGAACATCCTTGTTTATGTTGGTATAGCAAAAGGAAATGGAGTACTCTCCAAATCAGGTAAGGGGAAGCTGTACCAGGTGTAGGGGGACTGAATGTCCTGCTGCTTCCAGAGCTCACACTCTTCTTCTGAAGGGGATGGAAAATATCCTATAAGTACTTGCTTAGACCTGGGAAATTCTTTGTCTCAGGAGTTTGCACACATATTAATTCTGCATAAAATACACTGCAGTTCATGAATTATGAAATGGTATTTCAGGCTCTTCACACTTTTTTTGCCTTGACCTATAATTGATGCACCATTCCTGTGCTGGGGCTGGCATAGCTAATGCAAGTGCAGGATGAAGGATTTTCTCTGGCAGCTGTGGTGCTTCTAACAATTATGTCAGGATGATGTATTTGCCAAACCTTCTGTTTATTCTGCTCCTTCTGGATGCACTGTGTTTACTCTATTGAATTTGGACTGTAATGTAATTTTTCAGCGCTGGAGAGCTTAAATTGGTGTATGTCAGTCATCTCTATGGGGCTTATTGCTTATATGGAACAGTCTTTAAATCACTGAAATAGTTTTGTTTCTTTTCCTTTTTTCTTTTGTCCTCTTGTTCCATAATCAGCCAATGTAGATTTTAGGTCTGACTAATAGAGCTGCAGTAAGGTTTGTCTTTTATTTCCTTTGTTTTCAAATATTCTGATATGCACTCAGTTAATAGCAGCAGACTTGGGCATCCTGGGAGAGCTCTGGTTGCTTGTGCTCACTGCAGGAAGGCACCTTTCTCATTTTTTTTAATTTCTTCCTACTCTGTTTCAGGTAGGAGATTGTGTTCTGTCAAAAAAAAATGTGAAAAAGTTTTAGAAATTAAGTGTATTTTTAAGAAATCCATGGCATATTCATGTTTTGGTACCCAGTTACAAACACTGAACAAAAAGATCCTCTGGGGGCTTCTGTTGTATTAAGCAAACTTTTGTCTGCTCAGTCTGGCACAAGAATTTGAAAAGAAGGTGTTTAGTTTCAAAGTTTTTCCTCTTTCTCACTCTTAAAGAATATTTTTGTTGAATCTTAGGAGTTTTGAAGAAGTTGGAGGAGGAAGACTTGGATGACCTTTTAAGGAAGAGGTTGAAAGATTCAAGTGAATTACCTGGTGCTTTATGGCACATTTATGCTGGCAAAGATGCTGACAAGATACGAGAATTTCTGCAAAAGGTTAGATTCATTGCACATAATCTATAAATAAATTAAGGAATGGGTAAATCAAAGAGGGCTGGCAAAACCCACAACCCCCCCCTCAATGCTAGGGCTCTTGGTGAAGGTGGAAGCACTGGGATAACATACCCAAGGGCAGCAAACTTTGTGATGAACAAGTTTAGAGACACATCAGAACCTGTCAGATCATTATACAGGATAAATACCCATCAGTGGTGTTAAATTTAGGGAAACATCTTGGAAGAAGTTTTCTCTGCCCTGTCTTGAGCATGTTTTCACCTTCTAGAAGGCAGCCTGGATGGATGACATAGAAATACCAAAGTATCACTGAAGTGGTTGCTGGAGGAAAAGAAATCTTGTCACTCTTCTGTGGGAAGGACTCAGAGGAGCTTTAACAGCTAAACCCAAGGGGTCCATAGACAGACTGGAGGCCAAGGGCTCTGCTGCCAGCAGGGAAAACCTAAGAAATGTCACAGTGAAGATTCCCTTGGACAATGAAGCCATGTTCTGTACCAGGGCAGCTGTCCTCTGGTGACTCAGACATTTGCTCTTTGGCAAGCTGAACTGTGGGGGAAAATGAGCACTAGTAAATAAAACACAGCTGATTCCAGGAGATTGTGAATTACACAGCAGGACACTTCTCTTCATTCAAAAAGTAGATGGTCATAAATTAGATTGTGGCTCTTCAGTTTGAAAAAGCGAATTGTGAACAAAAGCACAAATGCAAGGGAATAGGTGGACAGTGAGGATTAATGGAGGAGAATGGAGATTAATTGAAGGGTAAACGTTGGGATGATTTGCCTGCTGAGAGGAGAGAAAATCTCAGTATCTTGTTAGTACAGAAGAAGGGTGGTAATACTGAAGAACAGTTTCAAGCTCTGCATCACATAAGTGTATTTAATATCAATATAAGTAAGAAACCGTGTTTTTAATGAGGTAATTTTCTCATGAGTCATGATAGGTGGATTGGAGTCAATAGGATTGATTTAGTAGCAGTTGATTAAGGGTAATATTTGTTCCCCTGTGGTTTACATGGTGAGAATGGTTGTGCAGTTCAGTTTACCAATGTCAATAAGTATTTTTGTATGTCCATTATTTTTTCTGAATGCCCTCATGGGATGGTAGGAAAATAACTCTCACCCCATCATGGTTGAGGTTGGAAGGGGACCCTTTGAGGGCCCTCTGTCCAGCCCTGTGCTCAGGAGTCACCTGATCAGGTGTCCCAGGACCACCCGACCCTTGGCTCCATCTGCTGCTTTTCCCTGAGCTGAGGTGGTGCTGGTGCCTCTCTGTGTCCAGGCTGAAGCTGCAAGTCTGAGGAATTGGCAGCATAGGAACTGGTGAGGTCAGATACTATTTTCTGGATGAAAGAAGACACACAGAGAGTGTTTTGCTTATTAGTAGATTATTGTGCCCAGTTCTTTACAGCTCTGCATTTTGGAGTGGGAGTGCTGCAGATGTGTTCAGTTCAGTGGGGCCTCCCAGTCCCTCTGAGGCTGTTTGGAATCCCTGACTAGAGTTTTTGTTTGGGTATTGGGAACTCAGTAAGTTGCTGGCAAGTTAAACACAGTCACAGTTCATCAGCAAAAGGTTTGGTTCTTTGGCAAGTGACTTGGGATCTTCTCTGTACTTTCAGATAGCAAAGGAGCAAGGCTTGGAAGTTTTACCAGAGCACGATCCAATCCGTGATCAGAGTTGGTATGTGAACAAAAAACTTCGCCAAAGACTCTTTGAAGAATATGGAGTAAAAACCTGTACGGTTATTCAGTTCCTTGGTGATGCCATTATTCTGCCAGCAGGAGCACTTCATCAGGTAATGTACCTCAGCTGAAAGACACACAGGATTAAATAGCACAGATGCACTAAAGTAACTTTTTCCCAGACATAGATGCATCTGTACTTGAGTAGATATTATTTTCTTATTCGTAGCTTTGAGTATATGGGAATGTAAAATAAGGTTACATCTACTGATGTAACTGATAAGCCAGTGCTAATGTACAGCAACTCAGATGCCTTAAATATTAGTTCCTTTTTTGCTTTACAATTGCAAATGAACAGACTATTATTAACCACTGTTTTCCACTTTTCATTTCCTTAGCAGATTTCTAAACAAACTGGGGTTAGTTATGGCAAAGTCAGGTTAGTAATTTTTTTCTTCTAAGCCAAAAGTTAGCCTCACCCAGGAGAGGCAGGGAGAGCACCTCGAGCAGGTAAAAACAGCTGGATGTCATTGTTTCTGTCTTCAGATGTAGGAGAATTGCACTGGGTGTTTGGGTGTTTCTGGAACAGGGGTTTTGGTTGTTTCCCTGTGCCACATTAAGTTTGTTTTTACACAGAAGGTACATCAATCACCAGGAATTGTCACTGTCCCTTCAGCAGCTTCCTTTGCCATCAGAAAGAATGATACAGCCATTGCAGCAGCTGAGCTGCTTTATTCCTTAGTTATGTAAGAAAAAGTACTGCCAGTGGGACAGTTCTGGAGAAACAGGGTGAGTTTGTGTCAGTCAGCTTCAGTCATCTCCTGGCACAGCCTTTTGTTTGGCCTTTTATTTTTTCTTCACAGTCTGTGAACTGCTGCTCCTTGGTGAAAAGAGGAAGAAAGCACAATTGTTTTGGGGCTGTTATAGATTTCTTTCTTTCTTCATTAACCTTTTCCTGCTTCAGCAGGAGTGGAGCCTCCTTGCTTGCTGTCTGGCACTGTCAGGCCCCACTGACAGGTAGCTGCCTGTGGGGCAGTGAGGAGCACACCCACCCTGCAGCTGGGGTTGGAACCATCGGGCTGTTAAAGATCCATCATTGATCTCCACGAGGGTTCAAGTGAGGCCAGGCCTTTCTGGGGAAGATGCTGTTTGGTTTCTGATCTGCAGATCAGCTTCCAGCTGCTGCCAGAGAGGAAGCAATGGCTTACCATGTCACCATGGCCAGGGCAGTGGGGTTTGCTCTGGGAAAAACTGGCTGGGTTGTGGTGGGGACAGGTGCTCTGTCCCTGATCTCTGCTGGCTGTGTCAGTTCTGGGGCATTGAAAACAACAGGTCCCTTCCCCACAACCAGGTTCCTCCTTCCAGTGAGTTACATGGTGGGTTTGACAAGGTCACAGGGAGCTCTGCATGGATTTGCTTTCTGGCAAAGAAAAAACCCAAAGAGCCCCAAACAAACTCAGGTTACCCAAATCTAGGGTTGCTGTAGGTTGCCTTTCCCTGTACCTTTGTCCCCAGCGCTTGATGTTACTTCACAAGGGTGAGAAGGAATGTCTGACATGGCTGTTGTTCTTGGCTCCTGTTGGGCTAAAGCAGTTGGGGCTCCCAGAGTCATGTATTGCATCCTCCAGCAACCTTACTGGGGCCTGTTGAAACAGGGGAGAGAGATTCCAGATCCAAGAGTGAAAAGGAGCCCACAGAAAATCACAAATGTACTGGGAAATACGTTTTATATAGCATGTGACATTATATAAGGGCATACAGAATATAAAACATGAAGTAGTGGGACTGTTCCAGGCTTCCCTGCAGTTCATACGTTTAAGGACCAAAAATAAGATCACTCTTATCTTTATCTGCTTGGCTTTAAACTCCAGATTGCCTTTGAAGTGGTAATGTTCTAGCTTCTGGCACCAAGGAGTTAATAACGTGGTGTTTTTTAAACCTTGGTGGGTGAAGCTGAGAACCTTTTCATCTTCAGTAAGTTCCTGTGAATCTGCCACGTAGGAGGAAATGAAAGCATCGTGTTCTTTCATGTATGTGCACAGTGCTCTCTATATAGAGATGCATAAATACTGACCTTAGGGATCAGCACCAGCACTTCAGAGGTACAAAGCACATTTAGACACTGAAAAATAAGTCTGCACAAGAATACATACCACATTTAGTTTACACAGTGTTTCAGATTTACATGCACATCATGAGTCTTTAATTACTAAAACTGGGTGAGAGTTGATACTAAATTTGGTGGTAAATTAACATTTTTATTGTTGTTTGCCCATCAGTAATGTTGTGGAGCAGAGGAAATCAGGCTGATGAGGGTTGGAGTTAAGAGCCTGTGGTCACTGCATGGTGCAGTTCAGACCCTTCCATGCTGCAGCCAGTTAGGATTGTTGGCACACCACTGCTTCTGATGTACTGCTCTAGAATTTTACTGCTCTAATGTGGAGGAGTTTGTGTATATTTCTTCTGTGTATTCTTTTTTTTTCTACCCAGGTTCTGTGGACTCGTGCCTAGCTTTTAAAGTAGCTTATTCTTAACATTTTATGCATAAGCATAAAGCATTCCTCTTGCTTCCCAGGTTTCTCCTGTCCCTGTGCCCTTGCAGGCAGCAGTCACATCTCCCCTGTGCTCATTGCAGCAGGCAAAGTCAGAGTGTTCCCGGTGGGGTGGGAGGCAGAGCCTGCTGTGAGCTGTGACGGGCAGGGCAGCCTTGGCAGGGCCTCCGTGGACGGAACTGCTCTCTGGGGAGGGGAGGCCAGAAATAGCTGCAGCCTTGGACGGGTCACCTCTGCAGAGGCTTCCCTGACTGCAGCATGAGGGATGCGCTGTGGGATCATCCTGTGTCCTTTGCTCTTGGCTGTTGGAGTCAGGAGCTCAGCAGTGTCCCTGCCTTGCTGACGTCTGGGCCGTGTTCACTCTGTGGGACTTGGAACAGGGAGCCCTGATCTCTCCTTGGCACTTCCCCAGCCGAGAGGGGAGTGATGCACTGTCCTCTTGAGTGAGTCACTCTTTCTGCTGCTCCACTGTGGGTCATGCTGCATCACAGACATCTCTAGGGATGGCCTGCCTGGATTTAACTTGGGAAATCCTTAGCGATAAACTAAAATACAGAAATACTGGAGTCTGTGAGCGAGATGTGGTGTTCAGGCTCCCTGCAAAACCCGTTCATAGAGGAACAGGTTATTATAATGTTGGGTTTTTATAGTGGTATTATCTTGATTTAACAGCAGGATTATATATTGTAGAATAACACGCTGGAGGTAATGCGACATCCTGGCGATGTTCCGATAAGGATGTGGGATAAAGGTCTGGGCGTTGCACAGGCAGAGCTCTGGGAGCTGAGCCCTTCAGGAAGTGGCTGATCCTGTGGCCCTTTCCTCCTTGCCCACTCACCTTTCCCTGTCCCAGCCCAGCTCTGAGGCTTTTCCGATGCCCCACCCATGTCCTGGCCCTGCTGGAAAAGCTGCTGTGCGTGGGCGGGGTGCGAAGCTGTTGTCAGTTCAGCTGGAAGTGGCGCAGGCGTGGGAGGGGAGGGGAGGGCTGGGCTGCACTGCTCACCCTGCAAACCTCGGGGGAGCCTCGCTCCACGTTCTATTTGTGTGTCACTGCACCAGCCTGTGCTGTAAATGCTATAAATAGAACTGCCTGTGGGCTGTCACTGGGGCATTCCCATGGGAAGCACAGGCCAGCTGGGTAAAATCTGTCCTCCCTGAGACTTTTCACACTGATAAGAAGGTCCTGGAAGGGAAGGAGGGTTAAGGCACAGCAGAATGAAAGGTCTGGGGGAAATATTCTTTGTTCTGCCATGGAGGGGGAGGGAGTTGGTGAGACCTGGTGTTGGTGAGGAGAAAGTGAACGAGTGTGGGATGTGCATGGGCTGGCAGGGAGAGCAGGGACAGGTAGAGACTTGAAGGAGGTGATGAGGCTGTGAGGGAGGAGAGGGCTGGAGTCACACAGGGCTTTTCAGCCCAAGCTGTAGGAAATACCCTGAGTGCTGGGGGAGCCTCATGGTGGCTCTGCTGCAGCTGTTCCCTTCCTCCCTGGCTTTCTGCTGTTCACAAATTGTGTGGCATCAACAAACCCTCCTCGTCTCTGGAATGCCTTTTGTTTTGATGAGCTCTCAGGAGGGACCAGCACAGCTTTGTCCTTGATGATGAGGAGGCTGCAGAAACCCTGCGTGCAGCACGAGTGCTGGGCTGGGTTACCCACTGGGATTTCAGCTGTGGAGGGAAGAGCTGCTGTGTAACATCACACTGGGGCAGTGATTTGGAGGAAGAAAATAATTTTTAAATTAAATCTGTGTCCTCAGCTGTGTAGGCCCATGTGGTTTCTTTGAATGGCAGGTACCATAATGGAAATTTTAGAGTATGCATTTAAAATCTCTGGATTTTTCTAGGTTCAACCTTAAAATGTGCAGATGTTCCTCAGCCCTGAGCAGGGTGGGACAGGGTGTTGCTGGGATGGCAGAGGTGCTGGGTCCCCAGCCCCAGGCTTTGGGAATTCACAGAATTGACTGTTGCACAACTCTGAGGAGCTGTTGGAGTTCGTGGAAATGGGAGTTTTGACATGCAGAGTTACAGATTACAGTGTAGGTTGTAAGGGTTTAGGGGTGAAAATCTGATGCTGAATGTTCCTGAAGGGAACAGACAGGAGTTGATGGTGGGGTGACAGCCAGGAAGCACATCCCTCTCCCATCTTCCAGGTACGACCTGGGTGGCAGGAGATGGTGTCTGTTCCTCAGCAGTTACCTCACACCAACAAGAAGAAATGTTTAGAGAAGGAAGAAAGGGGTGGGGGAAGCACTTCCTCCATCTGCCCCTTTCCTTGTCCTTTTTTTTCTTTTGAGTATTCCCACTGGCATTACTTCTCCATGAGTGTGGAACCTTCCAGCAGCCCAAGGAGCTGGGTCCTGCAGGGCTATGGCTGGGTCTGGGATTGCTGTGGCTGGGAAGGCTGTGCAGCCCCTGGTAACAGGGTGGAATAACACATCAGTGTTCAAAGTGTGCCTTTTGCCAGAAGCTCTTAGATGAGTCAAACACACTTAATTGCTGTGTACCTGTAAAGATGCCCTTTAGTCTGATAAGGCTGTGATTAAGGGATGTCAAGGCCCACTCTTTTCTCAGGTATCTCTGCCAAAGAATAACCCCAAATACTAATTGTAAGTCTCTTCTTGTTATTTTGGATAGGTGCAAAATTTTCACAGCTGTGTTCAAGTAACTGAAGACTTTGTGTCTCCAGAACACCTTGTACAGTCATTTCACTTAACGCAGGAGCTGAGGCTGTCAAAGGAGGAAATCAATTACGATGATAAACTGCAGGTAGGACGGGAGGGCGCTCTGGAAGCGCTGGGAAGGGAAGGGAGGGCGTGCTGGGGCTCATTGGAATGCCGAGCAGTGCGTGGAGCTGCTTCCTCACTGCTGTTCACACAGAATAACAATGAGCAGCAGCTTGAATGCCAGGGCTCCAAATGACTCTCCCTTAAGTTGCTGGTTTTATTTATTTCACATGATGTTTTAAAATGTGTAAAAAGCTGTTCCCTTTTGCATGGGCTTGATGTATCCTGCCTTTTTTCCATCCACTATGCTTAGGGCTCAGTCCTAAACTTTGCAGTTCCTCAGCCTTACTAAAATCTGTCTGATGTTCTTGCAGGTTAAAAATATCTTATACCACGCAGTTAAAGAAATGGTGAGAGCTTTGAAGATCCACGAAGGTGAATTGGAGGATATGGATGAAAACTGAGCATGTTCTGCTTTTTGGAGTTCCCATCGAAGGGAGGTGTTCCCCAGCCTGTGAATGGTATGCACACTAATTTAAGCTTCACAAACCATCAGTGCCAAGAAAACACAGTCATCGTATTTACTTGTTAATGACACTGCGAGGGTAGAGCTTCATTCATATCACAGCCACTGTGATTCCATGTTCCACTTGCAAACAGCTGAGCAGCGTTCTGCTGTCTGTATTATAATGTACATGAAGTTTGTGAAATGTCAAAAGATTTAAGATGATGTATTTATTTTTGGAAAAAAACACAAAATTCTATGCTATATTGTTGATCAAATGTAAATGTGACTTGTACAGTTTGCTAAAATAATTCAGATATTTTTCACTACATTGAGACAGTTACTGTGAGAGTAGGACACAAACACCAGCTATTGCCTGCATTTGGGATCTTGCTGAGTCCGCACAGCAGTCATGTCATAATCTGAAAATTACTGCCAAATAATTGTAAACTTTGTAAAATATAAAGTATATAAAGTAGATATGAAATACAGACACTTCAGTATTTTATTGAAGCTATTCAGTGTACAATTAAACGTTTTCAAAAGGTGTAATTTATTTAAAAATTGTCTCATTTTGGTAAAATTTATGTGAACTTTTAAAGCTTAAATATTAAACTTAATATGCTATGTAAATATATACATATATACATTCAATGATGTATTTTTTTAAAACATTGGCTTGCTTTAATTTGTTAAAAGTGCAAGTGTTACACATGCTTTGTACATTGAAGTTGAAAGGGGTTTTACATTTTCCATTAAAATGACTTTATCAGAGCTGCGGTGTGGGTTTGTGTGCGGTGCTGCCCCCTGCGGGCCGCGGCCGGGACTGCGCCGAGCTCTTCCTTTGGGGAGCCGGGACAGGCGAACAAGGGTTTTATGGCAACGGGGCCTTTTACCGTTCATATAAAAAGTTTAAAATATATATTTGTATATTTTCATTTAATAATGATAAATGTTAGACAGCTCAGCATTATTCTTGCTCTTAGAAAGTGGAGTTTGATAGAAGTTATTAAAATTATTCAAACGTTTAGTGGATATCAAATATTGGGCACAGCCATTGGCCAGCTCCTGATGTGTCTGAAAGGGGATAGTAATTAGCTTGGGTACAGTAATTAGCCTGGGTACTGCTCCTAGTCTGGCATCTCACTGGGATTTGGGTCACCAAAAAACCCTCAAACCTCATATAAATTACCCTTAAAAATAGTGACACAGGGAAGCAGTTTCTCCTTCCAGAAGTCAAGTTCTTTATTTAGTTGTCTTGAAAACCCGGAATTTGTGTCAAGTTGCAGAGAACTACTGTGGGGTTAACGGTGCTGTACTTGGCAGTTGATTCTTAACTTCAGACTCAGTTCCATCTGGCATCTCCTCTGTTCTTCCCTACAGCATTGGAGATACTGCAGGACCTGCCAGTGGATGTTTTCTTAATGAGGTGTGGGCTCTTAACCACACAAACTTACTTTTTAAGTTCCATATGTGTAAATGAGTGATTTTTTTTTTTAATCAGCTTTAAGTGTTTCCCCCCACACTGAGTGTTGGAGGGGTACCTGTAACATTTGTGAAATGTATTGAGGCTGCTGAGATCACCGTTGCTGCTGCAGGGGGTCACAGCCCCTCTTGTTTGCTTTCCTGCACCAAGAGCAGGTGTTGGGCCTGGGCCATGACTGTCACCCCCGTTGCCCCTTGTGCTGCTGTGGCTGCAGCTGAGTGGAAGGGAAGAGGTTGATTTCTCCTGGGTTACTCTCACCAAGTGCCACATTGCTATGCCTGTGCTGGCCAAAGAGAAATGTATTGAGGCTGCTGAGATCACCGTTGCTGCTGCAGGGGGTCACAGCCCCTCTTGTTTGCTTTCCTGCACCAAGAGCAGGTGTTGGGCCTGGGCCATGACTGTCACCCCCGTTGCCCCTTGTGCTGCTGTGGCTGCAGCTGAGTGGAAGGGAAGAGGTTGATTTCTCCTGGGTTACTCTCACCAAGTGCCACATTGCTATGCCTGTGCTGGCCAAAGCTGTGGACTTGCTGCTCTGCCTTTTGTCCAAGGCTGACAGCACCTGTGCCTGCAGGGCTGAGCTTTGGCACCATCCTTTGGGCCCCCGTGGGGCACTGGCAGCTGCCTGTGCCACCCCACAGTGCTCACAGGACAGGGATCCCTGCGCCTGCGTCGGGCTGGAGAGGTTCTTACCTCCTCTGGGAACTGCAGGAGTTGCTGAACTGAGGATAATTCCTATTTCCAAGGGTTAATATTTTAAGTTCTTTATGACCTTTTGCATGCCACCTTTGCTGATCAATCCCTAAGTCTATGACAAAGGACACGCATTTTATTTATCTACAAAAATGTATGAGTGAAAAGCAAAGGGGGGGTGAAGCGGCAAGAACTCTCCCAAAGAAGAGCCTGAGCGTTTGATGGGATTGTAGGACTAAAAGTGTAACTTTGGAGAGGCAAAAGTGATGGTCTGGAGCTGCAGTGTTGCATGCCATGCTGCACAGTCACTGGGTAAGTAGATCTTGGCTGCTTTTGTAGCAAAGAGAAGTGATAAATTACCTTGAACTGCATCAATAGGGTGTCACTGTAGCACTGAACTCTCCCCTGGGTTTGTTAGTAGAGTTATCTGGAGTAAATTGGTGTGGTGGTTACACGAGGTGTGTGGTTTCAAAATGTTGTGGTTGGTGTGGATTTGCAATTCATAAAAGCATCACCTGATGCATTTTGCAAATAGCTTTGGGAAGTGCTGCACTTGTGGATGGGACATCCTCACAAACTGCCCACTGCAGTGACCATTTCCCCAGTAATAATGGGAGGGCAAGGAGCCAGAAGCCAGTGACCAAGGACAACGTAGCAACTGGAAAAACTCTGCAAGTCACATGCTGCAGGTATTGGCAGACCACAAGAAATGGTTAGAGGCAATAGCTACTCCAAATACTACCAAGAGAAAAAAACACTGGGGGGGGGTTTAAGTACTTAGTGTACCAAATTCTGGTTATTCAGTGCCCTTTGATTCCTGGCTCTGTCACAAGGAAGCAGAGCTCCCCTGCAGGAAATGGGAGCAGGAAGTCAGACCGGGTCGTGCTCGTGGCTGCTGGCGGGACTGGAGGTGTTCATGGCTGATGTCTGAGACCTGAGAGGGTTTGCAGGGATGTGTTCTGTCTTTAGGTTAGTTTTTCCCATTTCCATGTTCTGTGAAGTGTAATTGGGTGTGGTTTTCCCATCTTCCTTTCCTAAAGACTCTTCAGGGGGTTTTCTGAGCTGTAATCTCAACTATTTTAATACAGCCAAAAGTATTCAGTGAGATCAGCTGAAGCTGTTTCAATGTAGGAATGCTGTCAACTAGAACAGGGTATATGAAGTACTATGTGTCATCTTTGCCACCTTTCTGTTGAGACCGTGCTGTCTTCATCTGCCTTGCTCTCTGTGAAACTTTCTTTCCTGTGAGACCTGTTCCCCACACCCCCTCCTTCCCAGCTCCTGACCATCATCTCCAGCACTGCCTTACAGTAAACAACCACAGCAATGTTCTTCGTATTGCAACTGCAGAGGTAACTAATGAAGAACAAGCAATTAGCAAGAATTTCAGCACAGATGGCTGCTGTGTGTGCAGTTCAGCAGGAACACAAGTTGCCGGAATTACCAGCAGGGAAATGGTGGTCCCCGTTATGGAGGTCAGAAAGATGTAGGGGTTTGTAACAGCCTGACTTGCAAATCTATTTATTCTGCTCCCCCAGCTCACACGAGTTGCTCAGATCTGTGTGTGTGAGCCGAGCCCCCATTTGATCAGCTCTACGTTCTCATGCTCTCTGACCTCCTCAGTAGGTGGTAATTTTGTTTGTACCCTCTCCCGTGACATCCTGTCAAGCCCTCTGCTGCTCTCACAGCTGACCGCCTTCCCTGCCCTGTGCCTGGAACTGGGAATTTCCCTTCCTTCCTCCTTCCACAGCCCCCATTGCCTGTTCTGCTGCTTCCCTGAGCAGGATGTTTGTGCTCTCCCCCACATCCGTGCTGGATGAGCTGCCTCTGCCTGTGGAGACTCCTGGACTGGGGCCTTGCTGTGCTTTCCCCTCCTCACCCCCAGCTCTGCCTCAAGCAGTGTCAGCTCTGCCCTGTGCTCCTGCTTCCCCGCTCCTGACCCGAGCTTCGCTGGCCGGAGCTCCTCCCTGCCTGCCCCTGTGTCTGCCCCTGCAGGGCAGTGGAGCTGGGGATCCACCACAGCTCTTTTCTTCCCACCTCAGCACGGTGTCCAGGAAACTGCCCCAGGAGCAAATGCCCTGCAGCATGAGCAGCACACACACTGCTGTACCTCTACTTTTTACATTTGTTCTCATGGGTTTTGAAAAGGAAGTTACTGTCTATGTATAGCTGGTTGGAAATCTTGCCTCACAGCACAGCGAGGACATGATTTGCCTGATGTGTTGCGTGCAAATAGTTGCGTTTTAAACATGGGCCCTTGTAAAGGTGGCAGACTGAATGGGTTTTGTTATGTTTCAGCATGACCACTTCTGGTACCTTCCAACCATACCAAGGCAATATATTCTTGACCCAGATGCCTGTTTCTTTTTCCAGTCCCTGGGCATGTGGTTTTACCGTAGCTCTGTGCTTCCTTAGTGAAATTAAAGAGTAGGGTTTAGTAGCTCTGAGGCAGGAAATCCTGTATTTTCACAGCTCTAAGGATTTCATATTGTTTGATCTCAGTAATACCTTAACTCCTGTAGCAAATGGGCCTCAGGGAACACTTCACATGATTACAAGACAAAAACTCTGGTTAAGCTGAGGTTACTTCTGGTAAAACAAACATGGCAGAGAAAGGAGATGGAGGCAAAGACAGCCAAAGCTCTGAGTCTTCAGGGAGCAATGAACTTTTTATACAGTTGAACTCCACAGACC
This sequence comes from Sakesphorus luctuosus, assembly GCA_013396695.1. Taxonomy (NCBI): domain Eukaryota; kingdom Metazoa; phylum Chordata; class Aves; order Passeriformes; family Thamnophilidae; genus Sakesphorus; species Sakesphorus luctuosus. The sequence continues at coordinate 698,845 of VWZD01008255.1, forward strand.
ACATACTTGGGCAGAAGGTCTGGCAAATAATATCCAGCCTATACCTGATTTGTGGCAGCCTTTGGAACAGTTTGATTTGTTTTCTACTCTATTTTTAGTCCAATTCAGTACAGGAAACAGTGAGACTGTACTTGCTTTTCTCCATCTCTTTAGCTCTCAAGCCTCCTTTTACAGAACCATAAAGCAGCCCAGGTTGGAGGGGGCCTCGAAAGGTCATCTGGTCCAACGTTTTGTGGGAAAGGGAGCTTAGTTGAGGTGTAGTCCCTGCCACTGAAAGGAGGTCAACAGGAATGTGGCTGCAGAGCTGCTGTTGACAGGCATAGGAAGAGTTCGAGGCTGGAGTTCCTGAACATGGAAATGCTCTCAGAGGAAGTGGTCACCAGATCCCTTTTTCCCTTTATATAAAACCAAAATGTAAAACCCAATACTTCTGTATTTTGGTTTTAGCCACCATTCTAAGTAGTAATTGGTGGTGCAGTCTGGAGATTTTATTCTCAAGAGACTCCACATTGCTTCCCAGTTGCTTTTCTTTGGTTTCTCTTTCTGTGGTGATACAGCCAGAGATTGGGTAATTACAGTTTCTTTCTGCACTGCATATATTGTCTGTATTCACCAGGGCCAGTATTTCTGGGTTCCAAGACAAGGATGGTTTCTGTGGTTAAAGCAAAGTCTATAAATAGAAGTCACTGTCTGGATGTGTAGTTAACATTGGTGAGACACGATGAAACCAGAGACCACAGAATTGTTTAATTCTGTCCAGTGTAAAGCAACACAGCCCAGACTTCACTGCCCATGGGAATCTTTCCACATACCGTGCCAGGCTTTGGTGCCACGCCGTGTGGCCACTGGTGACGGACCTACCGCTTGTTGCTGCTGCTGCTGCTGCTGCAGGTCGCTGAGAGCGGCGCGGCATTCCCGCACCTCGGCCGTGCTCTCTCCACACCCGGGAACGGGCCCCCACCAGGTGGCGGCCGGGGCTGCGGGGGAGCCCCGCCCGGAGCCCCGCACATTGCCCCGCACCGAGCCCCGCCCGGTCCGACCCCGCTCGGCACGGGTGGAGGGCAGTAATGACTTAAACCAGTTCTAAATTGCTCCAGCATCAACTTATTGCTGACAGCCACGGGTGACGGATTTCCTCAGGATTTATTGCTGTGTATCTATAAAACCTGTCCTCTAGTGGTGAGTATTCTCTGTACAACGTACCTTTCTTCCTATGCACTGAGTAACTGCTGTGCTCTGGGTTCAGACTGAAGAATTCCTTACTTCGAAAAACTCAGCATCACCCCCAGGAGTGGAACACTCGTGCTCAGCCCTACTGCCTGGAGCTGGCATTCAGCAGCAGTCGTGTTGAGGAGGCAGACTGCAAGAACAAACAAACATTTGCACTGCAGGAGAGAGGAAAGTTTTACCACCACTTTCAGAAGTGGCAGTGTGGAGTTTTGCCCCTACTTGGCCATCCTTCCCATAGAGAAGCAGCTTCCTTCAGATCTCATGTTTTGTTTATGCAGCTATCTATGCACCAAGGGACGGTGTAGTCTTAAAAAGGCAGAGATTTTAATTCCTATGCTCCCACCTCTGAAGAACCCTCACTCTTCAGCAGAGGTAGGCAGGCTAAACATCACTTCCTTCTATGGCTGCTGTTGGCCAAAATGTCTCTCTGTAGCCCTGACCTGTCACCCCTGGCAGGGACATGAGCTCGGGGCTTCAATCACTTTATTTCCACTTTGTAAGCACATGCCATGTTTGCTTTATTTACTGTGCTCCCTGCCTGGTTGCCTGGGACAGCCAGCCAGGCAGGTGTCAGCAGGGACTGTGACTGCCCTTGGGTGGGAGCAGCGAGCTGGGGCTGCCCTGGAACAGGCCACCTCATCACAGCTGCTCTGTGGGGCCATGGGCTAAACTGCACCAGCTGAAAAATCACCTTTTATCCCCAGCAAGATTAGATTCCAGCTACAACTCAGCACAAGGAACCTCCTCTAATGCCCTTGTCTTACCTCTATTTCCACAGACCTTTTCAGGCCTGCAGTCCCCACCCTCAAGCACAGAAGACACCAGGTGTGCAGAGGCCAGGGCACAATCTGCACAGCAGTGAGGTGTTCTTGCTGCACTTTGAAGTGCAAGCTCCCCTTCTAACAGCACAAGAGTAACTCAAAATGAGGTAGCCTGCAACACTGACCACTGCTCATTAGGAGCAGAGGTTCACTAACACCTCCACTGCAGGTGGGAACACACTGAGGACACCCCAGTGCTGTCACCTGGGTCACTTCAGGGATGGGCTGGGCACTCTGAATCTATCCCAGCTCCCTCAAATTTGCTGGATGAGGAGCACAGCAAGTACCAATTTGTTTTTTATACTCTGCAACATGTAGAGATGTAACACACATTTAGTGTCAAAACACCTTGTTTTTTATTTTCCTATCCTTTTTGAATCAGGTTAAGCTGTAAACAATTTCTTTTTCAATCAAATACTGTCAGCTAGAATTACTTCCATTCATGCATCACTGAAAACAAAAAGGGTATTTTTCCTTACGTATAGATTTTTCTTTTTTTTTAAACCATGTCACTTTATACAGAAACCAATAGCTAGATTCAATGCACCCTGATTAGTTATGTAAACAGATAACCCCCCCAAAAAAACCTCATCAACAGAATAACTTGGTTCCTTCATAGAATGGAAATTAAAATCTCTCCTGACTTGAGGTTAATATGGTCAGGAGTACTGAGTGTGGCACATAGATCCATCTAGGAGATGTATAAATTGCACTGTATCTGAATTAACAAAGTTATGCATAATGAAATGCACAGTTTAAATTCATGCTAGAAAGCATTTTCAATATGAAGTGGCAGCCGACTGGCAACCATAACAGTTTAGGTTCTGCACCATCATTTATGGCATTATAGATAACTATTACATATAGCATACTTAAAAACCCTGAAGGATTGTGTGACTTGAAACATTCTCCAGGCAGTCGTTTGGTTTGAAACGTTGGGAGAAAGACTACAGAGCTGACCATCTTATACCAACTATGGTACCTGTGACTCCCATGAAGTAGATCAGATGTGATGTGTATTTCACAGTAACAAAGTTGCTTAATGCCTTTTCTCCAACAACAGTAGGATTGTGGTAGATGTTTCTGCCCTCAGATCACCTTTGTCCGGGTGGCTTTCCCTTTTCTGCAGTTTGGGTAACTACACTGAGCACTTTTCCTGGATTTTAACTATTCATGAGTCCTTTCAGTAAATCATCAGAGAGTTCCAGCAGTGGGAGTTCCGGGGACGGGATGTCCAGGGGGGGAAGGTTGGGGATGGGAATGTCCTTTGCCTTCCCAGCAGGTGTTCCAAACTTCTGCCAACTTGCAGCTGAAGAAGCACTTTCTGAGTGTTGCTGCAGACCCCACAGCTCTGACTTCTCTACAAAGTCAGCATCTACATCCAGCTCCTTGTCTACTGGAGACTTTTGGAGTCTAGCTCTTTCTGCTTTTAACTGCTTATTCTCTCTCCTTAATCTCTCATTTTCAGCTACAAGCAATTCTATGTGCCGTTCCAGATCTGCAATTTTGGTTGCCTGCTCTTCTATGATTGTTTTGTCATCTTTTGGAGCTTTACTCCCAATACACACTTCCACCGGCTTCTTTTTCTTCTGAAGCAGAAATAACAGTGTATCCGGGTCCCTGTCAAAGACTCCCTGGATATCCTGTGAATGTTTCTCTGGGGAAGGGCTGTATTTCTGAGTGGCAGGAACCAGTAGGTTTTGATCATCAGAGTCTTCAGCAGATGGCTTAGAAGAAGTCTGAAGATGTGTGGCTGTTTCCTTCTCAGCATTCTGCTGGGCTTTCAGCTTCTCCTCCCTCTTTGCCCTTTTCCACCTCTCCTGGATGAGCAGTAACTGTTTCATGTGACTATCCCTTTGTAATTCCAGTGATAGCTGAGCCTGAGTAAGAACAAGATTAAACACTTTAGTTGGTGATCCCTGATCCCACCAGAATATTCATGCAGGTAAAGTTACATGTGTGTAAATATTTACACAAACAGCACCACAGCATGGCTGAGGGGGAGGAGCTTTTGTTGTTTGGGTACTAAATCCAACAGGAAGTGCTTTCTGCTTGCACAATGGAAAAGATTCAGACATGCCACCCAAATTTAGCATAACTACTGGTCTTTTTGTTTGGAAGTCACTGACCAGGCTACAGCACCTCTGGGCAGGGGCACCAGGAGTTCAACTGACGTATGGACAGCACCAAGAGGGAAGGGATTCTCCTGCCATGCATGGCCACACTTTGGCTAACAATGCCCACTGTTTCTTGTGGGCTTCTGTGAGGGCATCTGTGCAGGCATATCATTAACACCCAAAACTAAGCAGAAAATTGCCCCAAGGCCAGATACAGTCCCAAATGATTCAGCCATATTTAATGAAGGGGGTGACATGGTGGTTAATAACTCACAGGGACCACCTGGGTGAAAGACCATTTTTCTACAAGAATGACCCTTTGGACAAAAGACAGATGCCTGATCTCCAAGGGTTATTTACTTTCATAATATTGGCTAAACTCAAAGCCTGCTGCTATAACAGTGCTGAGTAGATGACACTGCTACATTCACAGACAGATTTGTGCAGTGAATAAGGAAAGGTGTCAGGGCTGTTGTTCTGGAGATCCTCCAGTCAGGATGAATAAAACCAAAATTACAGACTGTAGATAGGATGCTCAGCTTTGTGTCTCAGCAAAACACTAAGTGCCTCCCAGCAAAAGCTAAACATGAAACTAGTTTTATCACCTCCCTGAAGTTGCCTGGCAGACTAAAAAGGTGGACACCCTTTGGATGGGTTAGTATTTCTCCTGTCCCTGCTCCACATAAACCCAGAAACCCCTAGGAAGACCGGTGTTACCACACTTGTGAGACTCCCAGTGCCGCTGCCAGGGGATCAGTAACGTTGCAGGGGGGGTGGTCAGTCAGGGCACAGGGACACAGCGTGGAGCCGGGGCTGGGTCTGGGCTCACCTGCTCCGACTGGGTCAGCTTCATGGCGTCCGTCAGGTACGCTGTGGAGAGAGAAGGGTCAGCACAGCCCACACCTCGCAGGGCAGCCAGGAGAGACAAGGGGCAGCACAGCCCACACCTCCCCACAGAATGATAGAATGGATTGTGTTGGAAAAGACCTCCCAGATCATCAAGTCCAACCCTTGGTCCAACCCCACTCCCTTTACCAGATCATGGCACTCAGTGCCACGGCCAAGCTCACCTTAAAAACCTCCAGGGATGGGGAATCCACCCCCTCTCTGGGCAGCCCATTCCAATGCCTGAGCACTCTCTCTGCAAAGAAGTTTTTCCTGATCTCCAACCTAAACCTCCCCTGGCAGAGCTTGAGCCCGTGCCCCCTTGTCCTATTGCTGAGTGCCTGGGAGAAGAGACCAACCCCCACCTGGCCGGAACTTCCCTTCAGGTAGTTCCAGACAGTGCTGAGGTCACCTCTGAGCCTCCTCTTCTCCAGGCTAAACACCCCCAGCTCCCTCAGCCTCTCCCCACAGGACTTATGTTCCCCAGGGCTGCCAGAAAACCTGAACCCCCCCTACAGCCAGTGGTCCAGAGGTGAAGTATTTACCGAGTTACAGTGGCTGGAAACATCTGCTTTCATTCCTAAGTCTAAAAATATCCCTAAGATCCTGCAATGCACACCACACCCTTTCCATGGTATCCTGTCAGCTTGGGTTGCTCAAATTTGTTTTTTGGAGGACAGCAGCCATTTCCAGAAAGTTCCAGAAGAAAAGCTTTCCCATGAAGGGAAGAAGCATAGCTAAGGACCAGACTTTTAACATGTATGACAAAATGTGGTAAGTAAAATCCTCCTGCCCATGGCACACCAGTACTATGAAGTCCTGCTTTTCAATTGTATTCATAACGAGAAGTTGTGGTCTTTAGTTCATCACTTTTTTCATCAGCTTCACCTCCAAACCAGAAAACATGGTGGCTTAAGAGCCAGAGCAGCACTTCAGACTTGGAGCATATCTTGCTAGTGCCGAAAACTACAAGGTCTAAGAAATTCTTAACCCAATTTGGAATGATGCAAGAAAATGGCATAGAATCATCAAAGAAAAGCAAGAAACATTCAATGCATTTCTGGGTTTTGTCTTGGTGTATGAAGTGAAAGAAAACCAACCCAAAGGAAAAGTCTGCATATTAGAGCATAAGTGTTATCCCTCATCACTGTGAGGATTCAAAAATACCAAAGAAACTTTATGGGGTTTTGTAGTATTTATGAATGGAAAGTGGGAACACCTGGTATGTTACAATGTTCAGAGTAGCCCCTTAGTTTGTCTCCTCAAAGCCCTGTCACCAAAAATGTCCTACTTGTTGCACCAAAGGACCTCCTGTTTCTTCTCCTGCCAAGTGGGTGCTGCACTGTCAGAGCTGAGGGACTCCCACAGGAACAATTAATCAGGACTATTTAAAAGGACAGGTAAGTGCACAAGGTCTCACAGGGTGCCAGGGGTTTTGCTCCAGCTCTAGGGGAGCTGAACTCATCACTTCTTCTCAGATGCCTCAATTCAGACATTAGGAAAGGGAAGTAAGTTAACTTTTGCAAGCAAACATTTGTCTAAGTATTTCCTTTACTAACAAAAGAAGCAAATGATCTCAGCTATGAAAGCAGTGAGGAAAATACAAAGTGTAAAGTGAAACTGGCTTACAGCAGGTACCCAGCTTCAGTCTGTGCATGACACAAGGTGTTCTCTTCAGTCAAGAACTGCTTTCACAGTGATAACCACCCCCAGTCAAAACAACTCTGGAAATGTCTGACCTTAGCTGCTCATATGAGAAAAAAGTTTCCAAAAGGGTTCTGGATCTGGACTGAAAAACAAACTCACATTTCAAAAATAAAAATTTTGCAAGTGATTTGATATTCTACGTAACACAGATTCTACTTACTAGAATCACAAAGTATTCTGAGTTGGAGGGGACCTCTCAGGATCATTGAGTCCAACTCCTGGCCCTAGGCAGGACATCCCAAAAATCCCACCATGTGCCTGACAGCATTGTCCAAACACTTCTGGAACTCAGACAGGCTTGGTGCATGGAGTGTGCAAGTGTAGAAACTGATTTGAAGAGCTGGACTGTGGTAAATAACTTACTCACCAGCAGCTTTTTTGTGACAAGAAATTGCTTCTTCATATTTCCCTGCTGCCAACAGGCGATCTGCTTTCCTGCTCTGCTGGTGAGCCTTCAAAGAAAAGGAGCAGCACATCAGTGAGGGTTAATGACAAAGGGTTACACCTGTTGTAAAATAATCAGTACCTCTGGGAAACCTGTACTGAGTCCAATTCTCAGCTCTCAGGCCCAGATCTCCCACTCCCTTCCAAGCCTCATGATTGGACTTCTTTAATACCGCCTTCCAAGAGTCTGTACTGGTAAGAACTGAAGGTTGTTACTGCAGCCAAGGTGGTGTGTGCAGCACAAAGTCCTGCTGAAGCTGTTCCTCAGAAAGTACACGTTCTCCTTTACAGGCAGGCACTTACCACAGTCATGTAACAAGGCCATAGGAAGTTATGAGAAGTTGTTAAGTGTTTGGGGCCAATTTACCTGGCAGAATGCAAATTATTTGAATTATGTCACATCTCACAGCCTGTTTGACGTTACCTGCTGTCCCATGCCCAGGAGGCTTTGCCTCTTGGGTGAATAAATTGCAAAAGATCTTCCCTTTTTTGTTTTGTCTGCAGCTTACACCAGTTAATGGCAGCAGCACAGCCATAGCCAGAGACATCAAAGCCACGTTGTTGCTGTACAACAGTTAAGTCTATACTGGTATTTGTAACCCACTAATGTAAACCACCAGCACAGACTGAGAATGTTGCTGAAAGCAGCAACTGTATTTGCATATGCTCAGTGAGAAACAGGATTGCATAACCAGCACTGCAACATTCATGAAAGCAAATCTTTTTGTCACTACTACAAGACATGAATTTTCTGGTCCCTCCTCCAAGACAAGCTGTGTGATGTGAAAGGCCACAAGCACTGACTGGCGAGGCTGTCGCTTCAGGGCTGCTGTACATGTTGGATTTGAAGCAAACACACATCAGGTACTGATCCTTACGTGATACTTGTATTAACAATCATTTAAAATACAAGTTCCAAAATGCAGGCCAGTTTCTTTGTCACATTTGTCCCCCAAGTGGACTTAACCCCTGCAGTGTTACACTAAGTTCAATTTTCTACCAGTCTTGGCAGCTCTGACACCACAGAAAATGACTTGTACAGAAACACCCGTTTGGGCAGCAGCTGTTCTTAAGCAATGGCCAGCAGTTCTGTCACTGCATGCAGATATTTGGCTCTTCTGAAACTGATCTCATATGCTAATATGGTGTGTTCTTATAAAACCAAAACACAACTCCTTGATTCTTCACAATGAACATTTTTTATTATATTCTTACTCTTTTCGCCTTCATTGAATCCTCAGAGCCCTGTCAGCATTTCTTATTCCTTCTGCCCTGAGGTTAAATAATCTCAGAGGTGTTTTTCTATTGGAAAATCATTAATTTTGTGGCCTTTTTCTATTGACTCCTGCAAATGACATATGTCAGAAAGATGAACTTATTTCCCATGGGAATGAACAAACAGTATCAGTGCAGGCAGGGCCCTCTCCTCGGTTATTCTGGCAGCTCATCCTGTTACAAATTAGCTGTGTCATGGACATAAAAACACCTGAGCCAGCTCTTGGCAAAACAATTTTCCAATAAATTAGTATTGATAGAGCTGCTTCTGCAAACTGCATGGGCAGGTCTGGAAAACCAGGGTAAGAGGAAACAGAAGGGCCAGAGACAGGAGAGCTGAGAGAGCACTTCAACAAGCAAGGGGGCTGCTTCCATTTATTAGTTTCTACATGTAAGAATCTGAGTCTGTTTTCAAAGGTTATTCTCACATGTTTTAAACTCCTGGAGTATGATCTTACTCAAATCACTTATGCACATAGAGAACATTTGAGGACAGTCAGTTCTGTTTGATTGAGCAATTAAATTATTTCCATTCTCAATTAACTTCCAGCAAAGCTGAAGGGAGTCTGAAAGACTCAGGCTGGACTGTGAATAAAATTAGGAAAACAACAGTCCATGGATGCTAACAGAAAGAAAACAGGATCCTCTTATGACAAGGTCAAAATGCCTTTTTTGCTCTTATCTCAAGAGATACACGTCAGGCAGCCTTACTCTGACCCAACAAACTTCCCAAAGGAAACAACAGGAACCACCACAGAGAAAAACGAGTTTTCAGCACAGCTTTGTGAGAGAAAACGAGGTGTTTGCAGTCCACCATGGGCAAGGAATTTATCATTTTCTATCTTTTCCTGCCAGCTTGACAAGGAAATATTTCTCATTTATTCTACCCTGTGAGTGTTTGTTCCAATTAGTTGATTGTGGAAGGCCAAAGGAATTTCTCCTATTTTCATGGTAGCTGATTTATCAATAAGCATTTTGCAGAAATAAGTGGTGCTGTTTCCCAGCACCAAGTGATGAAGCTGCAACAGAAGTATTTGGATGCTTAACAGTCATTATGATGGATGAGCTTCTTCCATGTTTTGCCTAGTCTGGTTTATTGTAAGACAACCCCCTGCAGCGCTCCAGGCTGGGCACAGAGTGGCTGGAGAGCAGCCAGGCAGAAAGGGACCTGGGGGGACTGAGGGACAGGAAGCTCAACAGGAGCCAAGAGTGTGCCCAGGTGGCCAAGAAGGCCAATGGGATCCTGGCCTGGATCCAAACTAGCGTGGCCAGCAGGCCCAGGGCAGTGAGCCTTCCCCTGGACTCTGCCTTGGGGAGGCCACACCTTGAGTGTTGTGTTCAGTTCTGGGCCCCTCAGGTCAGCAAAGAGATTGAGGGGCTGGAGCGGGGCCAGAGAAGAGCAACGAGGCTGGAGAAGGGAGTGGAACACAAGTGCTGTGGGGAGAGGCTGAGGGAGCTGGGGGTGTTTGTGCTGGAGAAGAGGAGGCTCAGAGGTGACCTCAGCACTGTCTGGAACTCCCTGAAGGGAAGTTCCAGCCAGGTGGGGGTTGGTCTCTTCTCCCAGGCACTCAGCAATAGGACAAGGGGGCACGGGCTCAAGCTCTGCCAGGGGAAATTGAAGTTGGAGATCAGAAAAAACTTCTTTGCAGAGAGAGTGCTCAGGCATTGGAATGGGCTGCCCAGAGAGGGGGTGGATTCCCCATCCCTGGAGGTTTTTAAAGTGAGATTGGCCGTGGCACTGAGTGCCATGATGTGGTAAAGGGACTGGAGTTGGCCCAAGGGTTGGACTTGATGATCTCAGAGGTCTTTTCCAACCCAACTGATTCTGTGATTCTAAGTGCTCAGTTTCACTCAGCCAAACAGCTCCCAGCCATTGTTAGCAAATCCATTTGGAACTCAGAGTGACCTGCACTCCGTTAGAAAACTGGCAATGCAAGAACTGGCCCTGTATCATAAAGGGAAAACCAGCACTCTCACGTTTATCCTGGTCTGATGTCACACTAAAGGAAGTGTTTACACAACAGTCCTGGAGCTGCTGTGCTGGTTCTCATCAGATCCAAGCTCTGACCTTGGTCCTGCTGTGATTACAGAAACACCTGCTGTGCTTGACTGTGCTGGGTTTATAGATCTGATGTCTCTTTCCTCTTCCACTTGCAGGGCTGGCAATAAATGTAGGATGGTGTGTAAGAATAATTATAATTTATTAACAAGCTATGGAATGAAGGGGGGAAGCAGGTTAACTACTTCCAGGTGTCCCTCCCAATCCTGAAGAGCAGGAATTCCCAGTAGGCAAATGCACAGGTGTAACAATTTGACTCTTGTAAAAGGAAGCAGGTGTGAGTGTAGGATGGCCAAGCTAAAAGGCTTCCTCACTTTGTTTCACTGTGTTTGGTTCTTAAGAGATTTGGGCAGGCTTTGTTGTGTGACAGGAACCACTCTGGGCCAGCAGCAGAAACAGGTAAGTTTGATGTTTTCCCATGTGCTTTCCAACTGGAGCTGAGATATGATACCTACATTTGTAAGTTTGAGCTGTTCTAGAGAAAGCCTCCAATTTTCCATTGTACTAATCCATGTAATCTTGGAGCAAGAGACAAAAAACTCCAATCCAGCAACCCTCTAAAAGAGCACTGTGTGTCTCCTCTTTGCCCAGAGCTTCCCCTAGCAGCCCAAAAATTAATGTTCCACTTCTTTTTTTAGCACTAGGAACTAGACAATGCTGGGACTGCAGGCTGTGAGAAGTGAAGTCATGAGGCCCACGTGCCAGAGCTATTACTGTTCTCTTAAACTAAAAAATAGAAATTCTTGTTTGCTTCCTTGAGCCCATGTATTGTTACAACTTAAAGGATTACCACAGGATGATCCTAGCTTGGGTTGGGGGGGAAAAACAAGCTGCTGCTTTTCCCACAGAATTCCAGTTGGTGGCTACATATGATAGAAATGAGCATAACAAAAACCCAAGCTTGTTCAATCCAATAATATTTTTAAAAGGTAGATGTTGTACTAATACTTTCAAACAGAGTAAGTCAACTACCCTCTCCTAAGAGCACTCATTTAAAGAGTGCTCCTGTAGCTGAGAGAGGCTGTGTGTGTTTTGTTTTTCTGTTTCACTAACAGCTCTTCCCTGGACAAAGCCTTGCACAAGATGTTAAGTTTACAGCCTTCTTTGTACATGGCAAGGGGCCCTCCAAAAAATAATGTATTTTAATGTGATTATGAAGCATAGATTACAGTGACTAATGAAGGCAGGAAAACCCAACTGTTAAAACAATGGAGCCTGATGGAAGCTGAACTGCAAGAAGTTTGTTTGTGAATGTTTGAAGCAAAACCTCTGTTTGCTGCTCCTGTCCTTTACTTTGTGCTGTGGGTACCAGTGATTTTTGCCAGATAGGATCAATACCTGTAGTCTCCTCTTACTGAAAGTAAAGAGGAAGGTTGGGGTGGGGGTTTTGTTTGTTTTTTTTTTTTTTGAGATGAGGGATCTATGTGAGGATTTGTCTCCTTAAGGATACAGGTCTGTTTTCCCAGGAGTGCTTGAAGAGTCAGAAAGTGCACCCTGTATCACTTCCACGTTATCCAAGGATGCCAAGTGTTTTCCAGTGGGTGTTTACAGTAGCAGGACACAAAGGATTGAAGTGGTGCACCTTGGTTACCCCTATCCCACAAACACTCAGTGCCATAGCTACAGAAGTCTCTTTCAAACATCCTTCTTATCAGGAAATAGTGAATTTAGAAAAGTTTCAATGTGTATGTCCTCATATGCATTGAAAAAATGGAATGAAGAGAGAACACAAATGGAAAACTGAACCTGAGAGGTCCAAGAAAAAACTGTGGTCAAAAAAAAGGTGCAATTGTGATCAGGGTGACTATGGCAAATGCTTGCATTTACAGGCAAAAATAATAGAGTTGTACTGTAACATGCTAAATAATGGGAATATATTTGCCACAAAGACTAAAGAAGTGGCAAAGTGCAGCTTTGCCAACAGAAGCAAGCCCCCATTTTTTAATACTTGTATTCTGTGGGGAAAGATGACTGAGGAACCAAAAAATGGCAGAACTTGCTGTGGCTGTTCAATCAAGACCACTAGTCACATGTGAGCTCAATTTTCTGTCTTTGTAAGCCTGCATTTAGCAAGGTTGACAGAACAATGACTCAGCTGTGTAAATGACAGGTTAGAGTTCCTACAGAGCAAAACAAGGACGTGAAGCTCTCGTGAGAATGTATTCTCAACATCACCAGACTCCTCACTTGCTTTGTATTGAACTGTAAAGATGTTGAAGTTCAACCTGCATGTAAGCAATGGCATTAAGAATTTAAACACATGGGCAGACAAGCAACCAGTTGTGTTGCCAACCCACATTAATTCACTGAGTAGCTCTAATTGACTACGCGTGTGTTCCCAACCTGTTCCAAGTCTAAGATAAAATGGTTAGTCTGAGTTCCTCACCATGCAAATGCAATTAAGAGATCTGGAATGAAACCAGCTCCTATTCACACTGCTCAGCTTAGGTGGAGTCTGCAAAACCCCGTACAGGAGTGTGTCACCTGCACCTTCATTGAGGCCTGGTGTCCTTTTACCTACTGCATAGTCAAATCAACCTCACTCGCTTCCTTTTCATCCATTGAGGAGGATAAAAGCTTCCACTCGCTTGTCAGAGCCATTTTCACAGAATCAGTTAGGTTGGAAAAGATCTCTGAGATCACTGAGTCCAGCCTAGTGCTGTGGTCTGGTTTACATGGTGGTTGTGTCACATCCAGTCTTTCCTTAAACACCTCCAGGGGTGGTGACTCCCCCACTTCCCAGGGCATTCTGTATGCCTGCAGTTCTCAGCTGCTTTGGGAACGTTTTCCTTGTCCCCATGTACAGTGTCACAGCTGGTACTATTCCAGTCTTGCTTACTGGAGGTTACAACCTAAGTGAGAACTGTTCCACCGTCCTAGTGATAAAAAAAACCAGACTGGGCTTCTCTATGTAGTCTTAAATCACGTGGCTCAGGGTGTTACAGCAACTGAGCTGCCCCTCAGCAGGGAACAACTGGCCCACCACAACAAACTGTCCAGTAAACAACCTATTCCAGGAGCAGCAAGGTCAAAACAAGTGGGGCAGAGAGGTTTCAGCTGTGACTTCAGTCTGTGCCTCACCAGGCCTCCATGAGATGGTTTCAGCTGGATGTTTAAACTGCTGGTCATGCTGAGTCAGAGCTGAACTGCATGGCTTGATGACAGGCAAGCGATGCCAGGGTGATGCAGCAGAAAGGCACTGCTGGTAGGCACCCAAACAGCGCAGACACACTGAGGAAATAATGCTGCTGTCAACCACCCATAGCTCACCTAATTATGTTCCTGACTGGGAGCTGCTGCCAAGCTGTTTTAATGTGTCACATGGAACGGTTCTGTGCTGTGCCTTAATAGCAAACACTGAACAGCCTGAACACAAACACTGAGCTTTTCCAAGGTGGCTGTTGCTGGTCTGGCTGTTTATCTGATGTATCACCTCAGCCCCTCCCGTCACTTCACACAGACATGGGGCTGCCTCTGTGGGTTCACACCTTGTGGCTCACCCATCACTGTGGTAAGAACAGACTTCGTGTGAGGCACATCTGCATAGTGATACTTCTCCTTTCACTGCTTACAAGCCTGTTCTCTCTAATTTGAGTTCAGAATTCAGTACATCTGCCCTTTTTTGTGTAATTTTAGACTGGAAGATCAAGTATAGCAGCTTCCAGGTTAAGCTTTATTAAGAAAAATAAATCAAAGAAAGCAAATGGGGTTCAATGGATGTTTCTGTAGATTAACATAATATTCCTGGTTTTCCAGTCAAAATAACAGAGGTGCAGGCTGGCATTAAGTCTCAAGCACATTAGCCTGTGTGGTTTAAATCCTTTGGTCTCTAGGGAACTATCATAGATGCTTTCTTATTTCTTCCCCTCCATATTGCATATTTATTCTGCTTGTTATTTTGCCTCAGTGTAGATGTAGTATTTGCCTCACTTTTGAATCATTTCCTGAAGTAAACCACTGGTTGGCTTGCACTGGGATGGTTGCTACCAATGGTTCACAGCATTAACATTAAAAGCTTTCATTATACGAGACTTTTGCAACATACATTTTGTGTTATTCTCACTCCAGCCACTGGTCTGTGCTTTCTGTTTTCACTAAAACAACAGCTGGTCCCTGACACTTCCAGAAACTTAGAGGTGACAGATAGTTACCAGATTTTGCAGTGTTTTATTATAAACCATAAAACACTGTTACCTTGCAGGAAGAATACCAGGTACAGGTGGTATGGCTCCTTAGCTCCAGGACTATACTGAGGTGTTAAAGCAGAACCTGCAGAGTTCAGAAGTCCTGGGTGCCAGATTGTTTAAGGAACAACTTTTCTTTCTAGTCTCTCTTTGAGGTTGACATTATTTGCCTCATTTTTACTGTGTTACTTCCAAGCTCTGATGGAAGTAGAGTGTGTGTGGCTGTGCTGCTTAACTTGTAACCTTTGCTCCTATACCTGAGGTTAAAGTTATTGATGGATGTGAGATGAGAATTCTGTACCTAAATCAGGTGGCAGCAGGAATTGCCCCAACAGTAAGTGGCACCAAGAAGCTCTTAAGATGCTCTGTAAGAATGGCCAGCAGGCCCAGGGCAGTGAGCCTTCCCCTGGACTCTACCTTGGTGAGGCCACACCTTGAGTGTTGTGTTCAGTTCTGGGCCCCTCAGGTCAGCAAAGAGATTGAGGGGCTGGAGCGAGGCTGGAGAAGGGAGTGGAGCACAAGTGCTGTGGGGAGAGGCTGAGGGAGCTGGGGGTGTTTAGCTTGGAGAAGAGGAGGCTCAGAGGTGACCTCAGCACTGTCTGGAACTCCCTGAAGGGAAGTTCTGTCCAGGTGGGGGTTGGTCTCTTCTCCCAGGCACTCAGCAATAGGACAAGGGGGCACGGGCTCAAGCTCTGCCAGGGGAAATTGAAGTTGGAGAGCAGAAAAAACTTCTTTGCAGAGAGAGTGCTCAGGCATTGGAATGGGCTGCCCAGAGAGGGGGTGGATTCCCCATCCCTGCAGGCTTTGAAACTGAGCTTGGCCGTGGTACTGAGTGCCATGATCTGGTAAAGAGAGTGGAGTTGGCCCAAGGGTTGGACTTGATGATCTCGGAGGTCTTTTCCAACCCAATCCATTCTATGATTCTATGACTGTGCAGTGCTCATATCAGATCTACTTTCACACTTTTACAGTAAAAGTTTTAATTAGTAGAAGAATGCTGATCTGTCTTAGTTTTTGATACTGGATTGTGTGTGAAGTGGGCAATCAGCTGGGTTAGATACCTGTTATAAGGTTGTCTGGAGGTGCAGCTTGTACTGGTTTTAAGTTCCACAGAATAACCCAAATGTTTTATCTGTCGGGTTTAAGAACTGGCTTCCTTATTAGTAAAAGCATAAAGATGAGGATTTTAACTCTTTCTTTCAAGATCAGATCATGTTTCTCATCTGCAAAACATGCAATACACATGAGAGGGGAAAGGGAAAGTGGAAGAGATTAAATAAACGCTCGGGTATCAGGATTATCCCCAAACCTTCCTCCTTGGTGGAATCACTGCCCCTGGAAGTGTTCAAAAGATGTAATGCTTAGAGAGATGGTTCAGTGATCCACTTAGTGTAGGGTTAAATGCTGAACTTGGATCCTGGAGCTCTTTTCCAGTCCTAACGGTTCTATGAAAACACTTTCCAATGGCTCTGTCAACTCACACAGTGGCAATGGGTTTTGCAAAAGTTGTTTCCGTTATTCCTGAATGAAAGATGACCGGATACAACAAATACCTTGAGGACAGCTCAGGGGAAAATCAAATCAGCAGTTAGTACTGTAGCACAAGCCCTAGAAAGGTTAAAAGAAGGAAAGCTGGGGTTAGAACTCAGCGTGATTATTTGCTAAGCATGCAACAAAATGGCACACAAGGAATGCAAAAAGTTAATAATTTTGAAAGGGGAACAAAGTCTGAAGAACTAAATTCTTATATAAATGAGCTAAATAAGGTCAAATTCTGAAAACACAGATCCATTTCTCCTTGAAGTTATTAGATCTGAAGGCCAACAATTAAAACTTCCATTGAACAAAAACTATCATAGTTATATATATATATTTAAACATCTGGAAAGCAAATCTGTGTTTGTCTAGTGCCATCTACAGAACTAAATCAGTGAATTAGGGAAACCAAAATACAGCTAAACATAAGAAAAAAGTACAATCAATAGTTTAAGGCATTAATTAAGACCCAGTTATGTAAAGATAAAATACCATTTTGAGGGAAGTGGATCTGTCAGAAGGTAGAAAAAGAACATAATTGAAACCAGTGGAACACAACAAGCTATGGAATGCTACCTGAAAGGGATTTTTGTTTGTTTGGATCAGCTGCCCAAGAACACCAGGACAGTATCCATGCTTTTCACTGAGATGCTCCAACCCACAACTAGTGCTCCACGGTTCACAGCACAAAGCAACATCCAGTTACTGCAGTAATTTCTAATGAAATGCCTTAACGGAAGAAAAATCAATTTTGTGAAAACTGGCAAGCCATGACATGCTGAAAGGAAAATGTCTTGTACTCAAGTCATCAATAGCAGTTAAGTTAGTCCAATGATTACTGTATCCAAAACCACACTGTAGGTCAGGTGTTGGGTGAGTCGGTGAATTTGTGGGTTTTTTTGGTTGGTGTTGTTTGGGGGGGGGACTTTGGGGTTTTTTGGTAGCTTTTTGATCCCCTTTGGCATCTTTGGTAGAAGTTATGCTTTTCCAATCCACAAGACTTAGGTAAGAGATTTACAGGAGAAACAAGTGAAATACACCACACTGGGTATTACAGAAAACTTAAATGGACATTCTTGTACTGGAGGGAAATGAGTCCCTGAATATTGTGTAGCATTTTCAAGCAAGGTTTTTGTATTTCAGGCCACTCTAAGGCAGCAGGAACATCTGCACAGGCAATTTCATAACTTTCTGTACAAAAGTATGTAAAGCAACCTTTTTTGTGTATCATTGTTACACAGAAGTGCCTTGACCTTGTTGTCAGGCTGGTGCTACACAGGTGTGGTACCTGCACACTCCTGTTGTGGTCATGAGATCATCAGCCAGGCTTTACTCACAGTCTTGTCACTCCTACACTCCTCCTGAGTGGTCTCTTACTAAGTGGTTTCCTGCTGAAACACGACTGACTGGTGGTATCTGCACTGCCAAAAAGTTGCTGCTAACAGACATGTGAATACACAACTGTCATTTTCTCCTTAAAATCTTATGCACTAGATCTACATTTTAAAAGGTTTTTACAGTGTGTGTGAAACAGTTGTAGTCTATCCTTCCTGCATTACCATGCTACAAGGTTCCCTGACTTTAAGCCCATCATATCAACAGGTTACTGGAGCTTTTCCACTTCCTGCTGTTCCTTATTTCAGTTAGTCTGAGACAGTGTGATGCTGATAGTGGTTCTGCATCACTGGTTCATAGAATGGATTGGGTTGGAAAAGAGCTCAGAGATCATCAAGTCCAACCCTTGGGCCAACTCCAGTCCCTTGACCACATCATGGCACTCAGTGCCACGGCCAAGCTCAGTTGAAAAACCTCCAGGGATGGGGAATCCACCCCCTCTCTGGGCAGCCCATTCCAGTGCCTGAGCACTCTCCCTGTTCATATCTAAACACACCATCTTCCTACTAATCAGCCCTAATTCCAATTAGGAATTCCAATTCTGTAAGCCTTTCTGGAACTGGTGAGTGCTCCCGGAATACCTGACTGTCTCCGTATGGAGCAGGCAAAGGTTTGTCAGGGCTGACACTGCGCTGGAGCAAATTAGCTTTAAGTAAAAATTAAACTGACACAAGTCTCTGAGGTTTGCTTGGCAATGTCTAAACAATTTCTGGATCCAACCCATTCCTGGAAGCACTACAGGTGTGTTCCTGGTGTGCTGCTGCTGCCCCAGAGCTTGTTTTCTAAGGGAATGCTCTGTGTCACCCACCACATCTGCAGCATAGCCAAGATACAGCTCTGATAAAACCCACAAGGCAGCAGAGAATTAACTCTTCTTGACCCTAGATTTTGTCCATGAGACAGAAACCTGCCAATTCAGGCTGTTTGCATTTTCAGACCGCCTGTGTTTCAGTTCAAGCTCCTTAGACATTTAGTCTAAGCACAGTAATTACTGATTTAAGGTTTTAACTTTGCCTTCTGAAATTAAAAGAAGCACCTTGCCAGTACCGGGCCCTGACAAACTCTAAACTGCCATGGGCACGGCCTGTGCCACCCAGACGCTTCCTCTGCGCGCTTCCTTCCTGAGCTTGCCTTCCTGATCCTCCCTCACCACTGGGGCCTCCCGCAGTGTAACCGTGTCCCAACCCTCCCTCATCCCTGGGGTTTGGGGCTCTGTCCCGAGTGCCCCCTGCAATGTGACCGTGTCCCAACCCCCCCTTATCCCTGGGGTCTGGGGCTCGGCCCCAATGACCCCCGCAGTGTGGCCGTGCCTCACACGCACCCTGCCAGGCCGCCCCCCCCGGGCCCGGCACAGCCCCGAGCCCTGACCGCCCGTCGGGCCCCGCTGTGCTCAGGCCGCGCCTCCCCGCGCGGTTACCGGCGGTCAGGGCGGAAGGGTGCCACCCTCCCGCGCCAGTAGCGGCTGTCAGGACGTGCCCCCCGCCCGCCGGCCCCTTGCTCACCAGGTTGAGGGGCCCCTCCATCACCTCCATGGGCGGCGGGGGCTGCGGGCACATGGGCGGCGGCGCTGCCGGTGCCCCCGGCCCGGCCCCGTAAACACCGCGCCGCTTCCGCCCGCGAGAGCCGCGCCAGCATCGCGAGACTGCGCGGCCGCGTCCCCATGGCAACGGCAACGGCGGGAGCGGGGCTGGCCCTGGCACCGCCGGCGTCGGCACGGCCCGCCCGGAAAGGGGGGGAAAAAAGGGTTAATTTGGGAATGTTAGAAGGATCCAACTCCTGGCCCTGCGCGGGACTCCTCAAGAATCCCACCCTGTGCCCGAGGGCGCTGTGCAAACGCTCCTGGAGCTCTGTCCCTTGGTGCTGTGGCCCGGCCCTGGGCAGTGCCCTCCGCGGTCAGGTATCCCTGGACCACGCTCTGTAGTGTCAGAAAGGCTTACAGGATTGGAATTCCTAATTGGAATTACGGCTGACAGTGCAGCAGGAAGATGGTGTGTTTAGATACAAACCAGTGGTGCAGAACCACTCTGGCTGTATCAGCATCGTGTTGTCTCAGACTTTTTACTCTATATACTGAAAAACTAATTGAAATAAGGAACAGCAGGAAGTAGAAACGTTCTTGTAACCTGTTGCTATGGTGGGCTTAAAGTCAGGCAAACTTGTAGAGCCCTTTTCCTGATGTCCAAATTAAACCTCTCCTGTCACAGCTTC
>VWZD01008258.1:9231-32190 GCA_013396695.1 Sakesphorus luctuosus
TATATTATACTCCATTATACTATTGTCACTATCATATTTTAAACTCTGTTAAAACTTTACATCACCATAGCTCTTCATTGTTTATACAAGTTCTGTACAGTCTTCAGAAAAGGCCATTACAGGGACCTAACTTGTCTGAAATTGGTCATATGTCCTTGTACCAGAGTCTGTGATACCTCCAGAGGGATCACTGAACACTTTTGTCTTTCCTGGGGTGGAATACCTTGTGCTTGTGACCTTTGCCTCAAGCTACTTTCCTTTGGAGGAGAAAATGCATGGAAACATGGATTGATTGATATATAACACCATCTCACAGGGACAAGTGGTATTACTGATGATTTTGAATTTTGAGTTGATGTAAGAAGCTTGTTGTCCCTGAAAGACCTTCAGCATTACATGCAGGTGCGAAAAGAAGATTGTGCTGTATTTTGCAGGTCTCCTCTGAAAGGCTGGTGTGGCAAAAGCCTTGTGAGGATCTCCACAACTTGCAGGATTTGTGTCCCCACTCGCGTGTGCTCCTCAGTCTGCTGCTGGGGCACCTCATGTTCTTGTTCAGCATTTCCCTGGTAGGTAATCCAAAGCAGGTTGCCAGGAGGTTTCTTTTCCTTGGTGGTTGTAGCTGGTTTTGAATGAGGGATGACAGGAGACAGGTGTTTCAAAACCACTGCTGACTTGGGCCATCAACATGCATTCTGATCTTTGCACTCATCTGCTTTCCCCATTCTCTTGCAGTTGCTACTCCTTCCTCATACTATTAAAAGCTACATACTTGGATAAAAGAATCATCCATGCTTGCCTTTCCTTGATTGATGCTAAGATAAAGGTTATACAGGTAATTATCTCATCTAAATAATGGCTAGGTCTAATGTCACATTTTATTTTTCCAGCAGATGAGGATTTATTGGATAATGGAAATTCTATTAATGGGAAATTAGTCCAATTTGGCTTTGCACAATAGAGCATGAGCCAAGTCCAGACTCCGTAGCATCATGTGTTAAATTGTTCTGTAGCTTTGTAGTATAGGGGAAGGTAATTTCTCAAATCAAGCATCCTTCTTTGCATTTATGTATTCACTTTTTTTCCTCAAACAGCTCTTTATAGTCACGTGGTGGGGGAGTCTAAAGAAAGATCCAGAATAATCATATGGAAGATTTTGTGCAGTAGGTTTGCCTGATAAGTGATTGGAGATTTGTTTTCATCAGCTCCTGACCAATAGCAACTACACAAGTATAGAATTAAGCCCTTAAAACCTGTCAGTGCTTGTGTAAAACGACTGACACTTGCTTTTATCCATGACCTTTTTACTTAATTCATTAAAATAAGTTTAGTAAATTCTCAAAAAAAAATTTCTGTAGGGGCAGAACTTTAGTCCAGCAGATCTGACTGGTCACCATCCTAATGATGCTGTCAGGGAAGTCAGGCTGTATCATCTGCACTGTGGGACCACAATGCCATCTGACAGCGTCTCACCTTCCCTCAGGGTTAGATGTCTCAAACTGCTTTATAATGATGGAAGAGCAGAGCACAACTGGGGCCTGGATGGAGACTGGCGTCAGTTTTACAAATCAGGATTTATTGAGCCATTTGGAGCTGGCATTTCAAGATGGCCCTGGTATCATTCTATTTAGGTGAATAAACAGACAGAACCCTGTTTTCCTGGGGTTATTTATAAAAACATTCAGCCAATCTTATGCTAACCCTGGAAACAGCACATTCTTCTTTCACTGGTAGTACTGGGCAATGAAGATTTGCTGCTGAAATCCAAAGATAGTGTTGTAATTATATAAAGTTGGTAAGGGAGTAAGGCTTAGTGTCAGTGTCTTGAAGCTTAAGACACTGACACTGTTTATCCATTCCCCTTTAGTTGATATTTTGGTAGGGGTTGTCCACTGGGACTCCAGTTCACCAGAGTGTGGAGGGATCAAGAAAAGTGTATTATAGGACTGAACCAGAGCTGTTTTATACACATATGTGTGTGTCAGGGAGAATATGACACATGGAAATCTGGGATTTATCCATTCTTCTGTCCAAAAAACAATTTGAGACCCCTTTCCTTGTTTTGAAAGCACAAAATTTGGCTTGTTAGGCTGGCAACAAAAGCATTCATTAAAAAACTTTTCAGAATGCACACTATTTATTCCTGCATTTCTGTCTTGCATGTGAGCAGGCCAACATACTGCAAAGGTTTTATGCCAAAATTGCATCCATTCTGGGCATTTGTGGTGGACTTAAAGCGGGTCCAGAGAAGAGCAACGAGACTGGAGAAGGGACTGGAGAAGAGGAGGCTCAGAGGTGACCTCATGACTGTCTAGAACTCCCTGAAGGGAAGTTCTGGCCAGGTGGGGGTTGGTCTCTTCTCCCAGGCACTCAGCAATAGGACAAGGGGACACGGGCTCAAGCTCTGCCAGGGGAAATTGAAGTTGGAGAGCAGAAGAAAATTTTTTCCAGAGAGAGTGCTCAGGCATTGGAATGGGCTGCCCAGAGAGGGGGTGGATTCCCCATCCCTGGAGGTTTTTAAGGTGAGCTTGGCCGTGGCACCGAGTGCCATGATCTGGTAAAGGGACTGGAGTTGGACCAAAGGTTGGACTTGATGTTCTTGGAGGTCTTTTCCAACCCAATCCATTCTATTATTCTATGATTTCTGAGTATGACTGAGTCTCTTACTGTCATCCAGGTTTCCATTTTTCCAAAAGGTTCCAAGCTTATTTTGTATTTAATATGTAAAATCGCAGGCTGTTCCCAGATTTCCACCTGGCTAAATAAAACAAATGCAGTATCTGCCAAGGACCGTGACCTTTGGCAGCATGTGCTGCGCCAATCACTTTTCAGTGACAGGAAGTTGCTCTGACTCTTACTGAAGAACCTTTCTGACTGAAACTAAACAGTAAGCCCAAATCCTTTTGTTGCAGAATACTCTATTTCTGATGACTTTATTTTTGCAAGTTAAAAAAAAAGAATCTTATTCTTTCTTTCCTAGCAACTGAAGCTAATTTTCAAAGCATAATCCCTTTTCTTGTATTTGCTCTGTTGAATCTTCTTCTGGAAACATGGCAAGTTACTCTTACCAAAATTCTCTGGAAAAATTAGTCTGTTTTGGCTGTGCAGATTGGTGGAGGAGTGTCCTGTCACCCATTTGATTTTTCTTGTGGTTGTTGCTTAGAAGTGAAGCAGTTAAGTTCAGAGTCCACTGCAGTGTTCTTCCTTAGTGTTTATGCTGGCTAAAGTGTCCTCTTAAAACAAAGCTTTGTAATACCAGGACTGAGAGATTCAGTGAATGCACTGGGCTCTTTTTTACTCTGCATCCTAAAATGTTCTTACCAGTTGCATTGTAGCCCTGCTCACACTTGAGCTGTTTAGACCTGTGACATTACATGGAGTGTTTGGAGTTGGCTTTAGTTGATGGAACTACAGATAAGTTGTACCAGAACACAAACTGAGCAGAAGCTGTTTCACTTTTTGTGAAACTGACCTGATTTTCCCAGTGGTAATTCTGATACCAGGTGTCATGTCTGATGAGAGTCCATCCAGACTCCCTTTTTACTCTCTCTTTTTCTCTCTCAGTCCTAAAATGCCTTATAAAGGTCACATTAAGGCAAAAGTTTGCAGGAATCACTGTTGTCATCAGTGTTATTATGAACAGGTGACTTCAAGACTTCCATATGGCATCCTTCAATAACATTAAATTTACTTAAACTCTCTCAAAGAAATCACAAACCCGTCAGTAACTTTCACAGACTAATTTGCTGTTGCAGGAAGGGCTCAGAGCAGTGTGCACGCTTTTAGTACTGACAGGTTAAGTCATCTTGGCTGCAGCTTTTTATTCACTGCAGAAAGCACTATATTAATATTCTGTTTAGGCACAGATTAGTTTTTTGATGGAATAATTTGAGTAAGTAGAATATGTTAGGCACTGCAGCAAGATTACAGAGGTTCAAAGCACAGCACTTTGCATTTTTAAATATGTAATCCTAACTGGCATCTCTGCAGTTGAGACAGCATAATGCATTTATGTCAGCATTTGTCTTAGGGAATTTAAAGAGTCGTTTCAACAAGAAAAGAGGTGGTTTGGGTTTTTTTTTTTGAGGGAACTGCACTTTTTGAGCTACACAGTGTTTCTGGCTTGCTGCGTGGTAAACTATCTTTCTGATAAATGTGCTGATACTGTGAGCATAAAAATCCTGGGAAAATGTTCTGATTGTGTGTATTTTAGAACTGCGATTGAATTATCACATTTATCTTAACATTGAATTTCATGAGCTGTAACTTGCCACAAAACAAACATTTTATTTTTGCCTGAACAGGATGATGGTGCTTTGTTTTCTGAGCAGAACTCTGCAAGTAGCAAGACTTTCATCCAGTCCAGTGGGGAGACAGCTCTGCTCAACCAGTGCAAAGAAGCCTGTGTTGACTTTATTCACCAAGGTAAAAGTTGTTCACAGAATAAAGCTAAGCAAGACTGTGTGTTTGTCAGCTTTGTTACATATGAATCCCACTATAGTGGTTCTGCATGTGATTAAAATAATTTCCTCCCTCCTGCACAGTGTTCATTCCATCACTAGCCATACAGGAGTGCTTAAACTGTGTAACTGATGAATGAAAAATGAAAGGTCACCATCCATTTCTTAATCAGAGCAATACATACTACAAGAATTACACTTTAAAGTTACAGCTTTCTCTCCCCCTGCCTGATTCAGTATCAACTCATTTGTAAAACAAATGAGGTAAGGTGGGGAATCATGGTCTTAGCATTGGGTTAATAATTGGGAAAAAAGCTCTCTTAAAATCTCTTAACTGGTAAGGCACTGTGTGAAATCAAATTTTCTAATGGCAGATTTCAAGGTGTTCTCTAGAGTGGCTTTCTGCTGAAAGTGTTTTTAATTTTAAATGTTTTTTGTGCCTGATATCACTGGCAATTGCAAAGGAAAATACAAACTACTTTAAAAATAAAGCTCATCTGCACTGTTAGTTTATGGTAATTAACTCCTTTTTTACTCCTTCCTATTTTTAAGAATAAAGAGAAAAGAGAAGGCAGAAGGGAGCTATGTCTTCTGCAGCCATTTAAAACTGATAGAAGTTAGCACTAACAAATGGGTTTCCCCTTGCAATCTGTTTTTTTCTGACAACACAAGCATTCATGCAACCACTGCTTCTAGTTAAAGAAAAAACTTTTGTTTTTCCAAGGTTGCTTTCAGCTCAGATCAATACTGTGCAGCTGTTTGAGTGCTTAAGCAGCACAAAAGAAGCAGTGACAGCTTAAAATGGCACAAAACTGCAGCCTAACTATGCAGCATAAATAGCAATTTTCTGTAGAAATAAAACTCTCCCTTCCACCGTGTGTGTTATCTAACAGATCCAGTTGTCAGCACAGCATATGTTACTTTTGGAAGGGATTTTTACTACCTGAGCAGTAGAAATTACTTTTGCCACTGTAATACAGATCTGAGAGACAAAGTTGTCCAAGACAGCTTTATCCAGTCAAAATTAACATAGAGCAAGTGATGGCAGAGACTATCTGTTACACTCTTCTCCTGAAATATATGTACTAATAGATATGGACTTTTTAAACACATTTTGATGTTTGTTAAAATATTTTAAACCAGGTCCAGTCTTATCAGTGCCATGTAGTGTGCTGGCTTGCCATGAGAGTAAGAACATAATCTTTCCTAGAAGTTCCTGAAAGTAGCTTGGCATGTTAAAAAACTGATGTGCAGGATTTTGGGATGTTCCTTTCAGTCTGCAATATCAGATGTACCAGTTGCTCCAAAAGCAACAAGAACTATTAAGAACACAGCACTGCTGATCTTTAGTGTCCTGCATAGGTTTTCAGAACAAAAGGACTTTTCTGTGTGGGAAAGGCAATTCAGATTAGATGTTAATAAAAGTAGGGTGTTTAATCCAAAATAATTCATATGCAGGAAATAAGAAGCAGCTGTTTCAGATTAGCTTCCTATTTAAACAAGCCCAGGGAAGACTTCTCAGTTGGAGGAGGGTGAGAAGGTCTTTTTCAGCTGTGAAGGGTATTTTGTGGCAGAGGGACAGAGCCATCATGTTCACCACTGTATAGTTTGCTGTGTGAATTACAGGCCAAATTTTGCTGTTACAAACATTGAAGCAGGATGCCTTCATGTGAGTTACTTCTTCAGTTATGGACTGCATGATCAGCAGAACTCAGATGTATAACTGTGGTGAAAAACCAAGGAACTTTCAAAAAGTGTTCTTTGACCCCCATCACAGGTCAAAACACTGCTGCTGTTTGCCAGGTCTTCCTGCTGGAGACTACTGTCCTGACAGCTCTGCAGTTTGGAGGATCCTACTTAATTCCTTCCAGGCAATGTCAGCCAAGCCATCTTAAATTGCCTTTGTTTCCTATTTGAACTGAGCCAAGTATGTTGATCTGAAACAGGCTGGAAATTACTTGTGTGACTTTCTCATTCCACTTCGGTTAAGAGTGGTACCTGCAGTTGTTTTCAGCTGGTGATGACAGTACTTTGGATATTCATTACTGCTGACCAAAACAAGGGGTGTGTTCATGACCTCCAAAATCATGTCTTGAATCATGACAAATAGAATAGCAAAAGAAAAAATATTCAGTTCAGTGGCTGGATAGTTTGTTTGGTTTTTTTTCATCCACGCTGCACTGATAGAGTAAAAGTTTAGGTGGTTGTTACTGGGGAGGGAACCTGCATTTGCAGTAATGATCACTCCTGTCTGTGTGTGTTACAGTACAAATGACCTGTGTGGTTTACTATATGCTTTAAGCTTCTCTGAATATTTTCTTTTAGAAACCATGCCCTCTGTGTGATGAAGCAAAAGAAGTTCTTGAGCCATATAAGAAAAGGGTAATGTATTGGAATGCTGTGTAAGTTTTCTGTGTAGAAAGAACAGTTAATCAGGATTCTTTCTTTGTAAAAGAAAATTGCTTGGATTTATTTGCACCTGTTATTCTTTCATGGATGACCTCTTCAAGACAATTTCAGCACTGATTTCCATAAAACTCATTATCCAAAAGCATTTTGAGACAACACTGCTCAAATAAACATTGGCAAACTAAAGAAATATAAAATACATCCTTTTTGCAATAGTTCTTGAAACCACTGCTTTTGTAAATACTATTGCCTTGCCTGAAAGAGGAATCTGCCACTTTTATGAGGCAGGTAATGATATAATTTGGGAAGGATGTTAGTGAGTGGGGCTTTGAATATTTGAATTGTATGTAATTGCAGTTTTTGCTGTTCTTCAACTAGGTTTTAATCCCTGTCTTGGAGGATGAGACTGTTAAAGGAAGCATTAGGAGTTGTTGCACTCTGTTGTGCTGCTGGCTGCGTATTAGTTGTGGTTGGTGCTCACAGGAGGGTGGTTATGCCCAGAGGAACAAGAACATCATCCTGAGCTAGGGAGAGAGTCCTTTGTGGACACACAGCCAAGGGTTGTGCTTACATACATTGTGTACTCATAAAATGAGGAATTACCTACAACACAAAGAGTAAATCCAAAGGGATTAAGAAAACAGCCTTGCATTACTGAGAAGAACACTGATCAAAAGACAAACAGGTACTGCTTTTCAGTGTCCAGTGGGAATTGATATTTCCTTCCTATCACAGTTTATTTTGCAGGAGGTGGATATTACACTTCCAGAGAACTCGGCATGGAATGATAAATACAAATATGACATACCTGTTTTTCATCTAAATGGGAAGTTCCTAATGAAGCATCGAGTAGACATTGAAAAGTTTGAGGACCAACTTATGAAGCTGGAGTTGCAAAATGGTGAAAAACAGTGAGGAAAATGCAGCTGCTCTGGTGTGGATCTGAAAGGCCTGTGCAAAATGAACTGTAGACTGTATGAAAAAACAGACAGTATTCATTATCTGGCCTTATATTTCTTAGAACATACAGTATCAATGCCCAAAAAACTTGAGAGACTTGTGTTTTATTTTGTGTTAATCTTTTAATCTTTTCTGCTCTATTCATTTGCTGCTCTCCTGGGCTGGCTTTTTGCTGACAGAATAAATGCTGCCCCATAACAGCTGATAAAGTGAACTGTGTATGTACTGGGTTTTGATGGCTGGGGAGGCCACCGGGGTGGTTCCTGTCAGAAGCTGACAGAAGCTTCCCTCATATCCAACAGATCCAATGCCAGCTGGCTCCTGGACAGACCTGATGCTGCCAAGACTGAGCCCCTCAGATTTGGCAGTGACACCTCTGGGGTAACATATTTAAGAAGGGAAAAAACCCTGCACAAGGGCACTGCAGCAAGAGAAAGGAGAGAGGACATGTGAGAGGAACAGCTCTGCAGACACCCAGGGCAGTGCAGAGGGAGGACAGGGTGTGCTCCAGGTGCCAGAGGTGAGGTTCCCCTGCAGCCCATGGAAGTTGGCAGTGGAACACATGCCCACCTGCAGCAGAGCAGGTGGATGCAGCTGGAGGAGGCTGTGACCCCTGGGAAGCCCTGCCCCTCCACTGGAGCAGATTCCTGGAGCAGCCTGTTCCTGAGGGACTGCAACCCTTTGGAAAGGGACTCATGCTGGAGCAGCTTGTGAAGAGCTGCAGCCCATGGGAAGGATTGACTTGGAAGAAGTTTGTGGAGGAATGTCTCCCACAGGAGGGACCCCTCTCTGGAGCAGGGAGAGAGTCTGAGGAGGAAAGGGCAGCAGAGACAATGCATGACAAAATGACCACAGTGCCCATTCTCCATATCCTGAGAGAAAATTGGAAATAAAGTTAAGCCTGGGAAGAAGGCAGGGGTGGGAGGATCAGATTTGGTTTTCTTTCTCATTACCCTACTCTGATTTGATTGGTAATGGAATAATTTCCCTAAGTCAGGTCTGTTTTGCCTGTGACAGGAATTGGTAAGTGATGTCTTTCTCACCTTATCTCAACCCATAAGCCTTTAGTTGTCCAGCTGTCCAGGGTGTTCAAACAATGGCCTTCATGGGCACGTAGCATCCAGTCAGAATCAGTCCACCACAGTGTTTCAGGGTGGTTAACACATCTAAGCTGTAGTTTATAAGAGACTTCCTTGAAGAAGTCTATCCTAAGTTCTCATTTGAAATGGAGAAGAGAGTATTTGCTGTAAGGACACTTGATTAAAGACCACACACTCACTGAAGCACAGTCATATCCACAGAACAATCACCACAGTTTGATACAGCTGTTACTAACACTTTTAACACTGAATAATTTATTTTTATTCTAATGAGGTGACTATATGTTGCAATTTAGCCTATTTCATCTACTACAGCAGGCTTTGTGAGAAAGGATCACATTTCAGTTCTGTCTGCAACACAACTGCAAATCCCTCTATCATATGGCAAGAATGCCATTTTATCAAGGGTTACATGTCAGACATCATTGGCAGTGTAGAGATGTGATGTAGATAGAGTGCCTAAGATAAATATATTTTCAACAGGAAGAGAATGACAGATTGAGGAAAAGTCAACTAAGTTAAATAGTCTGTAATAAGCACTGGAGAAAGTTGCTGGTATTTTTCACCTGCTTAATAGATTCTTTGGCACAGAAACTAATCCTTACCTGCTGCATTTCTATTCTTCCTATCATGGTGATATTCAGGCTTCTCTCAACACTAGGAATCACATCTAAGAAATGTGTGTTCACAGAGGGGAGAATCCAGACAAAATGCCTGGTTGGTACAGCAAACTGAAATACAGTAGGATTTATGATCGACTCTTAAAGTTTAGAGAATAGTTTAGTAAGTAGCCACCTGATCTGCTGTGGGGAAAATGGGCCATTCCTTCATGGCCCCGTCGTACAGTGTCTTTAGCATTTGACAGATAATTTGCAATCCAGTTCTGATACATTCAATTAAATGAAAAATTTCAGGGCAGTGGGGAGTAGAAAATTAAAACTTTTTTTCCGGTTTATCAGCTTGAACCCACTCACCTAGGGGCCTGAAACTATCTCAAGATTTCCCAGGAGGGAACCTGTGCCATTTCTGCAGCAGAGAACTTTAGGTAAGTTCAGCCAAATCATCCATCCATGGTGCTTTTCATCACCAGTAGCAGATGAACAGGCCTCTAGAGACAAAAAACTTCTGTAATTTCTGCAGTTCATAATGCTACAGTCAAACTTTTAACTGTATCACAAGGTACTCTTAAATAATAGGTCCAGATCACCTCTATGTCAGCTTGTCTTTTATAATGTGGGATGGTTTCAGAGGGGCCAGGCTTTTCCTTACTGAGGTTTTGTAGTAAGAGAATGCATAGAGCACTTGTCAGCCGTAGCTCAAGTGCTCTTCTAAAAGACAGCAGCATTGTCTCAAAGACCTGGAGGACACAGGTCATGTGGACTTGCCCTATTTCCCAATATACATCACTGACAGAGACTGGCATAGCTGTCAGAGAGAATTTTGCTCTCTGTTTTATTTTTAATAAGGTCTGTTTTGGGAAGAAGAAAAAGTGGAAGCTAAAAGCAAATGTCTTAATAATTTTAGATGATGAATCCCTTGTTCCTTATTCTCTTTTAGACTGTGGAGATTTTCTTTTGCAGGTAGTGCCAGATATTCTTCCCCCTTTATTTTGTAATATGGATTTCCATAATAGCTTTTGTAGCTATTTCATTTCACTCATAAAGGTGTAGCCTTTATGAGTGAAATGAAGGTTTTCCATTAGTTCTGGCTGTGGGTGCTAATTGCACGTAATGTGCCGAGAATGGGTGGCTGTTTCATCCAACCCTCCTGGTGGGCAGTCAAACACAACCCTACATTGTGTATTTCTCAATCTTATTTTCCTTGTCAACACAAGTAGCAGGTGTCAGGCTATTTTAAACCTATGTGTAAGGAACAGGCCTAGACTCCAGGGTGTAGGTGGTATAATACCCTTTTCTCATCAGTTTGGACACGGGGATAGGAGGTAAAAAGATGTCAATACAGAGCGTTGGTGGCACAGTTCAAAGAAGATGTGCTATAAATTGTTTACAGATAAAAGCACTGAAGGACAAAGTGAGGAGCAAAGGTCTGCCTGTTCATTTGGGACTGTAGGTGCCACTGCAGCTTTCTCATTGCAAAATGAAGTTGTGTCCAGGGTGCTGGAGGTGTTACTTCCTTCTTTTTTACCTTCTCAGAGGAATACAAAATACTGAAGTAAAAACTCGAGGAAGCCACTCTCTCTTCCAAAGCCATCAGCTCTGCCAATGGAATGAGGCATTCAATTGCAGTATCCACATGAGAACACTAAGAGTTCACATCTTCTAAGCAGTGGATCGCACAGGGAAGCTTTTCAGCATCATCTTCTTTTTTCCTGCCATTATCAGTCCTAAAAATACGAATGCTATTTTGTGACCCCATAGGCAAAATAATTTATTAACCTCAGGGGGCCTAGAACTTAACATCAAATAGTTAACTACTTTCCATTTCTTTTGACATGTGAGGACTGTGTGACTTAGTGGTCTGCCACCTCATTTTCCAAAAAACAAGAAGGGATGCATCATTTATAAACTTGAGGGTTTTTTTCTTATCTTTGAATATAATAAATGCAGCAGTTTCCCAAGACACACATCTCTCTAATCAAATGTGTTAAGGTATAACACATATATTACAATGAGAAGGGATATGACCCTGCTGAATATTTATATATTTATATGGAGCACTATGCAACTTAGTGAAAACTGGCAATTTACTCTTTTTGACAGTGAGTATTGGCAGAAGTGCAAAAGTCCGTCATGCACTATCCCTCTAATGTAAAAAGATCTTGAATACAAGATTAATGTATTTTCTCTTTCTGGCCAATTAAAAAGCATATACACATTGTCCTGTCTTCTTCCAGTAACTATAAACAACAAATACCCACCAGGCATACTTGCTTTTATGTTCTACTTCTCTTACTCTTTATTTGTGTCTTTAAATCATACACAGCACACAGAAGAGATTGTCTCATTTCTTTAAGTACAGCGCTCCTAGCACAGTGTCTTCCACTACAAACTGGCCTGTGATACATAATCTCAGATTCAGCTTTAATCACACGGCCGTCTGGATTAACCACACGTGGAAGTAAACAAAGCCCCACGTGCAAGTGTTTACAAGATCATATCTCATTATTTTCTTCTCAGTGACAGCATCACTTTCCAGACAGCTTTGCTTTGTGTTCTACCAATAACATGTCTTTTTTTCTTCTTTCCTATTGTGCCTCACCGCCAAGAAGCTTCCTCCCATTTTTGTGAAGCTTATGTACCTTGTATACCCAAACCTGATGTTTTGCAAGGCAAAACTGGAGCTGTGAGATACAGCTGAACAGAAGAATTTCCAGTTAGGAAACTCCAACTGAATACTGACTTGTGCTGCTTTGGCCAAAAAAAAAATAATCAGTGAGAACAACAAAACTAGCCTTTGTCCTCTATCCTCATCTCTTGCAGCATTTCAGATGAAATTCTAGTTCTTAGTCTTTAGCTTCCAGTGATAATTTACACATGACCAGGATATCCAAAGAGTAAAATGAGTTTCTCCAGGAGACCAATATTCTCTGGTGTCTGTCTTGTCTGTGGAATGAACTGCAGGGGCTGAGCAGCTCCAGACCTTTGTCATTTTTCCTCACTGCTGCCTTCTGGAGTGTATGTGGTTGGTTGCAACTCTGTGCACAGAAAATCAGCTAAATCCCTCCCAGTCATACACAAATCTAACTGCAATGAGAGACGTTTGCATCCACTCAGTTCTCCTGGGGGAAGACAAAAGGACAGTGTTGTGACGTGGATTACTGGAATGGATCTGGATACCAGGGGTGGGCATATAAAACTTAGTACCTTACTATAGACCATCTGGTTCTAGCCTGCCTCCTAAAAAAATGGGACTTGGAAGATGTAATCATGTGTCAGTCCAATCCATTTCCTTCCTTTCTACTTTTCCTGAGACCTTCCCAGCAATATTTAACCCAGGGAACAGTTCAACAAAGTGGTCTAGCTGGGTGTGTTCTTGTGGGTTTGTTTTATGACGGTGTTTGGTGTTTTTTTTGGTTGTTTGGTTGGTTTGTGTTCCCCCCAGCAGTGGCATTCCCTGAATGTTCCCTGAAGATCTGCTTCCAGGAAGGTGACAGAAGTGTCTCCATGTCCCCCAGTGCAGAAAACCATGTTCAGTCAAGCTGCCATGCATTTTGGCCAGCTGGCCAAGCAAGCAGCAGAGGGGTAGCTCTGTACTGACTGTGACATTTAACATCTCTCACCTGGAAGGCATATCACAACAAATATTGTCATTGCTGCTGTGGAAGAAAGTTTATGGGATAAAGGACAACAATCCACAGGTAGCCAGGCTGACTCATTTTGTATCTCACAGAACAGTGTTTTAAGTTGGAAAAATGTGCTTTAAAAGCATCACTGCAAGATTCAGATGCTTAAAGACAAAAAAAAAAAAAAAAGGTGGTCAGAAACCAGTTTTAGGCACAGAGATTTGATGTATTTACAATTCTAGGTGCAGATTTAAGCTTCTACTCTAGGAGGCGAAACAACCATTGCAACAAGGTCTCCAAGTTGCCAAGTGTTGTCACTGCAGGTCGGTTTGCAAAGCTGCGATTCATTAATGTTCCCACTCCAGTGAACATCTACCTTTCTGCTCAATTTACCTCACCTGCCTTCTGCTAAGCTGTGCTGAGTGACTCCAACAACCAATGCTGGGTTCTCCCCTTTTATTTTAATGCACAGGTGGCACCTCTGTGCTGTTTCCATTCCACCTGAAAGAATACCTGTGTCACTGGGGGTGCAAATATAGGTGGGGTTTTTTTGCTTCATTAATGGGAAAGCAGACCACAGGCAACTCCTCCCTGCCCTGTGAATTGGCTTCTAGTAATATTTCAGTATGTCTTGGTGCTTTAATGTGCACTTGTATCAAGGGAATGCAGCAGTTCTGTGAAATACTCTCTGAGCCCTGCAACATTCCTTTATTCCTGAACAAAGCAAGCAAGGCTGAGTGAGAAAGGCAGAGAAATGGAGAGGCACAGTTAAGCAAAGAAAAATATTTGCCTTCAGGTTTCCTGTAGGTTATTCATTGCTATCTTTGGAACTCGGAGCTGTCATTTTAGATCCAGCTTTAACCGATTCTCAGCAACTTGGACGTTTTCATTGGCATCAGCACCAGCTCCACAGGGACAGAGGTGGAGCAGGCTCCAGAAAAGCTTTTTCTCTCAGACTATGGAGAAACAGCTATTTTGAGGTTTTAATTTCTTTGTGATAAGGAAATTTTGAATTATTTTACTTTTTGTTTGTTTGTTTGTTTTGTTGATTTGGGTGTTGCGGGAGTGGTGGTGGTGGTGTTTTGTTGGGTTTGGGGAGGTTTGGGGGTTTTTTGATGTTTTTTTAATGTAGACTTGATTCTTTCTCTGTTCCTGTTACTACCAGGACTTAGAGAGAGCTGTCACTACCCAGCAGCTTCCTTTGTGTCGCTGCTGCTCCGTGGGTACCGCCGGGGGAGGAGGGGGAGGAGGAGGAGGAGGAGGAGGAGGAGGAGGAAGAAGAGGAGGAGGAAGATGATGAGGAGGAGGAGGAGGGGTTGATGCCAGCGGGGTCCTGTAGCAGCAGCTGAACCAAAGGCACGATACGAGGGTCGCTCGGGGTGGCAGCTTCTGTTCGTGGCTCTTTCTTGTTTGTTTGGCTGTTTCGTTTGTGTTTTGGAAGGACGGCAGAGAGTCCCGGTGGAGGAAGTAAGTGTAATGGAACACATGCACATGAAAATGCCTGGCTCGGGGGGGGAATTGTGTTTTCTTTTCAGGAATAAACTGCTGCTTCTTTTTTATTCGTATTCTTATTGTTGTTGTTATCATTATCACTGTCATCATCATAATTTTCCAGTAGTGTAACTCAGGTTTAATTGTAACTCTGCCATTAAAAAACAACAAACCAAAAAACATGTAAAGGGTAATAATGTCCAGTTTAAAGTGATCTAGGTGAAGGCTCTTTCAGTCAGAATTACCTTCAGGTGTTTGGAGTGGGAGAGAAAATAAACACAGTTTTGTTCTGTTACAGAGATTCTGTTAATAGAGGTTAGGGTTGTTATAGGACAAATACTACCCATTTCTGGGATTCAGCCCTGGAATTACATATCCTTTTGCTTGCCTTTTTTTTTTTTTCCTTTTAATTGCCAGGGATCATATGTCTTTTTGCAAATTTAAGGGATTATGAAACCACTCAATTACTCGCACATGCCAGAGGAGTTTAATTTTAAATGCAAAAGAAAATTTGTTTAAACTTAAGTTTAACCCTGTGTTTTACTCACTTTGTACATGGGCTGCTGATGGTGCATGCAGGGCATATAGCAAATAGTGTCTTAACCCTACAGAATAATCTAAGTATTTTATATAAATATATATAATCTAGATATTTGTCTATTACAGATTACTTGTTTTGACCTTTAATTGATTGCTAATGGCTTAGTCTGCTGCTGTTTGTTAGGCTGATGAAACAGTGAAGTTGCAACTTGTCTTTCTGCATTCATTATTATTATTTGAAACTTCCAGATGATGGAATATTTGTGTGCAGTGGTTACTGGCTCACTCAGGCACCAGACTCCTCTGGGAACACACAGATCAGCTGGCTGCCAGAATTCCCAGTCAGAAGGGACCTTATATACTGTCTGTTCTGTCTTTGGCTTATTATAGGCCAGAGGATTTCACAAGTAAATTCTGTATCAAGCCCACAACTTCTGTGGGATTGTCACTTGCCATTACAGACAGGCTTCATCTGTGCCAGGAGCTCAGTCTTGTTTCAGACTGCTTAGTAGCTCACAGGCTTGAGCTCTAAAAGGGTGGGTAATATCTACTACCTAAAGTGCCTGTAATTAGGCTGAGAGCTATTTTAATCTATCAAAATATGGATTTGCATATAATGCTTATTAAAACTCACCGGGGTAGTTGTAATTTTTGTGGCATTTGTACCAACAAAGCCACCTTGTCTTTGCATGAGGATGAAACACTCTCAGGGGCTCCTCCAAGTGACTTTGGACTTGCTATTGGGAAGTTCTTTGTTCTCTCTGAGCTGTGGTGCAAAAATGATACCTTGATTTCTGTCGTGTTTTTTTCTGCTTTCCTGAATTTGCTTGTCAAGCAGCAGTTGCACTGGCTGTGCTCTTAACCATGGTCTTCTTACGTGCTGAGTTATCTTTGTATTTGCGTGCCTGTGCTGTGTCTGGTGCCTCAGCTGACTCCTCCAACACTGGATGTAAATGTATGTGTGTGTGTTCACAACCTGCTTTGGAGAACATCAGGAGGGAAAGCAAGAGGGAAAAGGAAAACAAACACAGCAGGGAAGAGAAGAAACCTGGCGTGTTGCCACTAGAATATGTAGCTTATCTAAAAAGGACAATTTACCTATGTCTGCTCTCTCTGTTCCAACACCTTCTGAATATGTAGAGAATCTCCTTCTTCGCAGTAGATACAAACTCTTTCAGAAAAGTATGTAATATCAGAAACTTGATCTATATTTGAAAACACAGCTGGCACCTGCATAGTGTATTCTCTGCAGTTCTTCAGGGTCTCTTGATACAAATTCTAGAGGGGCTGGTTTTGATGACCTCCTGAATGGATTCCTCCTCACACTATCATGAAGTATTACCCTAGAGATGACTCCAGCTAGTTGGAGCAGCCCCAGAAGAGCCACTGTGGGCATCCTTCCTGTAAAACAACATAGATTATAGACTGATGAAAAGTATGTGAGAGCATCATGAAAGCAGGCACAGCAGATTTCCATGGCTGAGGAAGGTGTCTTCCTTTCCTTATGGAAGCTGGCAGGAAAAAATACTTCCTGATCCTTAGACCCACAGTCCTAAAGTGAGGAAAATTTGACACAGGGTAGGAAGGCTTGTCACAAAATCAAAGCACTGAAAATTGCTAAAGTGATAATATGAAGTAGGATGCTTATCAAGGAACTCCTGCCTCACTCATGTGTCATCCTGACTGTGTCAGTCCACTCAGTGCTGTACTGTAGATATTTTTCAGTGCCCTTACTATTCACACAGCATACTGTCTTGTATTTTCTTTTCTGTGATTACTGAACTTGTTTTCACATGAACACAAAGCAACAGGAAAGGGGAAAGAGGTACTATCTCACACTTTGCTCTCAGGTAAGCTTCTTGCAAGGCACTGTAGACCAGAATTCATTAATAATTCTAATTATATTTTGTGTCTTGGAGGTACTGATGATATTTTCAATTCTAGATCGATGCACCTCCAGCTTCCTTTTTTTCCACTGCAGCAGAAAAGCTCTTAAAAACACACCTATTTTAAGACTGCCAGCAGTCCCTTTGACTTAATTCAGCTGAATGGCTAAGGGTAGTTGTTGAATATAAAATTCTCCCCGTCCTGATGGCAGTCAAAGTTGTTGCGGTTGAGTTGGGGTTTTGAGGGAAGAGGAGGGAGGGAAAGGGGGAGAAGCTTTTTATTCCTGAAGCCAAGCACGGCTTGGCCACAGCTCTTCTGGGTGAACTCTCAAAGGTTGTGTGTTAAGAGTTCTGGTGCCTTGGTGCTTGCTTTCATCCTGAAACTGAAGTATTTTGTGGAAAACGAAAAAGCTTCCCTCTGGAAGTGTGAGAACATTCTGGTTCAGCACTTCTAAGGTGAAATGTTTAGTGTCCACTCTTTGTGTTTGAGGTCAGCACTAATCCCATCATGAACCCATCTCAACACGACAGGCTCCTCAGTCTCCTGAGTACCCAAAGCATCCCCTCTGTTAGAGCTCCTGAGCAGGACTGCTTTCCCATGGGACACTAGGATTCCAGAGGTACCTGCAGATTGATGGCTCCCAGAAACTAAATCCAAATGATTTGTATTTAGGAATGAGATGAAACACCTCAGTAAATTTTCCCCAGTATAATGATGTGGTATCTTGGGGTGAACTTCATGTTGAAAAACCTCCATTTTTGATGTGATGCCCATTAATTCAAAATAGTTACAGAAGGCCTTGTTCATTCCCACAACACTTAATTGTAACAAAACCATGTGTTAAATCTGGCTCAGACATATCTATTTCTGGCCTAGAGTGTGCCTACATCTTGGCACTTCAATGTCCTTCCATACTTTCTTATCTTCACCTTTTTTCTGCCTTGAGCTCTTGCACTTTCCCAATTTCTTTCCGTTTTGCCAGTACTTGCCTCACACTTTTTTCATTCCTTGATACACATCCCCTTCAAAAATGTAGGTGGTAGGACCTGTATATTTGCCAACATCATCATTCTGCTTTGGGGTTTTCCTCTTCTCTGCTCAGTGTCAGCCTGAGCACTCTAAACAATTCAGGACAAGGACTTCAATCACCCTTCTGTGTTTGTCCCCATACTTGGACATCAGCATGCACTACTGTAGTAGTCACAGTGCTATTTCTTTGATTAAGTCAGGGAGATCAGTAAAGGAGATAAAATTCTGTGTCCCATGGGGTGGTTTGTTTGTTTGGATTTTTTTATTTTTCTTATTTACAATTTATTTTGAATTGCATCCCCTTCTTGGCAGTACATTTTACGTGAAGAACAAACCAGTTGTCCTTGGGACTGTTTAATTGTACAGAGCGTTTTTCAAAGCCCAAGAAATTTGTGCTTGTTAGACATGAAACAGGAAATGAAACAATTTGGCTAAGCATCATAAACTGCCTGGTGTCCTTTTTGCATCTCAACAGAGTTGAGCTTCTGGGGTTGGGAAGTGGACTTCGTGAGCTGCCTACTGTGAGGAATGTCTTCCCTTGTTGTAGGGAAAAATATACAGCTGATGGAAAAACTGGTGGAAGAGACTTTTCTCTTGAGAGCAGACTCCTAATCTGTTCTCCACAACTCCCTGGTCTTGCTGTGATGGAGCCAGTCCAAAAGTTTTGTGGAAATTTGAATGGAGGGCCAAGTGTGCCAAACAAGCTCCACACTCTGAGTTTTTCTCATGTCCCTGTGAGACAAAGGAGCCTTCAAACACCCTCCTGCTCCAGGACACTTCCAGTAGAACTAATTTGGAGATATTTCAATACCCAAAGCTGGATCATTGTAAATTACCAATGAAAAGGAGGGAACAAGAAACAAATACTAGGGTTAAAGGGAATGTAGTCATAGCACTGATGTAATTTGACTTAAATGGGGCAACTGTAGTCCGTTTGATTTGCTAAATAGCACCTCAGAAATTTCTGGCCCCTGGGGCCATGGCACTTTAAGTGACAGCTGCACCTTCCTAGTCTTATTTTTCCCCTCTCAGCAGTGAAATTATTTAGAGTTGGGTTGGCACATGCCAATGGACAGAAAAGCATGTTCACAAATCTGTGTTGCCCTATGCAAAGTAGTGACCAAATAGCATCATTCAGGTGGACTCCGTGGACAAGGCAACCAACAACATGACTGCTGATGAGCCTTGCTATGACCAGTTAGCTCCAGAAAACAAGACTGAGGGGTCGCAGCCCCACAGCTCCTGGGGAAAGGGGAGGGTTGCTCAGCTCTACAAACAGCAGCTGCTGAATAAACTTGAACAAGCCTAATCTTGTGTTGGGGTTAGGCTGGAAGCAACTGCAGTGAACTCCTGAATCACTTGCCAGGCCAGTTAAGTTTTTTTTTAAATAGGAATGGAAATGGTATTTCTTTGCTGGTGAAAACCACATATTGCATAAGAAGCAGTGGAATAACAGTGTGCCTATAGGATGGGGTAGGTACAGGTTCATCTTTGGGTACCTCCTTGGGTACACATATGTGTCTGCTCACTTTCCCCATGCTCAGAGCTGCAGAGAGAAGCCTGATCTATTTCAGCAGCTGTATAGCTGTGCTAGCATGCAACCCAACCCCATCTAATGGGTCTTTTGGGTACATTTAGGGACTTCTTAGCAGGTAGAGGAAAAATTGCTCTGTCTCTACTCCAGGCTGCATTAAAGTCATTAACTCATATTAACTCATATGCCAGAAACCAGTGGCTGGAAGCATTAGGTAGATGGAGGTTCTTCTTTGCCTGTAAAAGTACCCTCCTTTGGCATCATCCCTGCAATGGTATTCCATACTGACCCCCAGATGGGAACTTTTCCAGGCTCCAGCAGCACCACAGCAATAAACAGATATGGACGTGGCTGGGGAGACCAGCCCAGAGTTGCAAGGTGTAGGCAATTTACCCTTTGGAGGGTATGAAACTCCACCAAACTCCCTAAGGGGCAATATGGTTTACTGGGCATGGTCAAAGCTTGGACTTGATGATCTTGGAGATCTTTTCCAATGTCAGTGATTCTGTGATTCTGATGTGTGTTGTCACAACTGTCTGGTATCATGAAATGCACAGTAAAGGGACGGCAAAAGGCAGTCATGGCCATGGGCTGGAGAAGTGACCATTCAACTCCAACCAAAATATAAACTTCATATCCCAGATCTATAAAACAAGATCCACAGCACGCCCAGAAATGTGTGCATGTGGACACAACACTGAGATCTGTAGGCAGAGCTTTGCAGTTATTACAACAGCCCTCAAAATATTTGCGAGGGTTTTCCTGCACAGACACACAAGTTGCTTTGGCCTCTGCACCTGGAGCAGCACAGCTGGACAAAGCCATAAGCTGGACTGAAGCATTTTTCTGAGCCCTGTCCCAGTACAGGTAAGTTGTTCTGTTGCTTTCCTTTTTTTTTAGGTTATTTCACTCTGTTGTTGCTTTGCTGCTGCCAGCCAGAGTCTTATAAGCTGATTTTCTGAAAACACGCCACAATTGTGTTAGTGTTATATGATATATTGATGTTATAAAATATTCCCATCTAACAGCAGTGCATTTGTTATGTTTGGTTCTGAGAAGTGCGCATTACTAGAATCCTTGTTTCCTAACAAGCTTTCTCATGTAGTTGTCACTCAGTTTGATTTGCTTACACAGACTTATTCCTGCTGGCAACATCAGACTTATTCCTGCTGGCAAAACTCAGTGCTTGACATCGTGATAACTCAAATAACACAGAAAGGATAAGGGAGCTGTTTATAAGACAAAGTGTAACCAGGATGAAATGACACAGAAAACAAGGCATACTTGAAAGAAGGGATAGCAAAAGAGTCTGCAGTTTATCAGGCTTGAAATTCAGTATTTTCATTAAAAGGATGGTTGTGAACAATTCTGTACCTGTTATTACCTTGTGGTAATATGCATGAATATAAGTCTTTTGGCTCATATGTATTATTCTTCTATTATTTGGTAAAATAATATTTAGTCCTCAACATTGAAGCTATCAGCATGAGGTGTGTGTATTAACTTTAAGAACACCTTCAACAATTTTAACAACCTTCAGTCATTAAATGTATTATGGAAACAGTGTTAAAATGCTGTTTCCTAAGAGTTTTATTAGAAATTATGGCTATTGGAGCACTGGTTAAAAAAACAAAAAAGAAAAAAAATTTACTGAAGATGACTTCAACCTCTATGTACATGTCTGCATTTCTGTACCTGGTAAGATGGCCCTATAAGGTGTGATGGAAAGGTAATTTTATTTTGCAGCTTGTGTGGGTAGGCATTATGAAAGATACTTGGGGATTATAGAAAACATGTCACAAAAGCAGCTGGAATTACGAGTCCATGATGGTTGCACACACATTAGGGTGTGTGGGTCAAAGCCAGCAAAAACCCCCAGATTTTGACTGAGCTTTGCCAGGTAAGTAATCAATATAACTACAGCAAGTCTTCAGAAAGAATTGAATTTTCATTCAACTAAGTATGTAAAAGAAGGGTAGAGAGATTTCTAAATTATGGCTCTTGAAATATCAGTGATAGAACATATCAGCATTTAAGGCAGTATTTTAGTCCTAGTGATTAATCAAAATTAGTTTTTAATCTTTTGCTTTTCAGAATTGTGGCTGTTACTTTTCTTTGTAGTTCTGCCCCTTTGGACTGAATTCTGCTGTCTGTACTTCAGTCCCTGTACAAGGATATTTGCTCTCATGCAGCCATGGCTAATGGAAACCCAAAGAGCAATTTTTAGACAGTTTTGAACGTTATGTCCATAATACTTTTTATCAGAAATACATGAAAATTGCAATTCTGCTATCTCTGTGAGGATAATATTAGCAGAGTTCTCATCATCTTTACACTGTCCTTACTAGAGTCTCAGCTTTGAGTTAAGAGCTCTTGTGGAGGCATTCCATAAAATTGAATGGAGATTAAAACTAATTGGTTTCTATGTAAGCCACTGTAAAAACTTGAATAATAAGTTGAAGAAATTGTCTTTTTCAAAGTTTGGGTGGGGTTGGGGGTGGGGGTTATGCTGTTAAAAAATTTTGTCACTAGAGTTATCTTCCTCTCCCATTCCATAATATTTTTCATAATAGCAAAGAATAATTCACTGTATGATTTAAAGAAGACTGTAGCAATGGAAATATGAATTGGTTGGATTACTGAGCGTCATTTATATCCCCAAAGTTTCAGTGATGGAAAAGCAAATTACACGAGCACTTCCAGTATCTCATATATTATGTTTTGCTGGTATTAGTCATGGT
This sequence comes from Sakesphorus luctuosus, assembly GCA_013396695.1. Lineage (NCBI taxonomy): Eukaryota > Metazoa > Chordata > Aves > Passeriformes > Thamnophilidae > Sakesphorus > Sakesphorus luctuosus. The sequence goes on from VWZD01008258.1 coordinate 31,623, forward strand.
GAGTTTCTGGCTGAGAAGCAGAGGTGAAAAATGCAGTTTTCAAATTTCAGATTTGAGCTCTAAGCTTTGAAAATCCCTTGCAAAAACTGAATGAGGGGGTTATTCAGTAGTGTAACTTGGGACAGTAAGTTCTGCAGCCTTTAGAAGCCAAACCAATACATGTTGTGACCCCTGCTCTTGTCCACTGCTGTGTATCTGAAACATTGTATGGGCTGAACTTCTCAGGTTAGGAACAATGTTAGGAAGAACATTTTCTTCAGTCAATCCTCCTTGTCTCTAGACAGACTATTTCCACAGTGAGATAAAGGAAGACTTGTGTAGGTTTTTCTGCAGCTCAGCAGCTCTCTACAGCAGGATCTTCACTGGGCATTCTCTGATTTTTGAGTCTTCTCATCTCTGCCTCATTTTCCCTGAGAATTAGCTGAATCTTGGTGGTTTTTTCCTGAAAATACATTTAGAAGGGATTAGTTGAGGCATGGGAGCCAAGACACTATTGAAACGCATGGCCTTGTAATCTGAAATAATTCTCTGCCCCTGTTAGGAATAGTTCTTAATTTAATCTACTCAT
>VWZD01008259.1:0-11459 GCA_013396695.1 Sakesphorus luctuosus
CTATCCTTCGCATGAATGATAAGTAAAATTTGCATTTTCCTAATCACACTGAAGGAGTTTTAAAATAGTTTATGAAAAGAGTGTTTACTTTCAGTACAAGGATCCATCTAAGCCAGTAGCTTTTGAGTAGGTGTAACTATGAAAAAATGTGAGGCTGAAAATATACAAGATATCCTGCCTAAGAAACTTTGAAAAACAAATGGCTTATGTACAGGATCTGATGATACAACCCTTTCACAGTTTTGTCTTCCATTGCTTGTCTATTGCCCTTCCTACATTCCTCTGAAACTATGCAGACTTTTAGCATCTATAATATATATAAGTAAGGTGTTCCAAAATTCTGCATGAAAGGAAGTATTCTATTCTGAGTTTGTATTTTGTTTAAACTAATCAGGGGCCCTTCACATCTTCCAATAAATCCTATACAGACTACCCACTGTCACATAGTTCTGTGGACCAAAATTCATATTAAATTTAATTTTCCGAATTATTTTTTCATTTGTTTTAGAGGAGTTTATTCACCATATACTACTGACACAGGCCTCCAAGCAGAAAAAGGTAACATTCATCTTTCCAGTGGATACATAAAAACCAATCAGCATAAGTGGGTTGTTGTACACAGGTCCTTCTCTAAAACTGGGGAGAACTGAAATTCTACCCTTGGCAGGTGAGATCCTGATGATGAGAGCCAGCGTATTAGTCTTAGAGAAAGAAACAGTGATGCAAGGCTACAGATGTAGCAGTCATCATAGTTTTTAATTTTCAAGGTTTCTATGTAGGAAAGATCAAACAGCTTTCAGCTTATTTGAGACAGCATAGTACAGCAACTTTTGCATCAGTGGTGATAATTTGCCTGTCCACTCCTACATCTTTGTCTGCATAAAAAACTTGACTATAAGATTATGTAAACAAATAAACATATTTTCTATTACCTTATTAAAAATTACTTAAATGTGAAATTCTTTCTAGATTGAGACATCTTTAAAATTATGTCCTCAGAGGTTTCAAGAAATCAATACCAGTAAGATTTACTATGTTCATGTAGAGAAGAACTTGTTACATACCTTCTAGTGAATTTAGTGTGCTCAATATCTTCCTTGAGAAATCAAACTGCAAAACTAGTTTATGAGAATATCTGTTATAGCCACTTTTTAATACCTTTGATGTTCAGTTTTTTCACTGCTGCTCTGTGATGCTGTATCACCACAGAGCAACCACAGAGCAGCACGAAGCCACTTGACTCAAAGCCCTTATGCTCTCTCCCTGTAATCTTGAGTTTGATCTGTAGACACTGAGGAGTCCTAAAATTTACCAATATCAGTTAGAAAGCTCTCTAAGTTTACTGTGATTAGGATTTAATCAGTCAGATTTTCTCCTTTGCTATACTGGTGATATCCTTCTGGATTCTTTATCTACCTGTTTAATTTTACCATTTTTCACAAGACAGGATGGAACTTGTCTGTAGAAGTGCCACAGGAGAACTGTAAAGCCTTGGTACAAACTACCTGCCTTCACAAATATTTCTTAGACAAAGCCCAGTTCTTCACTCACTGAGCATTTTAACTGATCTCTAGATATTTTAAAAAAGTAAAATACAGGCTTGGGATTGTTTTCTGTTTCTGGGACAGCTGTAATGACTATTCCTCTCATCCACCCTTAGAGTGGCTTTCTTCAACCAATGGATCATTTAGCTCACCTACACAAAGTGCTGTTGGTAAACACAATCCTTATTTCTTTAAAAATTTGTTCACCAAGATGGACTCAAGAGATACATAACTTGTCTCCAAGAAGGCCCTAGAGAACAGTAGCCCAAACAGCTGTACCCAGCACATTTGATTATAACACAAATAATGCAATGCAGATTGATACTGTGACTGAAGACTGTTTTTAACTTTCAATTAAATTTACACCAAAAATGAACTAAAACTTTTAAACAGATGATATTCAGGAGTATAGTGATATTTCTGCCTTTTCATGTGCAGTTGTGAGCTGTGATTCTTTTTCACAGCTAAACGATATTCCCCCAGTGATTTCCCAGTGAATTGCTTTCTGTGAGACACCTACACTGTCAGTGAGTGTAATTCATATACCTGAATGAAAAAATAATTGTATAATGCAAGCAGAGAACAGTTAGATTATTGGATCTTCCTGTCAAATAGGAATGTTATAAGATCATTTGGGGGTTTAATATGAAGAACGCAAGATTCTTTTTGCAAATATGTCATCCAGGTACTTTTATAGTCAAAGACATGATTTTGGGGGATTATTTCATCTTTGTTCTAGCAATAGCAATCAATACTTTCCATGGACTGTGACTGAAATTTGGGGGCTATTTAAGTTTAGTCCAACTTAATGGTAACTTTATTTGAAAATTCATTACTAGGTTTACAGTTTAATTTTTCTTGTAGTCATATTCCAAAACTAACATAAAAATAAAGAATGAAAATGGAGTGCTAACTTCTCAGTCAGCAAAACAGTGTTTTTCAAAACAACAAAAACTATTATGACTTTGAAATAATTTTTTCCATTTATGTTTTGCAGATGATGTCATAACTAAGTTGGGGGTTTTTTTCCCAGTCACACTGTTCTTTGAGGTTACCAGAGCAAGACTCTGGAATTTTCACTGTGAAGCATTAAAAGCTTAGTAAATACTGAAATTTTAAGAGATTCATCATCATCATCACGGCCAGGCTTCATGAATGAAGATTTGGGAAGGGCTCTACCTATGTGGGTGTGTTCTTTGAGCCTGGGCAGTGGATTTTTTAGGTGAGGCACAGCGTGCGGAGAACTGGCGTCACCGTTTCAGTCCTAAGGGTCCATCTGCCACAGCCAAGCGACTAAAAGAGATTAATCCGCTGTTATGTAAAGCTATTTTGGCAAATTGTCATTAAAAGATTTCTTCACTGTCTAGTGTCATGATTATTTCTGTTGCGAGTGTTTTGTTAAAATAATAAAAAATAATGTTACAATAGCCAGTAAAGTTTGCTGGCTGACTGGCTGTTGGCCAACTAAAGCAGTAAGCTGAAAAGCTTTATTCTGTGCTGTTGACATGCAGTAAACACGATTCTCTGACTTTGATTCAGGACTAAGGAGCAGGTACACTTCTCACATAATCAGCAAAAAGTTAACATGGCTGCAGAAACAGCTTTAGTCTGTTCAGCAAATTTGAAGGTATATTTAGCAAATAGGATTCTGTAATTCTTCTGTACTACTTGCACATTAACCTCGTGCAAGCAGTTCTAGTTTCCTCTCTGCAAGGCAGCTCCACAGCTCCAACCTAGAGACTATCTCAAAAAAATCAATTTTTTTTTAATATATATACAGTACCAGATAGATGAAGCAACTTCAATAGTTAAAAGTAGGGGCTTATCCCAGGGGTTATATCTTGCCTAGGTAAATTGAAATGCCCATGCATAAGAAAAGAACTAATATGTCTCATTCTCCAGTGGAAATCTAGAGCAAAGCACATAAAAATCCAGTAGGAATATACATAAGTTACCTAATGACTGTACTTTCTTATTTAAAAGAGAAAAACAAGGGAGTCTCAAATACCAGAAATTATGTATGACTCTCAAAGGTACATTTGCTGAATATATTTCTTTGAATCACATCCCAATACTTTTGTTTTAAGCCTCACAAAACTTGAATTGGAAATACCCATGATGGTGCTGTCTCCCTCTCTGTTCATTAGGATGGAAAACACGTTGCCACTAAAGTGTCTTGAGCATCTGGAACAACCAAAATATGTCCCCTTTGTCAAGTCTGTCTGTCTTCACTAAGAAAATTAGTGCCTTTCTGTAAAACCTGGCTACACCTGTTTTAAAAGGAAGCTGAAAGACCACAGATAAAGCGACCTTGGCATGTTAATACTCTTTCCATTGCATTTACTACAGTGTAAGGTTTGCTTCATTCCATCTAAAAAACCCCAAACAATTGAACACAAAAATAAACCCCACTCCATAACATCCAATAGACTGCATATATTTTCAGTAACTAGGAAGCAATTGGGTTTAGAGAGCAGGCATTTTCTTTAACTGAAGGCCAAAGGCCTGAGCATACTTGCTGAGACATGTTATAAACAGAAAAGACTACCTGAAGAACAGGGATGAGGGGAAAAAGTAAATCATAAGTACTGCTGGCTGCTGACAGTTAGTATAACAAATTGCTGGGGATTTCAAAAAGTATACAACACAAAAATATTTCCTGAAGGAATACTGTTAAGAGCAAATGAAGGCAGACAACAAGACAAAGTGAAAAATTAAACCACAGGAGTGTTAAAATAAAAATAAACACATCTCCATGTCGTACTACAAGTAAGCAAAGATCTTAAGGAATAATATGCATTGATCAAAAACTTTTTGTGGAATGTGTTACTGCAAAAATTTCAATGTAGATTTATGCAAAAGCATTAGTAAGCATCTTGTCCTGCACATTAGAATCATATATAAACCAAGGGGCAGAGTTTTAGTACTTGCTTATTATTCACCAGACGAATCAAAGTGAATCAGAGCAACTGTTCTCCTGAGAGGAAAAGTTAAGCCAGAGCATTTTCTAGTGTCAGTCTGCACAACATACAGCTCACTTACCTCTGCCTGTCTCAGAGAGACCACATCTTACAGGCAGGCTAAGAGTCATGGTAGCTCAGAGCAGCACAGTGTGTCAATGTCCCTGTGAACAGAGTCAACGTCCCTGTGAATAGCGTCACCGCAGCATCAGAGGAAACTGGGAGGAAAGAAGAGACATGGTGAGCTCCTTCTTCCCAGACCTCCTGTTTTAGCTAATGTAGTTTTTATTCTGCCTGAGCTGAAACTAGGACAAGCTCCCTGTTAATAGCAGAAAAGCAGCCAGTGTGACTTGAGTGTATTTGATTATACATAGCTCTCATCCCACTGCTGACATTACCTTTGCCCCTCTTTCTTTAGAGACAGGAAGTATATGCTCCTATTTCACAAATATGCACAAAGCCACTAAAGTATACACTTAACCTCAGCCAAGTAAAAATAGAGATACCAGGGAAAACAACTGCAGGAGCTGAGTAGAAAAGCAGAAGATTTTTTAAGCATCACTGCTTCTGGAAGGAGTTTGTTGGATCAAAATGCAATATTTCTTCATTTTTGGGTCTTTATTTGTGTAACAAAGTGATGAAATACTGGTCAACATCCAATTCTCAAGTCTCTGATGTGCTTGAGTTAATTACCAAACCTTGATTCCAAAGGCAGAATACTGTCCCTTTCCTCCAGAATCCTCAAGTGGAAAACACCTAATGTAAGGCTGATGCACAAATCAACATATTTGAGGACAGTGACCAGGTTACCATGAGGCTGAAATTATAGCTGGCTTCTTCTGCGTTGTTTGGTGGTACTGTGATAGTGTCCATCAGACAGTAAAAGGCGATTAATGAAGTGAAGGAGGTTTGCTAGACCACGCTTGTACAGCTTCATTCAGAGTTTGTCCAGTTTGACATTTTAGCCAAGTCCAAGATGTCATAAAATATCTTTAACAACATTATTTTTATATTGTTTTAGTAATGTTTAATGGTAACTTAGTATGAATGTCAGTTTTCAGATCTGCCAATGTAGTATTTGTAGCTTGTGGGATCTGTATACAAATTTTAAAACTTTCTCTTTTTTTGTTTTGTGGCTTCCATTGCAACAAAATTAAAAAAAAATTCTACTTGAAATACTAATGTCATGACAACAGGTTCCTAATTTTTTTCCATTTATGTTAATTGGAGGGATGAAGGTTCAAATAAAACTAACTTTTAAAGACAGTAGTTTAGATTTTATTGCCATTATTTTTCTAAAACTGAATTATTTAGCTCTTAGTTAAATTAAAGTAATGCTTAATGTATTGAAATCACTGTTATATTAAACCCAAACCTTGCATTAAGGCTACTTTCATAGCTATTATACAAATTCAGCCTATGCCACTTTTGTTATTAAAGACAAGTATTTACTAGAAAAATATTGTCTAATGCAAATTATTTCTTTGTAAAAGTGGAATGATAAGGTCACTTATGTAATTTTAGCCTAAATAAAACACAAAGACTCTCCATTCCTCTTGCTTGAATTAAAATAATGTTTTCCAAAAGTAAAGTATGGCTTACTCTTACAAACCAATGATGTTACAGGGAAGGCCCCACTAAAAGAGTACATGAGGATTAATGATACAATTAAGTATGGTAAATTTAGTCATTAGCACAATGCTCTTTGTTTAGAAGCATTAAGCTGTACCATTTCAAGAAAAATTGTTAGTTCGTAAGAGACAAGCTGGTTAAAAATGTAATTGTATTGCTTACTCACACAATCTGGAAACAAGCAGATAAGGCATGCAAGCTACAAAGAGTGGTTTTTCATTGCTAAAGAGTTCTGGTCCAAGTTAAAAGGAGTTGTAAAAATGTGTGAAACCACAAACATTTTAGGAAGATAGAGACAAAAACTGTAGAGGAAAAGACTTCCTTATACAGTCAACATATAAGCACCCAGTATTTCCATTGTTTCACTTGAATGTACTATTTTTTGACTTCTTAAGATGCAACTGCAGATTAGGTTATTCTAACAACAAAGTCAAAGTTAATTAGTCTTAACTAACAGCCACGTTGTAAACTACTTGAGGTCAACTCCACCCTCAGGAAAATGAACATTAGTGAGACATTTTAAAGCACTGTCTGTTTTTATAAGCAGTGCAGGGAAAGGCTAAGCCAATAAAACATGATCATTCCATTCTATATTTTAATATTAGCCTCTAAAGGACAGAACAACTCCCATGTGCTTTGATGACAAAGCCTTGCACCATGCTAATAACAATATAAGAGTAAAGGAAATTACTGTCATTTTGCTTTGATTTTGTTCACTGAATGTAACAAGCAAACAACAGTGAAACTTCTATCAAATGGTTGGTGATGAGAAGTTCCTACACTGCTTGGGCAACAAAGAGCCCCAGAGACTGCTAAGAAGTTTCCTCTTTTTAACCCAAAGATAAATCATTAGAGTNTGTATGGTATTTGGACAATGCTAAGCGTGAGCAGCTGTTGTTAATTATGACTTCATTTTCTCCTCCAGACTTCTTTGGTTGCATGCCATAACTGCATGGGGCATGGGGGTTTACGGCTTGAAAATAGCCTTGTCATTCGGTGAAGTCTAACAGAGCAAAAGGGGCTTGATAAATGATAAAAAAGTTCCTTGGAAAGCTTCTTAGATCAGATTAGTTCTCAGTTGTTTGTTTTTAGAATCCCAATAGTCTTGAACAATTAAAAGGTAAATACATGGGGCCACACAATTCATGAACCATATAGAAAATATTTAACAGCTATTGAATTACTCTTGAAAGGAAATCTTCAGCCCTTTATTTACATGGTCTGTTTATATGCTCTGCTTAAAATGTTAAATAAATGAAGTTAATCACATAATTAAACTCCAATTTAACTTGTATTCCTTCTTATACTGAACATCAGACAAATGCTTAAGTATCCTCATGAACTGGGGTCTTAGGGTGTGACTCTAAAAGGTACTATGCAATTTGGCCTTGAGCCAGCAGAGCTAACTTACAAAGCTTTAAGTCTTGGGAAGACAAATAATATGTTCTTCAGCAAACTGTGGGTTTCCTCCCTCCTTCCCCCTGATTCTTTCCCTTTACTCGATCATTAGAAGAGACTTCACCATTTTACAGAGATGAATCTTCAAAAAAAATAAGAAAAAATCTCACACATTAGTTTCTGCATAGAGTTAAGTTTGAGGTTCAAACAAAAAGAGGTGGTCCAGATAATCTAGTTCTGTTAAAATCCAAATGGTGAGTGAGGGGTTAGGGTTATGGGATTAAGAGCGTGTTGATTTGTTTAACGGCTATTTTCACTACATATTTTACATTGCTGTCTTCTGGAATAAAACAAGATTTACTGTAATAAAAACTTCTTAGCATTCAATTTATTTGTGCCATTTACTTGAGACCAGCTGTTCTGTTTATTCTTTCTATTGTCCTTTTTGTTTTCTAGAGAAAGTGATTACCCTTTATGTGGAATTATTGAAATTAAGAACCATGAGACATTTTGACCCAGATCTCAGTTTATAGAAGAATGATGCTGCACAGAGCATGAGGAGGAAATGCATTAGGAAAATCCTTCTAATTTGCTGCTGTAAAGTGCAGCAGCAACAGGACACTTTTAGCTGGTGTTCAACGTAATTGTGGGAATGATGGGACTCAAACTGCCCTCTATGTGAAATTTATCCTTCATCCAATCAGCAGAAACAACTAATGCATTGGAAGGTATATTGTATCTCATCTACTTCCCAATAAAGTCAGTGGTGTCCAATCAGACACCTATTGTTAGTAGAGAATCTGAAATTGATACAATCACCACATTGATCTACAATTGAGTCTGTCATTTACTTGCTGCCAGGTCCTACTCCCCTTCCACCATGTAGCAGTTTCAAAGCAGGAGCCCACTGCAATGAGTTCCAGAACACCCTAATAATCAGATATGTTAGTGAGATTGGGCTAAATAATGCTAGTTTACTCAGATGAGCTTCAAACAGGGGCTACTGGTAATGTTACATGGAAGTGTGGCCAGTACAATGCTGCACAGATCCCCAAGATCACCAAGGAAACACTTGCCCACTTTTAATCCTACCGTCACACCCAGCCTGGAAGCAAAGGAGATCAGGTTGATTGTTTCATTTTACACACAATTGTCTCCCAAACCTGCTGCAGAATATCCTATTGATGGATGGTTAGTAAGTTATCTGGACTGGAAGAGAAAGGAAAGTAAAAGAAATAAAGAAAGCTTTGAAATATTCTTGTGCCTATGAACTCATGAGGATAGAGAGATGAGGCAGGATTTCTTTTGTTCATTCTAATGATGAAGGCGGCTACAATACCTACCACACAGATACACTATTCTCACTGCTAGGCAGACTGGCAATCATCTGAAGGACATACAAGACAATTGCTGATTTCTGTTAGTAGAAAAAAATCCATAAAATAATTCCTCATAATATTAATTTAAAAATTTGTAGGCAAGGGTCATTTCACAGGTAATCTTTTAATCTTAGAATAAAATGTTAATCTGAAGAAAACTCCTTAAGGTTATTTTAGCACTTATACCTGCTAGTGATAACTATCACCATGATAGTTTTGTCTTCCAATTTAAAAACACCAACAATAGGCACCACTTTTTTGTAAGCAGTCTTTGTGAGCTCTTCTTCTTGTGGGAGGCTACACCAATTTATTTACTGAATGCACAAATATCAAGGAGAGTATTAGGTAAGTGATGCTCTGATCTTGTCACATGATCTGAGTTAAGATCAGATTATCATTATCAGTACTTGGATGCATGTCCCTCCAAGAAGCTCCACTTACTGCAATATTAACAATTAAATAGAAACCACTATGACCATTAGGGACAAATTTGTCCCAGTATAACCTAATGGATCTACCTATCTCTCCCTGTATAGGTTAATTTAATGTGACAAAGATACAGAAAATGCAATTAAAAATAATTTAAAAGGTAAAAGAAGAAGCCAAAAGCAAAAGTGATGAAAGGTAGACACAGAATTACAATCAAAACCCTTGTTTCCACTTAAACACTATGACTCTTCTGTAATTCATAGAAATCACCATTCATAAATCTCATATTTTGGAGTCTCATTTAGCCAGAGACACTGTGTAGTAAATAGATGAATGAATACTGCTGCTTATTTAGATAATTTAGATGAAAGCTATTTCATCCAGGCATATATATTTTAGATTCAGGGTCTTGGCAGATTTCAAAAGGAGCAGAATCACGAGTCCCACATCCCCTCCTTTGCCCTCAGTTCTTGTCCCCTCAATCTTAAAAAAGGTAATGTTTTCAGCCAATATTCTCCATCCTGGATGTAAAGGAAGGATTCTATACAAAACCTACTTGAAGATAATGTCCTGAAGAAAAAAATGAAACAAAACAAAATGAGATAAATCAGCAAACCCACCCCACACGCATCACAACAAAAAACAAACAGTGAAGGCAGAAAGGAAGAAGGGAAAAAAAGGAAGGAAATGCAAGGCAAGGTGAAGCCAGGCAAGGCAAGGCAAGGCAAAACAAGAGAAGGAGAAAGGAAATTAAACAAAAAAAGAGAGAGATTGAAAAAGAAGGAAATTGAATAAAAAATAACAAGGAAAAAAGAAAGAAGGAAAATAAGAAGGTAAGAAGGAAGGTAAGAATTACCCTGGAAACTACGGGCCTGTCAGCCTCACTTCAGTGACTCATAAAATTATAGAGATTTTTCTGGGATGTATTAAAAACACAAAAAGGACAATGCAGCCATCAGTCACAGTCAGCACAGCTTCATGAGAGGAGAGTCCTGCTTGTCCAACCTGATTCCCTTTTACTACAGAGTAACCCACCTAGCTGATCATAGGATGCCAGTTGATCTGTTTTCCAGTAAAGGTTTTGATTTTTGCATTATCCTTCTGGACAAAATGTCCAACACACACCTGGATGTGGCAAAAAGGAGTAATAGTCAACGGAGTAATAGTGAATGGAGTAACATCAGCCTGGAGACATGTTACTACTGGGGTTCTGCAGAGCTCCATCTTGGGCTCTGTGCTCTTCAACATCTTCATAAATGACTTGGATGCTTAGTGATGATGAAATGATACTGAATTGGGAGGAACTGTTCACTCCCTTGAAGACAGAAAGGCTTTGCACAGAGATCATGGCTAATCATCTATCTTCTGAAGATTAAGAAGGGTAAGTCCTGGATTCTGCAGCTAGGATGGAGCAATCCTGGATTTACAGACAGACTGGGAAATGAGATGCTAGAGAGTAATGCCATGGAAAGGGCTCTGGAAGTCCTGGTTGACAGCAAGCTGAACAGGAGTCAGCTGTGCTCTGGCAGCCAGGAGGGCCAACCATGTCTTGAGGAGCATCAAGCCCAGCATTGACAGCTGGTCATGGGATGTGATTATTCCACTCTTCTCTGCACTGATACAACCTCACCTCGAGTCCCGTGTGTTGTTTTGGGTGCCAAAATGTAAGAAGTGTAAAGTTATTAAACAGTGTCCAAGGAGGGTGAAGGAGAAGACATGTGACAAGTAGCTGAGGTAATTTGGATTGTTCAGCCTGGAAAATAGGAGACAGAGGGAGACCTCTTCACAGGCTAAGTATTCCTCACAAGGGGAAGCAGAGGAAGGCACTGATCGCTTCTCTCTAGTGACCAGTGATAGGACCCAAGGGAATTACATGAAGTTGTGTCACAGGAGATTTACAGAATCACAGAATCATTTAGATTGGAAAAGTCCCTGAAAATTGTCCAGTCCAATCCTTGACTGACCACTACCCTCAACTAAACCACAGCAGTAATTGCCACATCCAGTCATTTGTTGAACATCTCAAGGAATGATGACTCCATTGCTTCACTGGGCAGTCTGCTCCAAAGTTTAACAACTCTTTCTATGTAGTAATTTCTCTTTATGTCCAGCCTGAA
>VWZD01008262.1:16287-59512 GCA_013396695.1 Sakesphorus luctuosus
AGCAGGAGGCGGCCGGGCCCGGCGGTGACGGTGGCGGTACCGCGGCGGGGCGGGCGTGGGAGGCGGCGGGGCGGCCGCCACATGTCACTGTCGGTGTCGCTGTCGCTGTCGGTGGCGGCGGCACCATCGAGGCGGCTGCGCGGAGCGGCCGCCCGGAAGCGGCGGGAGGAGGAGGAGAAGCAGGAGGANGTCGGGGGACAGGGGGGATGCGGGAGGTGCCATCGCCGCCGCCGCTCCATGCCGCGCGGGGGGCCCGGAGTGGCCCCGACCCGGGCTGCCCGAGGGCACCGCGCCCGCAGGTCACGCCGCGGGAGCGCCGGGAGGGCGCGGGATCCCTGCCCCGGGAGCGGCGGGAGCGAGAACCGCCCTCGGGGACACCCCGTGGGTGACCCGCGGGTGGCACCTTGGCCGCCGTGCGCGTGGTTGAGGTTTTGCTGCGAGTTTTTCGGTCACGAATAAGCGCGTTCGGGCGGCGGTGAGGCGGGTTCGGTGTGCGCCGTGGGAGGCGGCGATGGGAGATCCCAAAGCTCTCCCGGGAGCAGCGCTCGGGTCAGGGCAGGAGGCGATGGGGAGATCAAACGCTGCTCCTTGTCCTCATTGCGAGCTGCCCCACCTGGATCTGCTCATCGCGGCCGGGATGCCCTGGATTCGCCAGCAGAATTGCTGCTGGTGGCTGACCCTGGGGGAATGAGGCAGAGAGCATTTTGACCTGGCGTGGGTTTGTCCTGGTGTGGGTTGTCCTGGCGTGGCTATCCCTGCCGCTCACCTGGTGAGGTCACCTCGGTCCCCGTTGGCTCCAGGTGCATCTTCGGCCAGGGGTGGCCCGAAGAAGGGTCTGTGCTCCCCAGGCTCCAGCTGCAGGCAGCCTTTCCAGCTGCCTGGAGATGCTCCTGCTATTAATTAGCTCAGTCACTGCTTGATCCTACCAATGTTTTCATATCCAGCTGCCTGGAGCGCCTTGTGGCACAGGATAATTCCCTGCGGTTGCTCAGATGTGGTGCCAGGTTTTCCAAGCAAGGAGCTTGTTTGGGTTCAGAAATGACTGAAGTCTCTGAATTTCCCCTTGTGCTGACAGTGTCTCTGTGTTGTTCTCTCCAATGAATTGTGTTCCTCAGGCACGTTGTTGCAGCGCTGGAATGTGCCCCCAGACCTGCAGCTGAGCAGACAAGTGGCTGGCACAGGCGTGCCTGGGGAAAAAGGCAGTAATTCGGTTTTTGTCCTAATTGTGGGCTTGTCCACCTTAGGAGCAGGTGCCTATGTAAGTAGAAAGGTGGTTCCTTGGGAAGAGGCTGCAATCCATCTCTCCTGTCAAGTGTTTGCTGTATTCCAGCTCTTCTTACTCAGTCTTTGATCTCTACAGCTTTACCTCTGTTTACTCCTTCAGAAAACTTCAAGTGGAGCTAACTGGAAATTAACTTCTTGTGATTACTTGTTTTTAACTGTAATTTCAGTTACCTATTAGGGGTTTTTTACCTTAAGGGCACTAATTGTTGGGGTTTTTTGTTATGACCAACCACAGCTGTCTGTTGTCTTGTATGGGATTTGATACCAAAGCAAACCATTCCTTGTCAAATCTCAGTTCATTTGTTTAACTTGTGTAAGTCTACCAAATCACCCCCCAGCTGGTGAGCATTTATGTCCTACATGACAAGGATAAAGGTTTTCAGCACAACTGACATTCCTAGAGAGCTGAAGAGTAGGAGCATTGCCTGGGAGTGGATGAATCCCAAGTTTACATCAAACAAATCTGCGTTTCCAAGCTCTTTCTCTTGGAGGATCATATTCATTAAAAGTTCCAAATCCTGATTTTCTCCTAATAAAATTCCTGGGAAAAAGAAAAAAATGTGAAACATTGCATGGAGGAAAAATCTTTTCCTCTCCCCTTTAAATTCAATTCTTTTCTGTGGCCTGCTGCCCTTTTTTGGCAGACAAGGTAGCTGAAATTACAAAGCACACTCTGCTTTTCCCAAGACCTGTTTAATCCAGAATCCTTCCTAATATTCAGCTCTTTCCTTCTTCTCTTCCTTTGCCTGTCTTCACCTGCAGTTTTGCAATGCCATCCACTAAGATGCCCTTCTAGATCCCTGACGTCTTCAGGTGTTCCTGGCAAAGCTGGCAGCAACCTCTTGTTATACTTAATAGTGGGAGGAACAGTCACTGGGACAGGAGTTTATGTAAGACACCTCAATAAATGTGTTTCTTGGGTGGGAGGGTGGAGGGGAGGGCACCTGTCTGTACCTCTCATCAAGTTACCCTTTACTTTAAATCCTCTTTGTGCTCCCTGGCCTCAGGTATTTAATTTTCAAGAGACGTTGCCAAATAATTTAAGGTTATAAATTTGATGTTCTCAAGCAATGCAGGTCTTAGTGGGGAAATCTGCCTTAGAATTAACCCTTCCACTTTAAGTAAATCTAAACCAAACTGGCCATCTTTGATTTGTAACCGTCAGAAAGGCACAAATTAATTGATTATTATACCTATCCTGATGCCAGTAATGTTGGCATGGAGAAAAGGAAATAATAACTGAATATAAGTGTGTCAGAGGGAAGGGAAGAAAACTTGTCCAGTGTAATGATTTCTTTGGGGAAGAGCACTAAAATATCACCCTGTGACCTGGCAAAGTACAGTTGTGTTTCTGACTAGAAAGAAGTTGACATTGTCTTGTTGGAAATACTTGTTCTGAAGGCCTCATCTGATGTTTTGCTTGTACATAATAGGGGTTTTTCCTGGGGATAGGTTTAATTTGCAGTATGCTGCCCTTTGGACTCACTTAAAACCTTCCCGGTTTGTTAACTTTGGCTTTTCTGTGTTTAGGCAAAAAGTTTTAAAAATACCTTTATCTTAATTCTTTTCAACACTGAGAGATTCTTGTTTCTGATATTTCTGACATTACTCCAGTTCCCTGGACAGGCCTTTGTCTGCCCATGCTCTTTTTTTGTGCCTGGCATTAAATTCCCCCATTTTTATTTGAGACTATTTGCTATAAAACACCAACTTGTGGGGATTGGCAAATGAAATTTGATGTTGTGCATGTGATAGAGATTATTAGCAAGGCTGGGTTTTGCCTAATAAAAAAGTTTGCTTCCCTCTAATTTGTTACCCATGAGAACAAACACTGGCCTCTGGCCTGCTCCCAGCACTCCCACTGTCCAGCCCCTCTCTATTATCAGTTTTTGTTGGAGGTTAACATGATGTAAAAGGTGTTCCCTCCTTGTCTGTACCACTAAATTGTACAGGCAGGGTCTGATCCTGCTCTATCCTGAGTTTCACAGTCAAATGAACAGGTCAGCGTTCAGCTGGAAGAGATTCCATGTCCAAAGGCTGTTACCTGGAGCAGCCCTGCTGCTGTGGCTGAAGGCACTGCTGATGTCAGGGGTGTCACCACTGCCACCACCATGCCTGTAACACCTGGCCTGGAGAAAGCCACTCAGGTTGTTGGCTCTGCCCAGCTGCTCTGGGCTTTGGAAGCCAAGAGATGTTTTTTCCTTGGATTCATCTTTCCTTTCTGTGTCATGGCCCAGCTTGCACATGGTCTTGGGGTTGGTTTGGCTTCATTTCCTTCATTGGAGCTGGTTTCTCTTGGACCAGATGTGCAGCCAAGCACCCACAGGAGGGTTCATTGCCTCTGGAAGCAACAGACACCCGAGGCTCTTCACACTGGGCACTGAGCAGGGCATTTGCTGGGCACAGTCTCAATGGGCATCTCGTCCAGTGAGATGTATTTTGGTCTGTGTGTTTTCACTCAAAGCAGGATGGCCAAAAGCCTGTCAGGGGTAGCGGCAGGGTGGTGCCTTGGAGCTGTAAGGTGTACAAGGTCAGTACCTCCTGTCTGTCTCCAGGTGTACAAAACACTGAAGGAGAACAAAGAGCGGTTCACCAGCCGGATCTCATCCATAACTACACGATCCCAAGACGAGGAAGCCTCTCCCTCTGGTGGGTACCAGCCTGTTGGTTCTGGGGTTGGCTCTGTTCCCCATGAGCTTGAGGTCTCTAAAACAAATGGAACAGAGCCCCTCTGGAATCACAGATGTGTCTTCACAGCGTTGTCACTTCTTGGTGCTGTTGTTTGGGAATTCCCGTTCAGGGACAGGTTGGATGAAGCTTAGAACAACGTGGTCTACTGGAAGGTGTCCCTGCCCATGGCAGGAGGGTGGAGCTGGATGAGCTTTAAGGTTGCTCCCAACCCCAACCCTTCTGTGACTTCCCAGCACAGAAGATGGTGCTGGCTCTCCATGACCCAGAACCAGGCTGTTTTACAGACAACCTGAGGATTAAATAGGATGTCTCTTGGGGCTGATTTCTGCTGCTAACTCCTTCTGTGATAAAAAGAGAGAAGAGTGAGCCCTGCTTTTGGGTTTTACCTTTTGTGCAGTCTTACAAGACACGGTGATTCCAAAGGGCCTCTTTTCCTGGATAGTGGAGAGCCTGTTCATCCTGGAATCAGGCCTGAACTGCAGCTCCTAAACTGCACTACCCTTGACAGCCTGTGTTTCACTGAATTAAGCCATGTCTTCTCTTTTGGGGCAGGTGCTGCTCCTTGGGGCACAGCAGGTGCCTGGTGCTAATATTTAACCACCTGGTTTGTTCCTGCATATGGTTTAACTGCAGGTTGCTTAAGAACAGGACCTGCCTGTGGGAGGAGGTGCCTTCTGCAAGAACTCAAAACTGGTCTCCTTTAATACAATTACAGCAAAACGTGCCTTGGCCTTTTTGGGAATGTCCCTTTGCTGTAAACTGCTCCCTGGTTGGCCAGTGCAGAGTTTTGGTCTTGCTTAGAAAAGCCAATTTGTTGAAACCTGACTGGTTTCTGCAGGGAGCCAGCTTTGGGGGAACCATCACTGTGGTTCTTGGGAAGGGTACTGGGCTGGAAGGTATTTGTTGGACAATTTGCCACAGGAAGTCAGGATGTGGAAGGCCCTTGGTGACATCTGGTGTGCCCTGGGGCTGGGCCATGTCTCTGTGTATTTGCAGTAAGGTGTCCCCTCTGTCCCCTGCAGCTCCAGGTGCTCACTCCAAGGTCCCATCCCACGTCCCTTTCCTTCTCATTGGTGGAGGAACTGCTGCTTTTGCTGCTGCCAGATCCATCCGGGCCCGTGACCCCGGAGCCCGGGTAAGAGCTGTCCTGCTCCACAGCTGAACCTCTGCTTGCTCCAGAGCCTCTGTATGTGTTGCCATTTGCCTGCCATTGCTCCAACTGTTGTGTTTCCCGGCCAATTAAAGGTGCTGATTGTGTCTGAAGACCCTGCCCTGCCCTACATGCGTCCACCTCTTTCCAAAGAACTGTGGTTTTCCGATGATCCTGATGTGACAAAGACTTTGCGGTTCAAGCAGTGGAATGGCAAGGAGAGGAGGTATGTGGCACTGCAGGTGGAAAGGCTGAATGGGAGTGTTTAGTGATCAGACTGTTCTTGGGGAGAACCACAAGCCCGTGGAGCATTAGGGGAAGGTGTGTTGTTGCTGGCAGGGGTTGAGCTCTGCTTCCCACCTGAGTCCACTTAGTACTTGATACCTCTTGAACCTTGCTGTGATTCCCTTAGACATGTCTCACCATGGAAATCCTGTGAAATAAGCTAACAAAGGTGAAGTTCCACAGGTTAGAATAGAGCTCCAGGGACACTGGATTGCATTTGATTCTTGTGACTTCTGTGATTAAGCCTTACTTGGTGGTTGGACTTGATGGTCTTGAAGGTCTTTTCCAGTCGGACCAGTTCAATGAATCTGTCATCCAAACATTTGAACCTCAACATTATGAAGACCCTAATTCTTAAGAATAGATAAATAAGAATTGTGGAGCTTGTTATGGATGCCTAGAATGGTTTTTGTCTTATTGGAATTGCTGATTAGCTGGATCTCTGGTATCCCAGAGGAAGTGGAACCCATTTGATAATGGAGCTTTTCTCAGTATCTATTTCCAGCCGCCGTCATTCTACGTGCCTGTCCAGGATCTGCCTTCTGTGGAAAATGGTGGAGTGTCAGTTCTGTGTGGCAAGAAGGTGGGTACAGCACTGGCTGTTGTTCCTACAGCTTTTGCCAAGCAGAGCCTGGGCTCTAAGCTGGTACTGAATCCCTGGAGGTGCAGGGTGGGGTTGGCTGGGGAGAGGGATGTGCAAAAGTTTGGGAAAAGTGTGATGGAGCAGAGATTATGCTAGTCTTAAGTGAAGTTGGAAAATGGGAGAAGCCAAGAGAAATACCACTGAGCTGAGGGAAGATAATGAAGAAGAGAGAAGGATAAGTCTGGGGTCTGGGCATGAGACAAGAATATGTGGAGCTTAGAGACAAAGTGTGACAAAGGGTAACTGGGCTGTGCCAGGTGGAGGGTGAGGTGAGCACAGTGATCCAGGTAGTGGGTGATGAGCAGGAGCAATGTGCAGAAGCAGCAGGAGGTGGAGAAGTTTATGGTGAGCCCTCTAAAATATTCATATCCTCAGTTTTTAATATGTTGCTAAGATAAGATGTCAGTGACTCCTCTTCCTGCTGAGCTGCACTTTTTCTGAGCCCATTTCAGACTCAGATCTTGGGAAGATCAACCTGAGCTATGGTGACTCCCATGGAAGTTGTCTCAATTCCCATTCCAGTCATCTCCCTTCCCACCTCTTACCCCTAAACTTACAGGAGAGAGAATGTTAATTCCAAGTTTGCATCTCTGATCAGTAGTCCATGCAGTTTAACTCCAACAGCAACGGTGCATGGCAGCTTGAGCTTGGCTTGGTTAATCCTGCAGGTTGTACATATGGATGTGAGAGGGAACACAGTGAAGCTCAATGATGGGACCCAGATATCCTATGACAAGTGTCTCATTGCCACTGGTAAGTCTTGGAGTTTTTTCTCTTATTCTTGTTTTTTTATTTCAGTGGCATTTAGCTGGGGATAAATTCTCTAGAGCACTTCCCTTGTGGGTACAGGCTGGAAATCTGGAGGTGTTCAGCCTGGAAATCTGGAGGTGTTCAGCCTGGAGAAGAGAAGGCTTTGGGGAGACCTTAAAGGCTCTTCCAGTGCCTAAAGGTGCTCCAGGAGAGCTGGAGAGGGACTTTAGACAAGGGTCTGGAGTGACAGGACAAGGGGGAATGGCTTCCCAGTGCCAGAGGGCAAGGTTAGATGGAATACTGGGAGGGAATTCTTCCCTGTGAGGGTGAGGCCCTGGCACAGTTTTCCCATAGAATCTGTGGCTGTCCCATCCCTGAAAGTGTCCAAGGCCAGGTTGGGTGGGGCTTGGAGTAACCTGGGCTGGTGGGAGGTGTCCCTGTCCATGGCAGAGGATGGAACTGGATGTGCTTTAAGGTCCCTTCCAACTCAATCTATATGGTTCTCTCTGACAAGTTTCTGCAGTGTTAAACCCTTGGTAGAGCAGTCATGTGAAGGACAGTCATGCAGCCAGCCATGCTGTTGGGTTTTGCACCTGCCTTGCATCATCCAGCTTTTCTGGGACATCCAGAATTTTGCTCTGTGAAGACTGCGAAGGAGGAAAAGTGACTTCCCTGGAAACTCATTGAAAGAGCTCCTGTACAGACCAACCTCTTCAAATCCTGCCTGTGTGGCAGCAGCAAGCAGAACCAGCAGCTCTTGCTGGCGCAGGGCACTGCTGCAGCATCAGCATCAGCCCCAGCAGTTCTAGAGCAGTTCAGGTGGCACTGGCTGTCTCCAGTCAGTGGGGCAGGGTGTGTGTGTTGAGTCACCTGCTGCTCACACAGGTCTTGCATGTTAAAAACACAGGCAGCAACAGGGATGGAGCATACTGAAACAGTTTGGAAAGCACAGCTGAGATACAAGACAGCTTTGCACTGCCTGGATAACCAGTGCCATGGCCTTGGGGTCATTGGTCTCTCTTCTCTCCCTCCTTGCCCTCAGGGGGAACCCCAAGGAACCTGCCTGCTATCGAAAGAGCAGGAAAGGACGTACAGAAAAGGCTGACGCTGTTTCGAAAGGTAATCTCTGGGTGCTGCCAGTCCTGGGGTGAGACTGAATAAATCAGAGCCACCACCACTGTTTCCAGCTTTTAAACTCTTGTGCTCTGGCCAGCACAGCCTTGCCTTGGCACTGCTTTCCTCAGCTGGTGCCCAGGAGTGCAATGGTGGTTTATTCCTTTTCCCAGGCAGGAAACCAGGATAGAGTCCACTCAACTACTCACCTGCTGGCCTCAGGCCTAAGATCTGTCATAATATGTGGAATTGTGGGTTATTAGGTTTTGGTTTTTTAAGTTTCCCTCCTGTATGAATTTGTTAGACCTTCTAAAGTGAATAAAAGCCATGGAAGATGGTCAGTGATCTTGTGAGGTTTGCTACAGAATTACTTCTTGTTGGCAAACTCCACTTTTCTTGAAAATGTAACCTTCTCCTTAGTTTAGTTCAGGGAATTAATCAGGAATAAGAAGGTATATGGGAATCTTCTGTTCTGTGCTGGAATTCCCCTGAGGTGTGGTCTGCTTAACTGGGAAGGGAAGGATGGATGATGTGAGCTGTTGCACCCTGTAGTACTGGTTGTGCTGTGGGACATCTGAATTTGGAAGTTTTGTTGTAATTGTCCTTGAAATTTAAGGGAAAATGCAGGAATCTGAGATTTCCTGGTCAGAGAAAAGCTTGCACAGACATAAGGAATCCAGGGAGGTTTTTCTGTGCAACAGGCAAACCAGAGGAAGGAGCAACACGTCTCCTTTTCCAAGCTAGGAAGGGAGTAATTCTTATTTTAAAGGGAGAAATTTGAGAGAAATACCTTCTGCTGCCCTTCCTGTTAGAGAGGATTTGAAAAGGGGGTAAATCTTCTTTCAGATCGAGGACTTCCAAAGCCTGGAGAAGATTTCAAGAGAAGTCAAGTCCATCACAATTATTGGTGGTGGTTTCCTTGGCAGTGAGCTGGCCTGTGCTCTGGGGAGGAGAGGTGAGTGTGTGTCCTCAGCTGTGACAGCCACTGAGGAAGGATCCTGGTGTTAGAAACTTCTTCTCATCCCCAGCTGCTCAGTTTTGCACAGACTCTGTGTCTGCCTGAGGGAAACTGAATGCATGTATGTTATTGGCTGCATGGCCAGGATCTTCCCAGTTTCTCCCTCATTAGCTGCCCAGCAGCCCCTGACCACAGAGGTGGGAGCTCTGCAGGCCAGTGCGTGCTGCAAAATTACCTCTAAAAACGTCACATTTCTTCTCTGTGCTCAAAGCCACCCTCAAACCAGGATTTGGGGGTTGGAACTGGATCATCTTTAGATCCTTCTGACCCAAAGCATTCTGTGATTTCAAAGAGGTGGTGAACAGCTGGATTCTGACTGTTAATGTGTGAGGAGGGTCTTTATGGTAATTTTTCTAAGATTTCTCCAAAATACCAAGTGTTTCACCTAAAAATTTGTTATTTAGAGTTTGCAGGTGTATGTGAAATAGTCACTTTATCACTCCTTGTGACAGTCTGGGAGCCAGAACTCCCGGATTTGGAAACTTCTGTTAAACTCCTTGTGCAAAGTAAAGCACGTGTGTCCCTATATCTCTTTATGCCACTGCTCTGTGCTTCCCTTCAGCACGAACCCGAGGCCTGGAGGTGATCCAGCTGTTTCCAGAGAATGGCAATATGGGCAAAGTCCTGCCTGAATACCTGAGCAACTGGACCACGGAGAAAGTCAGAAGAGGTGAAGCTGCAGAGTGGCAGGTTTGGGCTGGTGGCTGCCGTGCAGCTCTTCCTGGTGCCACCCAGCTCTGTTCCATGCCTGGAGCCTTGGGAGGGCTGAGCCCTGCAAGGTGGTCCAGGTGCAGCACAGAGCTGCCATGAATCCCTGGCTTCTAGGCAGTTCCTCTGGTAAAGCTGAGCTAACAGGCTTGCTGATGCCAGCAAGGCTTTCCCTGTGGCTGTTCCTGCCCAGAAGGGTCCCTGTGCCCATGTACACACCTGGGTCAGGCCAGGCTGTAGTGTTTAGCTCCTAAAATCAGTAAGATCAAAGACACTTTTTTCCATTTGCTGCATTAAGTGCAGAATATTCTGGTGTATTGGGAAGTGGAGTGGGATAGAGGGAGGAGGAATATCACTGGGATGTGGATTGTGGGGCCTGATAACCCACAGGTGTGAGTTCCTTCCTTTTTTGGAAGCTGCCCTGTCGGACCTCTGGGTCTGGCTGTGACACAGCAATAGGTAATTTGAGTGCCCTTAGTTCCTGAACACCTGTTTTGGGGAATTCTGTTGCATGTGACCTTGTCATCAGATGAGACATGTACTTTGGATTGTTGTTTAAACAGCTCTCCAGACTTTCTAGCTGCGTTTCCCCTCGTGCTTCCCTCCAAGCTGGCACAGCTCAGGGGATCTCTGTCTTGGTTCCTCACCTGGAATCTGTCTGTGCCAACCACCTGCACCAGATGGGATCTTCCCACCCCTGAGCAGGCACTGAGGTGTCCTGTGCTTGCTTCCAGAGGGGGTCAATGTCCTGCCCAATGCTGTGGTCAAGTCTGTCTCCGTCTCCGGCAACCGGCTGGTGATTAAACTGAAGGACGGCCGGAAGGTAACGGGGAAAGCAGGGAGAGGGTAAAGCTGGCAGGGGCATGGAGACAATTAAGATCCTAATTATGAATTCCCAAACAGGTGGAGACAGATCACATTGTGGCTGCAGTAGGGCTGGAGCCTAACGTGGAATTGGCCAAGTCGGCGGGGCTGGAGGTGGACTCGGACTTTGGGGGGTTCCGGGTGAACGCGGAGCTGCAGGCACGCTCCAACATCTGGGTGGTGAGTGTGGGCACAGCTCTCTGGCTGTGCTGGTGCATCAGACACGGGGTTGTGGGGCTGGTGCACCTGGGTGAGGTGAATGGGGTGAAAAAGAGTCAGTAAAGAGTAAGGAGAGTGGTTGTAGCGCAAACCTGGAGCCTGGCCAAGCACTGCAGCCGCCTTGTTGCCGTGGTAACCACAGCGAGTTTGGAATATTTATGCTGTGTAAGAGGAGTTAGGGTAACCTAAAGATAGCCTGGATCACTTGCTTGCGTAACAGTCCCTTGGTGGGCATCAGGACTTTGATTCCTCTGGAAAACGTACTTCATGCTGGCTTATTTTTCCGAAGATTGGTGAAAAAATGCTGATAAACTGGGAGTTGTGTAGCCCAGGGAGTGGGATGAGGTAGTGGTGGTGTTTGGGGTTTGTCAGGAAAACTCAGTTCCTTGCTCCATTTGTTCTCTTCCCAATGTTTCCTTGAGCACTAATTGAAGCTGTCAGTGCTTTGTGCTCACGGGGTGGTTCTCGTTAAGGCAGGGGATGCCGCCTGTTTCTATGACATCAAACTGGGCCGGAGACGTGTGGAGCACCACGATCACGCCGTGGTGAGCGGGAGACTGGCTGGAGAAAACATGACTGGAGCTGCAAAGCCCTACTGGCACCAGTCCATGTTCTGGTAACATTCCTTCCTTCTTTTGAGGTTCCTTTGGCCACTTTGCAGGAGCTCGGGCAAGATACACCTTGGGAAGTGTCTGTTTCCCAAGAGAAGTGAAACCACCTCAGCAAACGCTTTGTACAGCTTTGTGTTCCCAGAGCTCAGGGTGTGGGAGGTGTTTGAGCATTCACTGCTTTGCCCTCACCTCTCTGAAGTGTTTATCCTTCCTATAGGATTCCAGTTTCTCCTAGTCCCAGTCTGCAGAGCAAGGAGCAATAAAGAGCAGCCCTTTCCTCAGAGCAGGTGGATTTACAGGTTGAATTTAGCAGCAGGTTTTCTGTTACGAGTATGTGAAGTTCCCCAGCACAGTCTGTTGGTTTCAGATGTGTTGCTGAAGTGATGCTTTAGTAGCAAAGCATTGTTGCATCCACATATACCTGAAAGGTTGTTTTCCAGAGAGAGATACCAAGAAAATGGGCAATTTTGTTGTATCTTGCTGAAGTTCTTTTTAAAACAAAATGAAACAAAACAGAAACAAAAATCTCCACAGAAAATTAGTATTCCAAAGGCTGTTAGTTCAAGGTCAAATTAACAGGACTTTAAATACAGGGAAAAGAGTTTTAGTTTTCTCAGAGAAATCCCTTCAAAAATAGTAATTTGTGACCTGCTGTCATTTGCCTGAATTCTTGGTCTGTCCTACCTGGGCTCTGGGCCCAGAGCTTTTCTCAGTTCACTTTTAAACAAGAAACATAGAGCCACAGAATCACTGAGGTTGGGAAAAATCCTAAAGTACATCCATTTCCCAGACGTATTTTTCCTCAGGATGCTCCTGGCCATGACCAAATGCAGGTGAGGGAGGGCTGCAAGTTGCAGCCCTGTATGTGTTGGCAGGTGTCACTCTGGCTTTGCCACAGAGTGACATTTCCTTCTCCCATGCTGAAAAGCTGGGAAATGGCAGGAATTTCTCATGCACTTTGTCAGGATGTTCAGGACCCCATAGCAGCCTTCCAGTATCTGAAGGGGCTCCAGGAGAGCTGGAGAGGGACTCAGTTAGGAACTGGAGTGACAGGACAAGGGGAATGGCTTCAGACTGCCAGAGGGCATGGTTGGATGGGATATTGGAAAGGAATTCTTCCCTGTGAGGGTGGGCAGGCCCTGGCACAGGTGCCCAGAGAAGCTGTGGCTGCCCCATCCCTGGGAGTGTCCAAGGCCAGGCTGGACAGGGCTTGGAGCACCCTGGGCTGGTGGGAGGTGTCCCTGCCCATAGCAGGGGGTGGGATGGGATGAGCTTTCATGTCCCTCCCAACTCAAACCATTTCATGATCCCTCCTGAGCTCTGACTGATCACTGCGGGAACCCTGCTCTGGTCAGCTGGCATGTTACTGGTGTTCCTTTCAGCAAGCCCAGTCTGTGCTGGAGGATTCTGACTGGGAAGGTCGTGATGTACATAGATCCAAACTGGTTCTGTGTGATAGATCCTAACTGTGATGCTTCTGTTCCCTCAGCATCCTGGACAACACTTAAAGGTCCCAAACCACAGCTGCTTTGTCTCCTATCAGCACCCCAGTTCAGATCCAGATACCCAGTTCAAGGAGGTGTTAAGACAAAGTCTTCTCTTTAGTTTTTAAATGCTTCTGAAATATGCACTAAATAATTGTCCATGCTGCCAAGCCTGGTGTGAATAACAGCCATTGCCAGAAGCTGCTCCCAGGCCTGAAGGATTTCAGAGTTTTGGTCAGCGTTTTTCTGAAGCTGATGGCCTTGAACTTGCCATGTCTTGACTCCTTGTTCCACCTCTGTGCAGAGCAGACACTGTGTGTCAGTCCCTCTTCATCCGTGATTGCCCAACCACACTGGCAGTGAGGATTTGAGAATGGATGGATGAGATTGCCTTGGATTTGTCCCACTCATGCTCTTTCCACTTCATTCCTAGGAGTGATCTGGGCCCCAACGTGGGGTACGAAGCCATTGGCCTTGTGGACAGCAGTTTGCCAACAGTTGGAGTCTTCGCGAAAGCAACAGCGAAAGACACGCCGAAAAGTGCGACGGAGCAGTCAGGTAAGGCCCAGGTGTGCTGGGGAGCCTGCAGGGGTTGGTGTGGAGACACACAGCCAGTCTGGCCTCTGAGAGCACGAGGAGACAGCAGTCTGCTGCTCCCTTACTACACCGAGCCTTAAAGGCTGGATTTGGTATTAAAATGTGATTAAAACACAACGTTCTTCCAGGAAGCCATCAAGTAACTCATTGACTGACATGCACACTTTTCAGTGAAGCCTGATCATCTCCACAGGAATAAAATGATCAGTTTGGAACCACAGAGACTGTAGATCCAAGCACATGTATTTTGTATTCACTGCCTGGAGGAAGCAGACTTTGCTGTCCTTGGCACTTGGGGGTGGAAGTTGGGAACTGTTGGTGTTGTGTTCCCTGTTTCATCCTTTTCTTAACAAAACTTAACTTTTGGGGAACACAACTCAGAGGGAAACACCTCAGGCTCCTGCAGAACCTGCTCTTGAGTCTGTTCTCATCACCACATGTCCTGCCCTGGGTGTGTGACACCTCGTGTCTCTGCCTTAGGGACTGGAATTCGATCCGAGAGCGAAACAGAAGCGGAAGCCTCGGAAGTTCACATCTCTCGAAGCTCTTCACCAACACCTCAAGTCCCAAAGCAAGGAGAAGATTATGGCAAAGGTGTCATTTTCTACCTCAGGGATAAAGTCGTGGTGGGAATCGTGTTGTGGAACATCTTCAACAGGATGCCCATTGCTCGGAAGGTCAGTGCAGGATGAGGATTGGTGGACAGTGGGGCTTGATAGAGCAGGGATTTCCTCGTGGACAAATCCATCTGCCAGTGCAAAGTGAGGATAAATAAATGCAGATGTTCTGTCTGATGGAGAGCTGGGCAGTATCCAGTGGGAGCTCTGTCCTGGGTGAATTAGGGGAGCTATCCTTGTGCTTTTCTGCACATGTGTGCAAAATCTTTACAGAAATAACTCAAATGACATGTATGCTCCAAGCCTTGCCTTGACACCACTGAAATTTCCAGGCCTGTAATAAGTAGAGGCTGGAATCACAATGATGGAGCAGGAGTGAAGTGTCCCATCTTTGTGCTGCTTTGTCCAATGTCCAAGTGTCTGAATCAGTCTCAGATGGCATCGTCCCAGAAACAGCCACAGAGTCAGGGCTGGGACAGCCTTGAGCAGGTGCTTAGTGTGTCTCCACCCCCAGGGTCTCTCTTGGTCCTCCCAGGTCAGCTCAGCCAGACCAAGGTCAGGTTTTAACACCTTAAGATTCAGTAAACTGTTGTTTGTGATCCCACACTATCACAAGGTTATCTCTCCCAAAACAAACTACTCATAGTAGAAGTTTTTGATGCCTAATCTGAATCTTCTGCAGTTGAAACCTGTTGCTTTTCCCATCCCCATGGAAGGGAGATCTTTTCCTTCCTTCCCTTAGCAGCCTTTCCCCTAAATCCGAGCACCAGGTCTGTGCAGGGTCCTTGGCCTCTTCCTCTTGTGTAAAAGCTGCAGGTTCGAGCCAGGTATCCTGGCTCTGAGACAGTGCCAGACTCACCTTCACAGAGCTGAATCACTTCTTGAAGACACTTGTTCTCCCCGGGTGTAGAAAGAAACCCAGAAACAAATCCCACAGGGACAGGGAGATTAGTTTTCCAGCTGTTTCTGTAGGCAGGTGCTCATGCATTTAGGATTCCCATGTGAATTTGGGTGCAGAAAGTGCTATCATCTTATGGCTGTCTCAGTCTGGTGCTTCAAAGAAGATCCAAGGAGTTTCTGGCATTGGCTGTGACAGTCCTGCAGCACTGACTTTTTGTAGGATGTGCAGGATTTAATGCCTTCTCCTTCCTCTAGATCATCAAAGACGGGGAGGAGCATGAGGACCTCAATGAAGTAGCAAAGCTCTTCAACATTCACGAAGACTGAACTCTGTAAGGGGAACACGGCACTAGGAGTGAGGAGGTTGCTGGCTGTGTGCATCCCTTCACCTTGGACAGCTTCCTTGGAGCACTTGGGAATGTTCCACTCACCTGAGCCCAGTGTTTGCACCAATAAAGTCAGATTGTTCTAGTCACCTGCTTCTTCCTGTACTGCTGCCTGGACGGTGAGGAAAGGGGAGTGCGCTGCCCACTGGGGTCAGTTTTCCCTTGTATCAACGTTGGAGAACCCTGCACAGCTCCCTCTTTCCCTGCAGCAGTTCCCAATTGGGAGTGGGCAGGCCTTCAGCCTCTCCCATGCCTGAAGTGCTCCACCTCCCGACCGGCTGGGGCTCCACAGTCCTCATTCCCACGTCTGCCTGCAGCTGGACAGCCCCAACCCACACCCTGTGTCCCCACAGCCCAACAACAAGCTTGGAGAGCCTCGTGGGAAAGCTGCTGCCATGGGGATCCTTCCCAGGCACTTTGTCAAATGACCTAAGGTGTTTCTCCTTGATGATCCCCCCACTGTGGCCAAGATGTCACTGCTGGTCTCCATGCACAGGTTTCCTGGGTGAGGGAGTACAGGTGGGACAAGAGCTGGCACCAGGTGCTGTGGTGAAGCCCTTCCACTTGGGCTCTGAGGACAGGGCTGGGAAGGGCAGGGATGGAGCTGTGCTGGCCCACAGGGCAACCCCCTATACCCCACAGGAGCCCTGGCACACCTGGAGGAGCCAAAGAGCTGGTGGTGTAAGCACCAAGGAGGTGCTGCTGTCCTGCTATCTGAGCTGTGGGGAGGGATCTCCACATGCTCCCAAAATGTGCCAAGACCAGCCAAAAGGGATCCTCTGTGAGCAGTTGGGTGGGGAGGGCTGGCTCTGGCTGGGGCCTCTGCTAACAGAATGGGATGTGGGGGAGCTGCCCCCTGCCAGGTTCCACCCAGTTCTGGGCATGAATGTTTCTGTGGTGTGGTGGTTTGGCCCTGGCTGGATGTCACGTACCCACCAAAGCCACACCATCACTCCCCTCCACCACTGGACAGGGCAGAGAAAATGCAACAAAAGGTTGCCGAGTTAAGAACAGGGAGAGGTCACTCGCCAGTCACCATCCCAGGTGACAGACTGGATTTGGGGAAATTAATTGCCCATCACAATGAGAACAGGATGATGACAGGTAAAACAAATCTTAAAAACATTTCCCCTCCTTCCTGGGCTCTCCCTCCTCCCTCCCAGCAGCGCAGGGAGGTGGGAAAAGGGATTCGTGGTCAGTTCACAACACATTTCTGGCCCTGCTCAGGGAGAGGAGTTGGAGTCCTTCCCCTGCTCCAGGGTGGAGTCCCTGCCATGGGAGACAGTTCTCCATGAACTTCTCCAGTGTGAGTCCTTGCAATGAGCTAAAATTCCCCATGAACTGCTCCAGCATGGGTCCCTTTCCACCAGGTCAGCCCTTCAGGAACTGCTCCAATCTGGGACACCTAAAGGGTCACAAGTCCTACCAGCAAACTTGCTCCAGTGTGAGTTCCTCTGTCCATGAGTCTACAGGTCCCTGCCAAGAGCCTGTTCCAGCACAGGCTTCCCATGGATTCACAGCTTTCTCTGGCATCCTCCTGCTCCAGTGTGGGATCCTCTATGGGCTGCAGGTGGATCTCTGCACCCCCTTGGCCCTCCATGGGCTGCAGGGGCACAGCTGCCTCATGGCACCAAGGATCTGTTGTGACATTGCAGGGCCTTGTGGCACCAAGGAAGGGGCCATTGTGACACAGCAGAGCCCTGCCCTGCCCATGGTGTATCTAAGGAGCCCCTCAGGGTGCCCATTCCGGCAGAGCAGAACACCTTGCTCAGGAGGCAACAGCTCCCTTTTCCTTCTCTCACCTGCAGGAAAGAACCATGGAGAAGAGAAACCCCAACCTGCGCCACAAGGAGGGGCACCTGCTGAGAGACAGGACAAGGGGCAAAGGCCGGTGGTGGGACGGCCCCGGTCATGCCAACACTGTGCCAAGGCAGCTGCCTCCGTTGCCCTCCACCCGCCTGCACCACCGGCAGCCTCAGGACAGCCAGGACCGCTCCCTGCAGGGGGACAGGCCGTTGTCGCCATCCAGCACACTGAGCTCCTGGAGCATCAGGAGCCATTCCAGCCTGGCCCAGGGGGCACAGGGCAAAGGGCCGCCGTGGTGCAGGTCCTGTCCCAGCTGTCCCTCGCAGCTGGGCAGCCTGGCCACCAGCACCGCAGCCCGCAGCCAGCGCCGGCGTGTGAGCTGCTGGGCCTGCAGGGGCCTGGCAGAGCCGGAGCCCCAGCGGCAGCACAAGCACCACGGATGGATGGATGAGGCTCCCCCTGTGCCCCAGCGCTGCCGCCACATCATCTCCCTCATCCCTGTCCCGGCAGCCGCTGCTGGTGGGAGCCAAGCGACCTCTGCAAACTCCCCCCTCTCCTTTCAGTCCTACGAGGAGGAATCATCTCTTCACCCACAGCAAGAGGTCTCTCACCATGTCAAGCAGGAAACCCAGACTGAGACCCCAGCACAAGAGGCAGACTCAGCTGTTCCTCAACATGCCGACCAAGAGACGCAGACAGAGGAGCAAAATTCAGCTGCTCCCCTCTTGGTTAACCGGGAGACACAGACTGAGACTCCAATACAAGAGGAGAATTCAGCTGCTCCTCAGTTCATCAACCAGGAGACACAGAGCGAAGCGCCGGCCCCACGCAGCCCCTCAGCCCACAGTTCTCTCCTCTCCCTCGTCGGCATCGACGTCCCGGCTCGTCGGCAGCGGCTCCCGCTGTTCCGAAGGGTGCTCCGGGCTCTGCGCTGGGCATCCCGGTGCCCCTGCATAGCGGGACATCCCGAGGATGCCGGGGCCAGGCGGGCCCCCGGGGACGGCTGCTGCTGCTGCGAGCTGGTGAAGCATCCCCGGGGCGGCACGGCAGGGACGGGGGCACGGGCGGCACCGCGGGCATTCCCCACCGCTGAGGGCACCGCGTGGCAAATGCACTCTTGGCCTTGGCTCATTGAAACGAGTCTGTGATTGGCCGTGGTGACTGTGAATAAAAGGTTTCACTTTTCCCATCGGGCTCGCCTGTGCCTGGTCCATCGGGAGACGGGCGGGTGCAGGGATGGCCCGTGCCAACAGGCCAGGGGGACAGCCCCTGTGCTTCTCCAGCCAAGCAGAGCCTGTGCCCTTGGTGTCTCCCCTGCCTCTGGCACTCCAGCTCCTCTGGTTCAGATCCCCGGGCTTGGAGCTGGTGACCAGCCTGGCCAAGTCCCTTCATGTCCCTCCCTTCCAGCCACCTGCCTCCAAAAGAACATTTCAGAGCATAAATTTCCCGAGTTTTCCCTAATGCTGTTCCCCCCTGCACCTCTTTGGCCTCACAAGGAACCTCCCCAGCATGGTGGGAATAGGAGCACCTGTGTGAGCTCCTCTCCTCTCTGTTTCCGAGAACCTCCTTGACTGCTCTGGTGCTGAGAGCAGCGGGAGCAGCACTGTATCCCCTTGAGGAGTTTCTCCTTGGTGGTGCGTGGGCAAAGCTTTCCTCCCAGTCTTGCCATCAGGGCATTCCTGCTGCCCTTTCCATGGAAAAAGACTAACAAAATCTCAGCAGAGCCCTGTGAGCTCCCTCTGCTCCTGCAGGGGTGAATGGACCAAGACAATGACTGGCTGCCCCATGGATAGGGCTGGGAGGTGCTGAGGCCAGACAGGGCTACCCATCAGTGGCGGCATCTGGGCACAACCAGGCTTGGTCACAGAGCTCCCACCACCAAGCTCAGGCAGGAGCCAGCAGAGTGTCCCCAAGTTTTTCTGGCTCAACCCTGTGCAGACATGGGCTCTGCAGATCCCACAGCCCCCACCAGCCAACCCTCTCCCTTCCCTGAGCCACAGGCTTGGGCTGACACAAATGGAAACCTGCCTGGACACGGGACATGGAAGAAAGGGCAGGAGACGTGAGGCCTGATGCAGGTTTTTTCTGTACATCAGTGTTTTTGACACCACAGCTTGTTGCTGCATATAATAAAACAGAAATCAGAAAGAGCAACCAGAATACACACCCAAAGGCAAAAAACCTCGGCTTAAAGAAGGTGCTGCCGGGCCCCCAGGGGGAGACTGGCAGTGAGGGTCCAAGGAGGGGACACGCCTGCCCTGGCTGGGGAGAAACACAACACAAAGGAAAAACGAACCAACGAAAAAACCCCACCCAAGGCTCCCGCTGCGGAGCGGGGAGAGCCGGAAATCCCCCGATTGTCCCGTCCTTAGTCCTGTTAGCACCTGTACAATAAAACTGTACCGGCCCCGGGGCGCAGCAGCCTGCCCGTAACCCGCTCCCTCCCGGGGAGATGCTCCGGAGACACCGGCAAGGAGCGGGGCAAGGAGGGGCTTCTGCCGTGGAGACAGACCCTGGGGCAGGGGGACAAGCTGCCGAAGCGGGGGGTGTGCTCGGGCCGCGGGCTGTGCCTGCCCGGGCACAGCCGCCGGGGACGGGGAGCAGCAGCACGAATGAGATGGAGGAAAGAGCCCGGGAGAGGATGGAGCAGCGGGACTGGCTCCCGGCTGGGGCTGAGCGCCGGCAGCACAGCCAGCTCCAAAGCCGAGGGAAAGGGCTGTCCCCGGGCCTCTGTGGCCAGGGGTGAGGGCCAGGATCACCCAGGCCTGGCTGGCCTCGGGGTGTGCTGGAGAGGGGCTGGGGGACAGCCTCATCCCCCAGCCCGGAGCTCACCATCACAGTGATACAGACTCAGCAAAAACAAAGAAAACATTACAAATTAAATACTAATTAAATAAATACTATGGAAGACGTTGGGAGGGGGAGGGCAAACAGAGAGGCGCAGTTTCGGGGGGCCCAGCGGGGAGGGGGGGGTTGTTCCCACCATCCCCTGCTGCCCTGTGAGCCCTGTGGATGGAGGGGCTCCATCACCCACTGCAGCTGGGTGGGGTGGCGGCGGCAGCGACCGCCACTGCTCGTGGCCAAGGGATCCCGGGAAGTCCTTGGAGGCGAGGGGGCCTCCCTCCCCAGCTGCAGGAGACCCTGAGAAGAGGAGAAGTGGCTGCCCAAAGACTCGGGTCCCTGCTGCTGGCGCTGAGAGAGCTGCTTCCCCTTGGTCCTTATTATTGCCTCGTGATGCCGGGGGCGACGCGTCCCCGTCAGCTGCTCCACGCCTGGTACTCCACGGCCGAGCCCAGCAGCTGCAGCAGCTCGGGCTCGTAGTGCACCAGCTCCACAGTCTCCGCCGTGCCCGGCGCCGGCTCGGGGCTCGCCGGTACCTCCTCCTGCGCCAGCACCTGGCTGAGGGACACCTGGCGCTGGAACTCTGCCTGGGGCAGTGTGGCGATCTCCAAGTGCGGGAAGCGGGCCTGGAATATGCGGGAGGACAGCTTGAGCCGCTTGAGCACATCTGAGAAGAGGAACCAGTTGCAGGGCCTGCAAGGACGGGGAGAGGACGGCGGGTTAGGGGTGGAGGGGGCTGCGGACACGGTGCCCACATCTCTGCCTCCCAGGGAGGAGAAGGGGGAGCTTCCTGACAGGCATGGCACAGAGACACCCACGGCAGCAGGATGTGTCTGGCCATGGAGCAGGACTGCGTGAGGGCAGCCCTGAGGAGCCTCTCTGCTCCCTGAGAACATTCTGGGCTGCCCCAAGCAAGGCAGTGCTGCTTCCTCAACTTCCCCAGCACCACAGCCACAACTTCACCTCTTCTTCCCTGGAAGTGTCCAAGGCCAGGTTGGACAGGGCTTGGAGCAACCTGGGCTAGTGGAAGGTGTCCCTGCCCATGGCAGGGGGTGGCACTGGATGAGATTTAAGGTCCCTTCCAACCCCAACCATTCTGGGATTCTGTGATGATTCTATGAAAATAACCACCTGACATACACAAACTGCTCTTAACTCTGTCAGAATGACTGATGTGCTGTCACCTGTGCTGGGGCTGAGGCCACCCACAGAACTGCTCCCTGCTCCAGCAAAAGACACTCACCCCCGGGAGACGGACACTTGGAGGTTGTAGCTGGGAAGCAGTGGCTTGTCTGAGAACTCAAACATGAAGTTGTCAGCTTCTTGCTCCTCTTCCTCCTGGTCTGAGCTCCCCGGAGGGTTGAGCAGAAGGTCGCAGCCGATGGTGTCCTTCCCCTCTGCAATAGGCAGGACAGTTTGGCATCACTCACAGTCACACCAGCCAGTGCTGCCACTCCCTGGGGATGGCTCTGGCCACTGCCATGATCCCATGGACACCTTCCCACAACACCCCAGCAGCCACAGGAGAGCTGTGTCCCTCCTGCTCTCCTCCAGCCCCTCATCCCAGAGGCACGTGGAGTGAGCATTGGCTGCTCTGCACAATGAGGGTCAGCTCGCTGACCAGGTCAGGTGGAAAGAACATCCCACATCATGGCAGGAACCTCAGGTGTGCTGTGATCCCACAGGTGGGATCCGTCACAACCTGCACCATGAGCCACCCCACTGGAGACCCCAGAGTCTCCCTGACATGGCCTTGGCCCCTCTCCCATGCCAGCACAGCCCTCCTCAGCCTGGAAGAGCCTGGAACAGTGAGGGAGGAGGGGGACGTAGAGAGGCTTTGCCTGCACAAGTCCTACCAGGGAAGGCACAGCAAGTTTTCTGCTCCTCAAGAGCTTCTCCTTGCAGATCCTACCCTCAGAACCTCCAGCAGGTGGTCCAAAGGAGCCAGTACCCATGTCCCAAAGGAGGACAGCAAGGCTGTGCCAACAGAGACTAATCCAATCAAGCAATCATGAGGGCAAATTTAGGCAAGGTATACAGAAGAAATTCTTCCCTGTGAAGGTGGTGAGGTCCTGGCACAGGTTGCCCAGAGGAGCTGTGGCTGCCCCATCCCTGGGAGTGCTCAAGGCCAGCTTGGACAGGGCTTGGAGCAACCTGATCTAGTGGAAGGTATCCCTGCCCATGGCAGGGGGATGGAACTAAATGTTCTTTAAGGTTCTTTCCAACCCAAACCATTCCATGATTCTAAGACTTACAGAATACACCCTGCAGATAAAAGCTGGCTGTTCCAGGAGGCACCTGAGCTCCAGAAGGATCTGAGTCCAGAAGAAAAGGAGAACAGCCTACTAGATCCATAAACCATTTAAAGACAGTTAAATTTCTTATTCACCAATCTGAAAAGCTCCTGTTGAAAAGAAGCTTGCTGCCTGGATTTTATTATGAAGAGGTATGAATAGTCTTGTTTTTGCAGAGTGGGTTTGTACCAGTGAAATAATATAGGACAACTCAAAAAACTTCCAGAAAATAGAGTGTGGATTCTATAGAGAGCAGCCAGACCCAATGTGCTGGGGACTAAATAAACCAATCATGTAAAAGTTCAACACCATGCACGAGAGAAAAGGCTGCAAAAAAAAAAATCTTCTGGTGTGCTGCACGAGGAAGCTCCACACACCAGAGTGCTCATCCAGCATGAATGGGATTCCAGTACAGGAACAGCAGCAGACGACAGGAGACACTGGTTCAGGCAGGGTCTCAGAGAAAAATAGAGTCATTTATTAGTTCTGCCAAGGGAAAAAAATCCTTAAGAGAGAGAAAAACAGGGTGCTAAAATCGTCAGAATTTGCTGTAGAATAGGACAAAAATAAGTGACACGGATATTGATCTGATGTTGCTGCTGGCAAAGCTCAGATGCCATCACTGAAAAACCTCAAGTTTCTTGAGCAGCCAGGAAAAAAACAATTATATGCATTTAACGTGGCAAAAATAGGGCCCAGTGTCTGTCCTGAAAGCTCAGTCCTGTCTGTCAGGCAAGCGAAGGCTGGGACAAGGACAGGAACATCCTGTACCACCGCAGGAGACAATCAGGAACAACAATGCCTGTCACACGTGGACACAAACCCTGAAGTCGGACTTTGTGTCTGGAGCTGCAGCAGCACCAAGTGTAGGACACTGATGACTTTTCCACACTTGGACCTCAGAGATCCCACACCCTGGCTTCCCTCATTATCACTCTGCCCCCAGAGATTTGCAGACCTCAAGGAAAATGTGGACAGCATTCCTGCCTGTAAGAACAGGAACAGCTTGAGCAGGGCCTGGGATTTCTCCTCCACACTGAAGGATGAGCAGTGCTTCAGCTGGTAGAGCTGATGGAAAAGGAGATTCCAAAGGGGTGATCCAGGAGGAGAGCTGTTTGCTGCCTGTGACAGCTGGGAGCAGCTCAGTTACTCCAGAGCAGAACCTGTCCCAGGCTATACCTCCTCCAGGTGACCCGGGGTGACTGCTGAGGTACCTGAGACAAAAAGGGCCATTTCAGGACACCCAGTAAACACGGTCTAAAGAAACCAGCCCCATATTTCAAACTCAGGCATCATGCTTTTCCTGCAGCTCTGGCAGCACACGGCAGCAGAGCCTGGCAGAGCGCAGGTGACACAGGGTGACACCGCCATTGTAAGCTGATCTCAGGGGGATGGAGAGGAAGATCCCTTCCTGTGCCTGCTGGAAACAGACCTGGCAGGGTAAGGGATCACTTCCCAGCTGGATGAGCTCCTGCCTTGCCGGGCAGCATCCCAAAGGTGGCACTGGGAATGCTCTGTGGATGGGGCAGAAGGAGGGATGGTGTGCCTGGCCCTCAGACAGCAGGATGGTACAGCTCCATCTTGGGATCTCCCTGATCCAGAGATGGAAATATCCTACAAGCAACACCAAAGCCACAGGGCTTCATAACCTTTTGTGCAGCTGACATTTCCCCAGGGATTATTGGCACCATTTCTGTGAGAGCCTCTGCTTTCCACAGAGGTAAAAGCCTGGAGCACCAGAGGTGTGAACATCAGCCCAACCAACACTGGAAGGAGCTTTCTACTACAGCAAGGATCAAATGATTCTTCCAGGGAAGGGTAGAGGCAGATCAGTGGGGAGTTTGTCTGGCTTGTTAACAGGTTGCCCAGGAGAGAGGAAAAACCTGGCAGATGGCACCATGTGAGTGACAGGGACCCAGCAGAGACATATCCACAGTGGTCAGGATTCAGCCTGGAGGAGGCTGGATGTGTGTCACAGAGGTGGTGGTCTTTAAACACTCTCGAATAAATAAATACTCTGAAAAGCTCAACAAAGGAACAGGAAAGGAAGTGCAGTCCCCAGCCCTCCTTGAGGATATTCTCCTTGTTAGCCAAGGGTCCAAGTAAGGCCCTCTAAGCAGCAGACTGCCATCACTGTAGCATCTCAGTCCCCCTCCACCCCCAAGGAACACTTAAAGAGTCAGTGATGGTTTGCTTACTGAAAAAAAAATCCCTTTCTTTTTGCCTACAGGGGTGGAAGACAGAAATGTGGGAAGACAGCAGCCTACAACTCAAGCCAGGAGCTTCTGGAGGAAAGGACACAAGCAGATACCATAACTCAAGCACAAAGCTCTTTGGGCAACCACAAACTCAGTAGTGACCAAAGGGAGCCAAACTCTCCTACCCACAAAATCACACACCATTTTCCTTCCTTGTTTGTCAGAGAAATTCAAATGGGAATCAGTGATAAATCAAAAGGAGTAATACCTTTAAAAATATTGCCAAGAATAGCTATTTTTCCTTCATAAAGGCTTGTGACAGCTTCAAGAGTGAGAAAATCGGAGGAAGGAGGATGAGGTTTCAACTGTTTACTTGACAGGCCTGAAGTGCAACAACCTATAAACAGTGCTCCTAGGAGTGCAGAATTTCTCCTGTTCCAGAATAGAGAAACATCACGGTCCTCCAAGGACAAGTCCTCTAGCAAGAGCACCCTCCTGAATGTATCAAATTTTTTTGCTTTTAGAAGAAATTATAGAGGTGAACAACTAAAACCAACAAGCAGCCTTCCAGCCTGCCAGCATAAACAACCTGAGCCTTTACAGAGGGCTTGAGAGTGCTCAACTTGGAAGAGGCTGGAGGGACTCCAGTGTGCCACAGGCCCATGCCAGATCCAGAACATCTTCCATTGTAACCACAGTTTTCAGGAAGTGACAATAAAGACACAAGTCAGACCTTCACTGGGAAATGCCCAGTGTTGTAAGAAGAGGACCTCCCATGGATAAACACCTCCCCTCCAATGCAGAGGGATGGGCAGCTGTGGAAACCATGGAAGTTCAGGATTTCTACAGCTTGACGGAATTAGTATGTCCTTGACCTTCCTTGGGTGACTGGCTAGCAAGGGAGCAAAAACACTGCTATGAGAATGGCACAATCTAGGACTGATATTCAAAGACTGTCAGGAATTACCAGCAGCACTTGAAGCCCAGTCCTGCACTTGGAGGGATGCATTATGTCAAGAAAAAGCCCCTTCCAGGTGCAACTCCCAGCATGTAACACCATGGAAAAGTCTCCACCCAAGGTGTGAGTGGAAAAGGACGTGGACAAACCCAAGGGAACAGTGTGTTGTTACATGGCATCACCTCCAGCTCTGCTGCCTCAGTGACCCGGCCCAGACTGCACCCACCTAGCACAGAGCTGCTGTAGAAGTCCCAGGCTGTCCGAGGGTCTCCGTCAGAGCGGCCCTGGAGATCCGACAGGTAATCTAGAGAGGGAGAATCGAGAGGGTTAGTGGATCAAAGCACAATCCTGGGGTGGATATCCACTGATAAAGGTGCTCCACCCCTGCTGCTTTTCCCACTTTGGCAAAGGCTGAACCGTGGCTTTGGTTCAGGAGAGTATATCACCCCAGGCCCTGGATCAGGAAATGGGAGCTGAAAGGGGAAAAAACCTGACAATGTGAAGTGGCTTGGAAAGAAACATTCTTAGGGTGGCCCTGAGCTCCAAATCACCCTTCCAGTACCTCCATGTGTAGTTGATCCTGGAGGAGCTCAGACTGTGGGCAAACAGGGTTTTTTCAACAAGATTTTCTGTCTTGTCTGTATCTGGGGATCTCCACTACTGTGGCTGTCCCTTCCGTTGTGGAGAAGCCACAACACTCATCTTGCAGGTACACAAAGGGTGAAAAATGGGGCCATAGGGATTCAAAATGGCCCTTTCTGCCAGCATCAGCATTTGGGCACTGCTGTTTTCACATAGAAGGAAGCATTATTTGCCAGTAAAAACTATGTTCACTTAGGTTAGGCAGTAGAACCAGGGACTGTGAACAGTGTCTCCATGCAGAACGCTGTAGCTGTGTAACCAGAGCATGGTCACCTCCTTGCACACTGAAGACTGAAAAGTGACTTGTATCTTATATAGGAAATAGATAAAACACTAGAGTTAGTTTTGGTGGCAAAAACACACTTGTGTGACAGGACAGAGCTAAAATGATGAGTCACCTGCTGCTCAAGCCCTTGGACACCCAGATGTTGCCCTGTACGCTGCCAGAGGGGACAAACAGAGCACTGTCACCCCCAGGCCTGGCACCTACCACAGAGGAAGCTCTTCATCACATCGCTGGTGGCCAGCTTCACTGCTGTCTGCCCAGAGTAGGTGGCCAGAGTGGGATCAGCACCATAGGAAAGTAGAAGCCACATGGTTTCCAGGTTGTCATTCGCTACTGCATCATGGACAGGCCTGCAAGGACAGAAGCAGAAAGAGCCTGGGAAATGCTCTGGTTTGGGTTATGACCAATTTAGTGATGACCAACAGCTTCTCCTGCAGCCCCCAAGCTGGCCCAGGTGTGCCCTCTCTCACCTGGTGCCATCCTGCGCGCTGCAGTTCACGTTGGCACCGTGCTGGAGCAGGATGTGCAGGATGTCGATCCAGCCGCGCGCACACGCCTCGTGCAGGGCGGTGTAGCCCGCGTTGTCGCGGTGGTTCACATCACTGCTCTTCTTCTGCAGGCAGTACAGCACCACGTCCTGTGCCAAGGAGAGCACGGTGGCCGTGACACATCAGCCCGGGGAAGGCAGGGGGGGCACGGGGCAGGAGGGGTACCAGCACTACTCACCTTGTAGCCCAGGCGAGCCGCTCGCTGCAGGAGTGTCTCCCCTGCGTTTTTGTTCACAATCAGCCGCCGAGCTCCAGGAGGAACGTTCTGGGTTGTGGGTGATTCTGGGGAGCTCCCTTGGCTGACACGATGGGACTTACAAAGTGTCCACAAGTCCTGGGGCTTCTTCAGAGAGCAAATTTTGGGCTGGTTGCAGCAGCCTTTCCCCTGGGAAAGGAAGGAGCACAACTCCTTGACACATGACTCACAGGAGTCCCCCTCTCCCTCTTCTCTCCACATGCTCATCCCTCCAAGCCATACCTTCCCCTCATCACAGATCCCTGCCAGGTGTTTGGTTTTACATTTGCGTTTTCCTGATGGTTTCTCCAGCTCTTCTTGGACGGGAGAGCTGTCAGAGTGCTCCAGGAAGAAGCCATTCCGAAAGTCTGCGCGTCCTTGAGATTTCCGGGGGGATGGGGATAGCCTGCTCCTCAGCTGTAGCTCTGTGCCTTTACCCTTCCCACACTCCTTCTGCTTCCGGTGCCTAAAATCTAAATGAGAAATGGGAATGAGGAGCTTCTACAGGTACTACATCAAAAGCCACCCAGACCTCTGTCACCAGGCAGAGTAAACTGCCCATCTCTGAGAGCTGCACAGAAACCAGAGAAGCTGTGGCTGCCCCATCCCTGGAAGTGTCCAAGGCCAGGTTGGATGGGGCTTGGAGCAACCTGGTCTAATAGAAAGTGTCACTGCCCACAGCAGGGGGGTGGAACTGGATAAGCTTTAAGGTCCATTCCATTCCAAAACTTTCCAAAACTTTCTGGGGTTCTATGATTCCACATCCAGCCCCATGGCAAGGGCACTGCAAGAAGGATAAGCAGAGAGAACATAAAGATTCTCCCATTAGAGATGGACTCAGCATGGACACAAGAGACCCAAGGACAGACCCAAGGATACTCCTTAGAGAGGGAGGAAGACCAGGAGGAATCCCCTTTAAGCTGTCTGTGAACACTCACTGCTTGCTGCCTAAAAAACACAGGCCCTGCCTTGCCCTCTCATGTCATTCCCTGAAGTTAAGGAGAACATTTAAGTTTTCATTAATATGCATTCAGGTAGGAAGCACCAGGATTCCTCAAGGGAAATCCACCCTTGTTTTCCCCATATTACAGAGCTGCAGACTGCTCACTGCAGAGCCCTGCACATCACACAGGGACAGGTGCTTTGCTCCCCTGGAACAGCAACATCCCAGCACAAGGACACAACAGCAACAGGGAAAAAAGTATGGAAGGAGAAAGTAAAATCTGTGAACAAATCACAGGACTCATACGATGCTGCACCTCCCTCCAGGCAGGTGAGCAGCGCTGGGATAGAACAGGTAAAAAGAACAAGCCTGTGCAGCCCAAAGGACAGAGGTGGCATCTGTACACAGCTCTGTGGGGTCCAAGCCACAGCATCAGAGAATCCCAGAATGGCTCGGGTGGGAAGACACCTTGAAGCTCATCTCATTCCATCCCCTGTCGTGGGCAGGGACACCTTCCACTAGACCAGGTTGCTCCAAGCCCTGCCCAACCTGGCCTTGAACAATTCTAGGGATGGGGCAGCCACAGCTTCTCTGGGCACCATGTGCCAGGGCCTGCCCACCCTCACAGGGAAGAATTTCTTCCTTATATCTAAGAAACAGAGTCCTTCAAGTCTGGCTCTCTTGCTGGGGAACACACATTTAATTCCTGTGTGGGGATCTGGGAGATGCCTCAGTAGGTTGATTCAAGTGACCAAGGATAAACTCCAGGAACAAAACTTTCCATCTCTGAGGCACACTGCTGCCTCCAGTGCCATGGCAGGTTTTGTAAATCTCCAGGAGAAACACCTTCAGATTCCACACACTATGCTGAGGCTCTGGATTCTCAACATCAAACACCACACATAACTTCCACTTCTGTCTTGTTATTTCCAGGAAGCAGGGACCACAGGACTTGCTCAGAAAAATATGTTTAGCCAAGATACTAAGGCAGAACCACAAATAAAATCTCAAGAGTCAGAATATCTCAGGTACTGTTGTGTTGTTCCACTGTCCACACCTCAAGAAGAACAGAGTGGGAATGGGAAACACAACCAAAAGGATGCAGGGGCAGAGATGCCACCCTAAAAGAGAGACTCCTAAGTCTGGAGAGGAGAAGGTAGAAAAGGATGTGATCAAAATTTGCAAAAATTCTGAAAGGGTGGGTCAGCTGAGTGAAGAAATCTTGCTCCCCCAAACCTGCAGCACAAGACTTACTGGCACTCGATGAAATGAGTAAGAGATCAGTTAAAAACAGGTATTTGAGGGAACTTCAGGGCTCCACTGCCACTGGAGGTGGCTTCAGCCGTAACTTCTGAATCCAAAGTACAGCAGCTCACCAATCTGAGGGCCAAGCAAGCACCCCCCCCGAAGGAAACTGGACAGACACTTTTAACATGTGCAGTAAAACTGCTAGAAAAACTCTCCCAAATGCTGCCGCACTCAAACCTCCTTTCAGGCTCCTGTTTTGAACAGGAGGCAATCCTGAAAGCAACCCTGAGTCGCTAAGATACCCGGAAGCCCATTTGAAACTTTGTTCCTGCTCTGCCAGAGGCTCCCAGACTGTGCAGTGACAGTGTAACACTGTGCTGGAGCAGAAACCTGGCTTGGGAGATCAGCTGGTGAGAGGACAGTGGCCTTCTGTGCTCCTCGCAGCCCTTGAGCAGCACCTCAGCCTCCCCCAAGAAGCGTCAGTCTGAGCTCAGCTGTGGCAGAAGGCAACAGGTCCATGGCCACATCCCCTCCAAGAGCACAGCCCAAGCATGTGGAGGGGTGGCAGAAGTGCTGCCCCCGACAACTTTTCCCCCAGAAGTCACCTGTGTGACCGTAGACACATCTGCAGGGCACACACCGAGCCATCCCACACCAAGGGATGGACCCCATGGCCTCAGACTGTCCCTGCACAGGGAGAGGGGACTGCAGGGACTACTGCCCTCAGGGAACCCTTGTTAATCCTCTCACCATCGTGTTCCCTGGTGCAAGTCTGCAAGTCACCTTCACAGAGCAAGACAAAGCCAAGAGCAGCCCAGCCTTGAATGATGGTGGCCCTGAATCCCTCTGCACTAGGCCAGAATGCTGAACACCATTCCCAGGGGCACATGCTTGTCCAGAAATATTCCACTGCGCTACCTCATCCCATTCTCATTTTCCCATGCCCTCTGTCTTAATCTGAGGGTAAGATCAGTGTCTAATTAGCCACATTTACTGCTCTGTAATTTACTGTAAATCTTTCTGAAAGAAGAGCCAACTGACTGATGGGGTCCATGCTGTGGCCATCAAGTAATTAAAAAATTACGGAGTTTCATTACAAAAAACCCTGAAAACCAAAATGCCCCCAAAAATCTCACAAGTAACAAAACAAAAAATCCCCATGCTAGTCCCCAGTTTGGTACCAGAACTCCCTTCCCAGGGTGTACCTGCTTTGGTTTTCCACCTCCGGTGTGGATAACCCACTTGCTCCTCCTCCCGCTCAGTCAGATATTCCCCTGTCTGGTATTTCCGACTTTTCTGCCGTCTCCTTTTCTTCCTTTTGACGTGGCCATCCTCCTCCTCCTCCTCCTCGTTGGGCTCCCACAGCTGCCTGGGTGACTCTGCTCTCCAGGGCAGCTCCCGGCTCCTCCTCGTGTGACAGCTGCTCCTCTCGGACACAGACCTGTCCCTGTCCCTACGGCTGTGGCAGTGTGTCCTGTGGGATTTGCGCAGCTTGCGATGTTTCGGGGATGTCTCCTCCTCCTCCTCTTCCTCCTCCTCTTCTTCCTGATCCTCCTCCAGCAATGGTAAACTATCCTGACTGGTCACATCACACTCTCCTGTCACACCAGCAGAAGAACCAGCGACACTTCCTGCAAAAAAGTGAGATTTTTAACTGACAAAAAAGGCAAGAGGACCCACAAGGCAAAGCCTCAAAGCAGGATAGAACACAGAGATAAGGCCACATAAGATAAGGGAATGCTCCCAGTCCACCCAGGGCTGCCACCAGGGGCCATGGCACCAACTCACCTGACTGACTGCGCGTCCGGCTGCTCAGCACCACCGGAATGAAATCCCGAAAGTTGTTCTTGGGCTTCTTCTCCAGGTAACCTGTGAGGAAAATCGAGCCTTGAGAGAACACACCTGTAGCCTGGGAAGGGCAGTGCAGTGCCCCCACAGCAGGAGCTGCTGCAGTGGGAAAAGGGGGGCAGACTTAAACTGGAGATCGGTTTAGATTGGATATAAGGGAGAAGTTTTTGACAATGATCATAGTGAAACACTGTCACAGGTTCTCCAGAGAGGTGCAGCATGCCCCATTACTGGAAGCATCCAAGGCCAGGTTGGACAGGGCTTGGAGCAACCTTGTCTAGAAGAAGGTGTCCCTGGTCATGGAAGGGGGATGGAATGAGATGAGCTTTAAGATCCCTCCCAACACAAACCATTCTGGGAGTATGATCATGATGCAGCTCTGCTTTGGATCCCAACCTGCCAACAAGCTCCAGAGGCCTGGGAATGGCAGTAGAATGGCAGTTTGGCCTCACAGGCAGCCTGACCCTGCAGCAACCCTCTGCCATTCCCAAGAGTACCTTCCTCATGGCTGTCTCCATGGTGTGCTGGCAATGGGCACTCGGTCTTGGCTGGCCTCCTGCGCTTCCGCTTTACCCTGAGGCTGTTGTGATCCGTGATGGAGCCCAGGCTGGCTCGGCCTTCCCGGCCTTCCCGCTTGTTGAGCTCATGCGGATTGTCGTGGTGTTTTTGCCACTGTGAAGGGAGGACACAGGCTGAAGCTGGAGCTGCCGACTGACTGAGCTGGAGCAGCACAGAAGAGACAAACTCCATTCCCCCACTCATCACACTGGTGCCCTCCAGCGTTTTGACACTCCAGATCCATTTTTGCCCTGGATAACCTGGAGTATAGGTACATTCCCCCACAGCTAGGCAATGCCCAGAGCACAGGTAGAAAGCCCTGTGCCCTCATCTGCTCCCCCAGCCCCACCTCTGCCATGACCCAGTGGTCCCAGCCCATCCCACCAACCTTCCGGCTGTGCACACTCCGGCTCCCTGACTTGCTTGGGGACTCCTTGCCATCCCGGCCTTGGGACTTCAGTCTCTTGTGGCTCTGCCTGGTATCCCCATCATGCTGCCGCTTGGCCTTGCAGCGCGTGCCACCCTCCTGCTTGATCTGTCCTGTTCCTTTGAGCTTGGCCTCGGCGAAGGCGTGGGGAGCAGCCCCAGCCCGCAGGCAGGTCACAGGTGGAAATGACACGTCACACTCGACTCGCTCCTTCTTGACCCTGCACAGATCCACCTGCCGCACACAGGGGAGTGGCTCTGGGGGTGGCGGCTCCTGGGAGCCCTCGCAGCCCGGCTCCTTGTGCTGGCTCTCTGCGGGCACCTCCAGTACTGCCCGCAGGCCCTGCTGCCCTGCCACGGGCAGGTCGTGCGACAAATACGCCGCTAACACTTGGTTTTTGGGTTTTGCATCCGACTGTCTGAGCCCATAGCTCCCCTGAGGAGCCTCAGTCTGTGTGTTGCCCTCCTGACTGGAGTCAGCCTCTGGCTGAGTGCACTCCTGACTCTTTGGAGTGTTATCCAGCTTCCCCTTTCCCTCTTTCCCATCCAAGGCGCTGGTTTGAAGAGCTGGACCTACTTCCAGTGGGGCTGGGTTGCCTGGCTCCTTGTAGGGCTTGGGCAAGACTCGGCAGCTCTTGCTCTTGGCCACGGCTTCCCGTTCCTGAGGCGGGAGCT
Organism: Sakesphorus luctuosus; assembly: GCA_013396695.1. Taxonomy (NCBI): domain Eukaryota; kingdom Metazoa; phylum Chordata; class Aves; order Passeriformes; family Thamnophilidae; genus Sakesphorus; species Sakesphorus luctuosus. The sequence continues at coordinate 49,114 of VWZD01008262.1, forward strand.
GGGGCAGCCCCTCTGGCAGGCTCTGGGCAGCTGCGCTGGGCTCTGTGGGCTGCACGCTTGGGAATGTCAGGAGCTCGCCTGCTCCAGCTAGTTTGCAGGGGCTGCTCTGGTTTGGGGGCAGCTGTCCTGCTGTGGAGATGCCAATGGAAAGCAGAGGGCTTTGATGGTAAGGAGACCAGCCCAGAGGCAGAACCTGAGGACTGGAAGGTTTTCCGTTGACAGGGCATCGCGGGTACACACTTCCCTGGATGGGATTCCAGGTGCAGATGTCCTTGGACTGATACAAAGGAGCTCCTGGAGCAACTCTGCCATGAAGAAGTCTCCTGGCAGAATCCTGCTGTCCTTCTGTGATGACCTGGCTGGCTTTCTTCCCGCAGGGAACACCAGCGCTGGGAGGCTCGCCCTGGTCAATGATGGAGATGGGCTCCTGCTTGGGCAGGAGGTGTTGGTCCCTGCTGAGGCTCATGCTGGGGTCCTTGCTGAGCAGCAGCGAGGCGGGCACTGGGTTGGCGACACCGACGTAAGTGCCGGGAATGGCGCTGATGAGGGCAGTGTTCTTCACCCAGGAGCCCTGCTCGCCGTTGCGCAGGAACTCAGGGAAGATGACCAAGGGCGGAGTGGTGCCAAGACAGGAGGTGACACTGCTGCCTGCAGCCTGGGCCGCGCGCTGGGACTTGGAGAGGACCGTGGTGAGCAGGGCTTTGCTGCTGGTGTGCACAGGAGTGAGAATGGGCATTGGCGGGGTCTTGCGCTGGCTGGGTGGAGGCAGTTTCTGGCGGTTGGACTTGGAGGAGAGATCAAGAGGCATCTCACTGTACTCTGGAGATGAGACCATCTCACGCTCCAACTGGGGAGGGGACTTCAGAGGAGACAGGGAAGTGGCAGCCCCCGGTGCATGTGGCTCGGGAGCTGCTGGAGCTCTGGCCTGTGCCGTGGTGCCGGAGGAGGGAGCAGCACTCCCACTTGGTGCTGCTGGTGGAGCCTGGCTGGAGGGCACAGCTGGGCCAGCACTGGACAGGGGAACACTCTCAGCCACAGCCTGGGGACCACTTCCACTTGAGGGTGGAGGGCAGCTGAGCTGATTCACCTCCACAGACACCACTTTGGCATCCGAAGCCAAGGGCCTGGTGACAGAAAAGGTGCAGGGGTAGGAGCGCAGCTCCGGGGAAGCAATAATGCCTGGCAGGCAACGCTCATGCAGGTAGGAAGGCAGGACAGGGAGGGTGAGCGTGGAGGAGACCCCCAGGGTGGCCGGGAGTGTGGCCACGCTGAGCGGCTGCCCACAGCTGGGCGGGGGGATGTACACCAGCGACTGGCTCGGGCTCAGCACAGCCCCGGCCTGGAAGGACAGGGGGAGCTTTTGCATAGCAGGGGCCTGAGATGGGGGAAAGCACACCCTGTTCAAGGTGAAGGTGGTGGGAGTAGAGGCAGAGGTGTTGCAGCTGGAGACAACCATGGACAACGTCCCTTCTGCCAGCATGCCTGGCGCTTGTGCTGCAGTGCTTAGTGGGGCTTTCTCCTTCTCAGCAGACTCACTCTCTGGAGCCATGGAGCAGGCTGGGGCAGCATCAGCCTGCTTGTCACTGGGAGGATCTGCTGGTGTCCAGGCAGCATCAGCACCACTGCTCTCCTCCTCCTCAGCTCTGGGGGTTGCTGGCTCCTGCCCTCTGCCATCCCCCTGACCTGCCAGAGGGCCCAGGGCATCATCTGTCACAGTCTTTCCTGCACTCTCGGAGTTTGGGTTGGGATCAGGTGGCTGCTCCTCCAGTTTGAGTCCAACCTTCTCCTCCACCCTGCCATCAGCATCCAGCCCCTGGGCACTGCTGGTACCACCGCTGACTGCTGTGAGCTCCACCTGAAATGAGAAGGTGTTTCTGGGAGCCGTGCAAGTGTTTCCCTGGGAAGCAGGCAGGATCTGCCCACCTAGGACACAGAGGGAGAAGCAGCAGGCCTGTTCCTTCAGGGGATGGCCTTCTTGGAGCCTGCTGTGCAGGCAAGAAGCTCACCTCGGAAAGGCTGCTGCTGACACAAAACTCTTGAGACCCCAAGTGCTGGGAGCTGCTTGTTTTAGACTCCTCATCAGAAAGGGGGGCTCTCCTAGGCAAGGAACAAGACACAGCATTACAAAACCCCAAAATAACCTCCCCAGCATCCCACTCCTCCCTGTCCCTGCATGGGACAGCGGAGCTGCGTACCTTCCTTACCCATGGCCACCTGGCCTCACCACAGGCCAGCACAGCCCTCCCCACTGTGCTGTACCACAGCCCAGAGTCACACGCCCATTCCTGTCCCTTCTGCTTCCCATTCTGTCCCGTCATACCTTTCCAGTCTCATCCTACCCTGAACCTCCTCCTGCTTGTCTCTCCTTCCACAGGCACCTCATTCCTGTTCCTTCTGCTTGCACCCTGCTGCAGGACTCCCAGCCCAGCCTAGCTGCCAGTGGGACCTCCCTTCACTGCCAAAGTTCTCTGGGCTCAGGTGGTCTAGACAGGAGCAGTGGGTGCCCACAGCTATCCCAGTGTGCTGCATCCAGCTGGCCAGCATGTCTGACCCTTTCTCTCTGGAATATGATTCCTGAGTGGAAAGCCTGGATTCAGGACAAGGACTGTGACCTCCCTGGGACACTCCTGCCCTGGGGGTACTCACCAGACAGCACTTTCCTAGTTTTTAAGGGACATTGAGTTAAGCTGCTGGTGCCAGGACAAAACACATCCAGTTTGGACTCTGTTCATTACATGATTTCAGCCGGATTTTCTCCCAGCATTCTGGGCTCTCACCACAAAGTCACAGACATGAGCTACGGGTATGTGTTTCCTCCTTGGGCTCTGTGTTGGGACCCTGCCCAGTGCCGGGACCCTGCCCGAGGCTGCTCAGCCCCAGGACCCCACACTGTACCTCAGTGCCGAGATCTCTCTCCATACCCCTTGTACCAGAGCCCTTCTCCGGGCTGCCTCACTGCTGGGACCCTGCTCCGTACTCCCAACGCCGAGACCTCGCTCGCGGCTGCCTTCGTGCTACCCGCACCGGCCCTCGGGTCGACCGATGACAGCTCGCTCAGACCCCCCAGGGGCTCCCCACCACGCCGGTGTTCTTAGCGCTGCCCCGGACGCCCGTCACCGGCGGCGGGCCGGGAATGGCGGCCGGGGCCGGCCCCCTCCAGCGCAGCCGGCGGCGGGGGCGAGGAGGGGGTCCCATGCCGGGGGTCCCTGCGTGGTGCCCGCGGGGCCGGGGCGGCGCTGCGAACACGAGGGGNCCTCCGCCCGGCCCTGCCCGGCTCCTCCCGGCGAGCGATGCCCGCCCGCGGGGATGGGGCCCAGGCGATGCTCGCGGTGGGATGGGGGTCGGGGATGAGGGAGCGCCCGGCGCAGCACCCCGCCCAGCCCAGCCAGTCCAAAATTTGACGTCTATTGTAAGGTCGGAGCAGCGCCGGCAGGTTCGGCGGTTATCGCCATCGTAGCCCTTATCTGCGGGACGCAGGGCGCCCGGCGGGGCTGCGGGTGGCAGATCAGCTCTGCCCGAGCCACAGCCGGGGCTCGTCCCTGCCCACCCCCGATCCACCAGTACCCTTGGCACTCGCGGCCAGGAGTGAGAGCCACACTCTGCCTCTGCACACGTAAAACTGCCCTGGCTCTGGCAAACGCGTGGAACAGACATGGTGGCCTTGAGGAAGCCACAAAGTGGTCGGTTCTGAGAACAAGATCCCCCGAGCCATGGGAATGAATAGGCGATGCAAAGCCACCGGGACGGCCAGGAGCTTGGTTTGATCGATCTTGCCTCCCAGCTACTAATCCTCCCTAATCTCCTGTTTGGTGGCAAGTCACAACTCTCCCATCTGATCGTTTGGTTGGCATAAACCCTCCTGGTCACCAAAAGTTCATGGTTTAAGCTCTTTCCCTTCTCTGGCTGTTGAGAGCACAGGTCTGGTGAAACCAACACCACATGCAGACAACTTAGCCTTGTCACCACCAAAGCTGTAGAGGCAATGCAGTTACATACAATGAATCCCCTGCAGAGACCTTGCCAGAGCGCAGGATGTGGGCACCCTCCCAAAATGCCATGATATCCAACACATCCAAGCCCTCCCTGCAGCTCTTTTGTACCTCGGGCCATTTCAGACCCCAGTAAGTTGCTTTTGGCTCTCTCCTTTTCCCCTGCCCGCTGCCCACGCACCTCACCTCTCCTCGTTGAGGCCACACATGCGAATGCGCTCTGTGCTGGTCCAGTTGTGCACCCCGCTGTAGAGAGGTGCTGTAGAGATCATGACAGCTGCTCCTCACCCTCTGGGACCTGCCGGGGCTTGAGAGGCCGCTCTGCCTGTGAAAGGGAAACAGAGGGTTGGGAACTCTCCCCAGGACAATCGATCAAATTGTGCTCCTGGGAGACTCATCCCCAGCTTTGCTGCCAGGCAGATGGGGAGCAATGCCCGGGGATGCCACAAGTCTGGAAGAGGGCTAGAAGGAATCAGCAGTGCCTTGGGACAGAATCCACCATCCGCTCATCCTTGCACTAAATAATGTTATTGCCAAAAAGCCACTGTCTACCCTGAGAGTTTCACACAAATATCTTTACACACACACACCCCACTTCTCCCCTCCCTCCAGAGAAACCTCCACTGCTCGGAGCCACCAGGCAGAGCTGTACCAAGGCGATGGTCTGTGACAGCACTCACACCCCTGAGGCTTAACAGGACTCTCCTAAAGCAGTGCGTGGCAGGTCCAAGAGGCAAACCCTCAAACAAGGGGGGGGTCTCCCCTCAGCTGGGGGACCCTGGAGGGAGTAGAGGTTTGCCAACACTGTCGCCAAGGGATTAACCCTCCCTCAGTCAGAAAGGTGCTGGTTTGCGTGGAGTTACGGGTGGAAAACAGGAGGGAATCCAGAGATTCGGGAGCATCCACGACGCACTGTCGGCTGGGTGGAGCTTTCGGGGGAGAGCGTTGCAGCCAATCGTGCAGCACTCGGTGTTGGAGCATTGAGCAGCTCTGCTGCTCCAGGGAAAAGGCAGCGGAGGAAGAGAGGATCGCCTGCACTAACAAGTGGACTCAGCCGAACCAAGCAGGACTGACTGCAAACGGTAGATGCTGTCAAGGAGGTTCAGGAAAACACTAAAGCCCAGAGGAAAAGCAGGCGCAGAGCCACAGTAACGCTCTGGGTGCAGCGGTGGGAGTGGGAATGAGCAGAAAGCAGCACGTGATCCCAAATCTCCGTCGGATGTCTTTTCCCTGACAAACTCCTGGTGACACCAGCTCTGCACGGGACAAGCAGCAGCTTGTGCCATGAAAGGCGCCACACGGGGACCTTCTGGCCAGCAGCTCGAGGGACCGAGTAGCGGGACTGAACGGCTCCTCCGAACGCAGCTGCGGCCGGGTGTCCTCACTGCAGGCTAAATGTGCCAGTGGGGATCCTCCGGACAGGGAAAAAGGGCCGGGCACACGGGAGAAACGGGGGCAAGGCAGCTGCTGTGCCAAAGAGAAGCGACGGACCCATCTGCACGTACGAGGGCACAAGTGAGCAAACAGAGTACGGAAATCAGAGGTCAGGGGAAGAGGGGAAACCTGCTAAAAACACACACTGTGAGAGGGGAGAAATCCTCAATAGCGACGGGGGAGCCAGGCAGACGCCGAGGCAGAGAGCAGGGTCATACCCAAAGAGAACGAGGTGGCTTGGAGCAGGAAGGGGAGGAGTCTTTCGATGCTTGGAGAGAAATGCAACATAAAGGAAATAGGGGAACAAACAATCTGCGGGGATTTCACCATCTTAGGCTAAACTGAAAGAAGAGGAGGAGGAAGGTTCTGCCCCCGAGCACAGCAGCAGGACAGATGTTCTGGGAGGAACCAAAAGGGACCTTCTGTGCAACGGGGGAAGGGGCTCCGTGTGGCTGCACAACGTGGAACAGGAGCTCGGGACAAGTAGAGATCAGGCGTGACCCTGTCAAGAGAGGAGTGATAACGGTGTGGTACGAGAAGCTGGGAGAAACAGCACGTTTAGAGTGCTCAAGTAAGAGCTGGTCCAAAGAGCAGGCACGATGGCCACAAGAGGAGAGCTGGGAGGACACAGCAACAGAGATCAACACTATTTAATGGATTCTTGGCCTCTATCCTCTATGGACTATGTGGGACATGTGCCAAAGACAAGCATTTCACAGGGAATGAAGGAAAGAAAAGGAATCCAGATACGAACTTAAAGAAGGAACAAAACGGGGGCCAAGCATCAGATGTGGGCTCAAGAACAAACCAGCGGAGCAACAGCATCCTTAAGAAGGCAGACAAGGAAGTTTATTGGGAAATGCAGGGATGAGCAGCCTCCTGAGGCAACACTGAACCAGAGAGAGCAACTGCAGCCTCCCTGGGTCAGAACTCTGAGTCGACAGAAGGAAACTGAGCAAATCTCCCATCTACACTGATGCTACTGGAAGCGACTTTAAAGGGATGTAATTAAACTCATAGGAAACCCTTGGAGAACACAAGTAGGACATGGCTTCATGTGCCTGCCTTCGAGCAGAAGAAGATGTTGAAGAAACTGTTAAAGCCCTTCTCTCCCCTCACCCCTTCAGTCATGTCACTGAACCCAGTAAACTTCACCAGGGAGTTGATCTCTGTTTAAAACCCTTTTTCTTTTTTTTTTTTCCCCTGGCTGGACTGGGTTCAACCTATACCAGCTCCTAGATCAGCTTCACCAAGAGGGAGAGAGGGCACAGCCTGGCACAGACTCTACTTAATCCACAACGTCTGCCAAAGGAAGTGTATACGAAACCACAGTCTTATTTTGATTTACCTAAATAGGTGCTCAGCCAATTCTAATTAACGCCAAAGCAAACGAGTTTAGAATGAAGTAAGAACATCAACACGGTGTTCTGCGTGGGGAAGCTCATGTGGTATTAAAGCACCTTCACCTCCCAAAACAAAACGTGCCCTAAGAACTGCGAGCAGAGAAGGTACTGAACATGCTCACCTCCAATGACAAGCCCTCAATGAAACTAATATGGCAAATTAAAAGAAAAGGGTGTCTTGTTCACTAAGGCAAAACCTCTCATCGTTTTGCAAAAGGAGACGATGCTACTCAGCAAATCTGCCTATTCCAGGCTCCAGGAAAAGCAAAACAGAAGATGTTTTCCTTGCAGTGAAAGCTTGCTTTTACTCAGGTTAAAAATGACTTGGCTACACGTGGAAATTCCCTTTGATTAAGTCAAGAATTTACCCTCTCTTCTGAAATACCACTATATGGTGATGGAAAAAAATTTCCTGAGATGAAGATCTTCAGGAATGGATATTTTCTAATCGTTATCTCTAGACAAATCCTCCTTGCAATAAAATCCCAACGGCGCAAGACAACCATTGTTTCAATGCAGGCCAAGCCAGGGTTCCAGGACAGGCTCCCCTGGCCTTCACCAACCAGCTCCCACTGCTGACAAGAATTAAGCCCATGTCATCTCTCTGCTGACCCCTGTTAAACCCTGTCTGTTCCCTGGGTCTCAGGGGTCCCAACTTGAGTTGTCTGAGGTGAAACTTCCTAACTATTTCCCACTTCAGTGCTGCCCCTCACACTCACACCTCCCACCCCAGCATTAGGTTGTTGCAAAGGCATTGCAAACTAGATTCAAAAGCCATTGCACCCAGTGTCAGAGATCCCTCAGCCAGATCAGGTCCCTGACCTGACTCAAATCTCAACTCTTCAAGTCCTTGCACTGGCAAACACATAAAGCAACTTCTCAGGCTGGCACCAACCTGCCAGTCACAAGTAGCCGAGGGTTTGCTTGTCACTGGGGAATTTGGTGCTATTGGTGTTTGCCCTTACAGAAGTCACAGCTATGTTGCCACCTGGTCTATCTCACTTTGATCAGATTAACCAGAGCCAGGACCTCCTACAGTGTCCCCCTTACAGTAGCTGGGGTGGAGCCAGGCCCATTGGTGCAGAAAGGGGACTTTTCCCTGCTCCTCCCAGAGAAAGCCTGTGCCAGCCACTTCTCCATGGTGCAAACACAGACCCCTGTAGGACCATGCTGCCCTGACTCCCTGCAAGAAGCTTTCCATGCATTTTCCTGCTCTGTACATTTCCAGGTACTAAAACCACCTGGATGTCAAGGTGTTTACCCTTCCTCTTGCCCATACCAGCCTTGGCACATGAGCTACACACCAAGAGATGGGTACTATCCCCACTGCACGCTGCCTGGGCAGGTGTGAGGTGACAGGTACTGAAACACCAGCAGCCAGTCTCCTAAACCCCCCCAAGCACAGGGATTCCCTCACCTGGCTCTGAGCAGGCACATCATCCTCAGCACAGGTAGGAGAGTGCCAAGCAAAGATCCAACCTAACAAGCAGCAACGTGCACCACTGCCAGAGCTCAGCCAAGGGCATGAGTTCATCCAGGGAGAACATCCCCCTGTACAAGCAGCAGCCATGGCACAAGCCAGACCCAGGGATCTCGCTGCCAGTCACTTGGTGAAGCTCAGCTGCTCTGGAGCCTTTAGACACAGGAAACACTGCCCTATCGGTGGTACCTCCGTCCATGCTGGCATTGGGTGGGCCAGTGGCGCAAAGGAAGGAAAGGGACTTCCCAGCCTTATGATGTGGAACAGGAGAAAGGCCACCACATCCCTGTGCAGCAGAAGATGGAGAGGACACTGTGGCTGCCCTACCACAGCACCATGTGGCTCCTGTGGCCAGGGGACACTGCAGAAGGTCAGGAGGGACGCACTTTGACCCTGGAAACACACCCGAGGGAGACACCTTTGAAAGATTCATTCCCACAGCAGTAAAGCCTCAAAGGAAGGAGGTTTTATCCTCTGGATGGCTACAAAATATAAAATGAGGTCAGCTGCTGAAAACTGAAGTGAGATTTGGCACTCAGAGTGTGGCCAGCCACGTCGATGGGAGTGGAGGCAGCAGAACGAGGCGGGATGCTCCCTGTGGCTCTTCCCAAGGCTCAGGTGGGCCAGAAGGGAACAGTCTGCAGTGACAGGCAGGTCTTCTTCCCTTGCCATAGTTTGTTCACTTTGGCAACTCTTCGTTGCCATTAGTAACACAGGCAAGGAATTATATTTGTTTGGATATGTGATGGTCTGGTGTCCATTGGAGGTGCAGAGGGCCAGAGTGAGCGCCGATTGTGAGAGCTGCCTGTGGCGCCTCAGCTCCAAGCACCGCTTTGGAAAACCCTCTGGAGCAAACCACTGACAAAAAATTAGAAATTAAATAAAAAATTAAATCAAAATCCCCGTGACGGCCCCGTCACAGGACTTGCAGCAGGCATGATAGGCAACAAGGGAAAAATTCAAATAAGAAAACTGAAAAAAAAGAACAGTTTATCTTATATTATGCTACCACTCATGAAAAGGTCAGAAACTGTAGGAGAATGAACCAGGAATGACTAGAGTGGCACAAAATCCAGCAAGGATGGGCCAGGCCATCTCTGTGACTGTCTGGGCAGAGCAGTGCCCAGCAAGGGTGGCCCCGAGCTGGGTTTGGTCCCTGCTGCCTGCACAGCAGCCCCGGACGCTGCGGAGCTGAGCCAGGCTTTGCCTACACGCATTTGCTTAAGCTGATTTAAAGACACAGTAACACCACACGTAATTACATATCCTCGGCACGATGAATTGGAAATAAAAAAGAGAAAACCCATCTCCATTTCAGAAAAAATAAAAGTTTGCTGCACACTGGACAGTGCTCTGATAATAAGTCCCAGCTGTTGGACAACTGGTGTCACTAAACCCTCGCTTGCCTGCAACAACCAGACTGTCCCCACCAAGGCTTTTTAAGGACTGAAAAAGAGCCATTAAGGGACAATAACGTTGAAAAATGTCTCTAACAAGGTGCACATCGTTCAAAATCCCACAAGCAGAGTGCAGCCTCCTGTGCCCAGGAGCAAGACTGACATTCCAGAGCCCAGAGGTTCCAAGGGCAGCTCTGAAGGCCAAGCCCATTCAGAGCCCAGGCTCTGACACCTGGAATGCACCTCTAGACCCAGGTGGCAGCTACAGAGCCAGAGCCCTAGACAGGCACCATGCAGACTCCAGCCAGTGCCGGGACCGGGACCAGCTAAACCCAAGGGTCATGAAAGCGGCACAGTGGGAAGGGAAGGGAAGGGAAGGGAAGGGAAGGGAAGGGAAGGGAAGGGGCCTCATGGGGCACAAAGTTTAACAACTTAATGCTTATCCCGCTGTTTTTTCTCAGATTGAAATCTCACCACAAATAGTGACATTTACTCCTACAAGTAGGGAACAGGAAAGTAATTCTAATTGTCTTTCATGGGTGAGNAGGGCACGGGATGCACCGGCCCTGCCGGGGGACGACGGTGATGGGGAGCTGATGCTCCGCGAGAGGAAGAACTCGCTTCGTCCCTATTTTAGCCTGGAAGACCTTTCTCCAGTGCTGCTCCGAACCGGCCTCACCCAGGCTGGGATGAGGA
>VWZD01008269.1:0-37759 GCA_013396695.1 Sakesphorus luctuosus
CCGCCGCCCGCCCCGCGCTCGCCGTCCCTCACCCCGGCTCCTCTCCGCCCTGCCAAGCCGCTTCCCTTTCATCTGCTCCACGTGACGGCCGCCGCAGGGTTATCCCCGCCCTCCGCGCCGCGCTGACCCGCTCCGGCCCTCCCGCCGCGCACACCCGGCCCGTGNCGAGGAGCGGCCTTGTGGCCACTGCCCGGGCCCGCGCCTGCCGGGGCTCTGCCTGCGCCTGCCGGGACTCCCACCTCGCCCAGCCGCGGGAGCCGGGGCCGGAACGGGCTGTCCGCGCCGCTTCCCGGCCGTGCCCGGTTGCGCCGGGCACCAATCCTCCCCGGAGGCATCTCTGCGCTGCGGGCAGTGCCCGCTGTTTGCAGCCGGCACCCGACGGGCTCCTCGTTTGTAGGGCAGGACTGGCTGATCGGCCCCTGATCTCAGTCCCTTGAAATCGCGATAGGGGAGGCTGGGTAGCCCTGGCTCTTCGGCTTGGCTGTTAATGCAAGTTTACAGAACCTCCATCAGTGATGGGAAAAGGGCGTAGGGGCAATGATTTTTGTTTCAGTCTCACAAGAACTGAATGGCAGCCAATGATACAGTTTTCCATTAAAAGTATGCACAGCTAAGTTGTAGACTTACATGATGTTTCAGAGCCTAAATGTAACTCACAGGGAGAACTGGAGAAACTGATCCGAGATCTCTTGTTGGCTGTGAAACACAATGTCTGGAAACAAAGCCCAGGCTTAACTCACTGGCAGAAGGAGTAACACTGTAGTCTACAAATGGCCACTTCTTTTCGTAAATACACTTTGTTACAAGATAGTGGCATCCGTAGCACGACAAGGTGAGCAACATAAGCTTAACAAATCATGGAAGATTTCAGAGGAAAAAACGGTCAAGAAGGGATCACAGGAACACACACTCTGGGCTCCTCGTGCAAGCTGCAAAATACTCCCCCCCAGCCCCCAACCCTAATCTGGTACAGTGGAACAAAGGCTGCAAAACTATGGCTTGCTTAGAAAGCGAGCTAGAAGGGTGCTCTGGCCTGGTAACAGCAGAGGATGTACTGTGCAAACTTAAATGTCATCGACAGGTACAAAATTTAGATTACAGATTTTCAGCAGGATTTCAGAAATGCATAGCATTTGGTGTAGTAAATAGAAGCATTATTTTAATCCCTTAAATGTACCTCTACTTGATTTTCCTTCACCCATGAGGCAAATGGCTGACAGTCAACATGCAATTTTCTACATCGCAATCAACACAGGAACAACTTAAACAGGGAGAACTCAGATTTTCTCCCTGCTGAGCCAGCAAAATCATTTCACAATCTATAGCAAAGTCAGAGATGTGTGCAGGGGCTGCTCATTGCAATGATGAGATGGCCACTGTTAATCTGCACTATGCACATGCCATAATGAAAAAGTCTTGACATGCAGCTAAGTCTCTCTTGATGAATGTAGGTGGTTTAGTCAAATGATATTCAAACTTTTTGACCTGCTGTCTTCTCATCCCTTCCAGAAGAGGCCACAACAACTCATGTTCAGTCATGGGCAGGTTTTTATGCCCTGCATGCCAGATCCAGGATATTTGTTTTCACTGAGTATTTTTCTTCTTGCAAAGGTCCTTAAGCCAGTGTAATCAACATTTTTTCAATGTTCTGTTGGCAGAGGTAAACAGTTATCTCCTACATTGTTGTAGGTGAAGGCCTTCCAACTGCTCCATGAGCCGTGGATATGGCATCAACCTAATGGCAGTAAGGAGAGCTGTAATCTCGGTGTCAGAGGACAGTGGGGCATGCACAGGTTGTCACACAAAGGTAATGAATGAACGGTGCCCCTCAGAGAATGTCTTCCAGTAGGACACTGTTGTGCAGCTTGGAGGAACTACCCAGCTTCATGGTGCTTGTTCCCACTGTCCCAGGCAGTCAAAGACTGAGGAAAGCCATAGTATTGACTTGCCACATTTGGCAGACATTTGCCTGTTTTGAGAGAAGATATTATTTTTAACAGCTCTTCTCTTGTCACTTGTTTCATTTCTATAATTTCTCCAATGCTCTAAGATGCTGAAAGAACTGAGCACCACCACAGTGAACACAAAAAGAGTTGTATTATACTAGTAGATACACCTTCAAGTTAAGTTAGGCAATAATCAGGGTTCCAGGCTGCAGCTGTGGCGAAGTAAACAACTTGCAAAGGCAGACCAGTTACCTCATTTAAAACAACAGTTAATCTTACAGTGCTGAGAGTATTTCCTGAAAGCTGAGACATATAAGTTTTCATGGCAGTTACCTCAAACACCTCCATATTATAAATTCACATGCCAGCTTGGTCATAGCGATTCATTTGTTCACACATGCTTAAGACACTGTCTTTCCTTTGGAACTCAAAGTCCAGACAAGAAACAAAAGACACAAAAGAAAGTGAGAAAAACATATCTGACTAATCAAGAAGAAATATGCCAATACAGAAGGATTACAATGGGAGAATTAAAATAAACTATTATAAACACCACCAAAATCAGAAAGTCTGGACAGTACCAGCAGATGTGGTGTTAATTCCTGATTAAAAAATATTCAAAGTATTCTCTATAATAGTTTATGACTCTTATAAATGTTTATTTGAATTGAGAGTTAGCAATTTCCCTTTGCAGCTAATTTGTGCTCATATAGTTCTACTTGTATCTACTCCACCTAAAGGAAGAAGTTGTCTGTCTTTTGCTTCAATTAAACTGAAGGAAAAAGTGTCCCATTGTATAATTGTAAACTACTTGGACTCAACATCTTCCTCCTACATTACAGAAAAAGAATACTTATTTAACATTTGCCTTGGAATTCTGGGCTGTTATGACACTCGTTTAAGAAGCAGGTGGTGTGTCAGAGGTCCCCTTGTACAGATTAATGAACATCACAGAGGGATTTCGGATGTACCTACATTGCCTGGCACAGTGTAGTGATACATATACTGGCTCTAAATGTGTATGAGAAGCAACCTCATTCCAGAGTTCTGCATGAGAATGAGGTTTTGATGAACAGAGTTTTTCATTAAAGTATTTATTAAATCAAACCTGAATTCCTTCCTTTCACAGCAAACTGTATCTGAAAAGTCCTCATAGCAGACCAGGTGACCACAGAAAGGATAAGGGGAGCCATTTATCTCATTCACACTCCCAACATCTGCCTGTCCAGGCGGCTTCAGGAACTGATACCTCGGACTATGCTCCTTGTTCCCCGCATGGCAGAGCTCAGCAGAGCTTATTTCATGAGCAAATATTGCTGTACCTCTTAGTAAGCAATCAGAACAAGAGCTATTCTTTTTTCCATTAAATTCAAGGCCATGTACATGCTTGCCCTTTATCTCTGAGACAGGATTGCACAGCACAGAGTCTTAGGGCTGTCCGAAAGCTTTACTCAGACACACCCGAACGCTGGATGGTTTTCGCTCCGAAGCAGCACCAGCTGCTCCCCTCGCCGAGTCCAAGGGTGGGCCGGCCTGGCCGGGGCGGGCGGGTGCGCTGTGGCAGCGCCACCGCCAGGTGTCCCCCGAGGCCCGCGGCGGCCCCAGCGCACCTGCGGGGCGGCCCCGGCGCACCTGCGAGGCGGGGCCAGCGCACCTCCAGGGCGGGGCCAGAGAACCTGCGGGGCACGGGCTAGGGGAAAGGTGTCCTTGGAGTCAGGAGTCAGGGTTAAAGGTGTCTCCCACAGCCTTGTGTCTTCATGCAGGCAAACTTTACTATTGTAGCTTGGAACAGAAAGCCCACTGTAATGGACAAAACTCTTTTATATTCATGAAAACGATTCTTTCATTATTATCATCAGTTATTCTAAATTAAAGTAAAAAACTACTGTAACTTGTCAGCTTAAATGAAGACCAAAAAGAAAAGTCAGTGAGGATTTATGGTAAGAAAAATATGCCATGCAACTGCGGCTTTTCCTCTTGCTGTTTAAAATTTGAAAACACAATTCATCCAAGTAAATCAGCATCAAAGCAATTCAAATTAAACAACTCACTAGCCATGACAATTGTAATGATAAAAATTATTTGTTAACAAAATTCCCTGTTAATGTTTGAAAAGTTAAGGTTTCTAATGTCTTAAACAACACGTAGTCTTTTCAATCTGTAAGAAGGTGAAACATGCTGATTTGGGAACCCTTCACACTCTCTGTACATGTTATTGTCTACTGAAGGGAAAAAATAATAATGAATCAGGCCTGTAAAACTGAAATATGTAAATAGTACTAAAAATACCCTTATTTAGATAACTGCAGCCTTTTCTTTTTGCAAACTACTGCCCAATGTACAGTACAAGTTCACACAAGAGTTGCAAGACAGTATAGCCATGCCTGATGCTTTCCTTCAGAGTCCTCACCAGGCAGGCAGGCACAGCAGATCATGTTACCAAAAGAAGAAAAAAATAATACTAAGAAATAAGCTCAAGAAACTATTGCTATATGCTGTTTGATCAACGAAAATCTCTGTGAGGGCTGATAGGAACAGAATGGATTTGGAAAAAATCTGGAGCCATATTTTCCAAGATTCTCAGTATCCATTCTGCAATAAGTGCCTTCAAATGCATCCATACAAATGTCTTTGACTGTGCTCTTGTGTCCCTGACGTTGGTCTGTATCATCTCTACTCACTGCCAGTTACAAACACACTAAATCCTAGATAAATCCTAGATTACTGTTAAAGTTATGTGTTCATTATGTCAGTGCTTAGCAGTTTCTTCTCTGACAATATTGAAGCATCTAATGTAAATAACATGTAAATAACACACCCCGCATATTTTACAAAACATATTTACATACAACCTAAATATTGACACTTCTGTATTTAATTCAACATTGTTATTAGTGTTTCAGGAGTAAATGTGTGGTCCAAGCTGCTGTTCATGAAGCCCTCCTTCAAGCAATATTCTATGTAAAGTGAACAATAGATACACACCACAGAATAAATTTGAGGCACATGGTTAAAGTGTATAATGTACCAGCCACTAATATTAGTCACAATACAAAGAACTCATGTTTAAGCCAACAAATAGATTTAACCACTTCTACCTACCAAAAGCAAACAGCATTCTTAAAAGGTCACTGGCTAAAATGAAGGAATTAGTATATTAACAATGGATTCATTCATGCCAAGGTAAGTTAAGCAACTACTTACTCTATTTCATCTTGGGTTATCTATTATATTAAAGAAAAGATTATCTATTATATTAAAGTTACAAGATCTGACTGGCACTTTTAATTAATCACCTTAAAACACTACTTTTCCACATTCAAGTACTAGCATGTGATCTATTTAATTAGTATATAAAGGCCTTTAACTGTCCCTGTCCATTTGCATAAGTGTTATCATCAAAGTCAGTGCTAACAGAGCAAATCAGTGAGGCTACCAGAGAGAAAGCATAATAGACCCATCCCTCTCTGAACACCAGCTGCTACCCTGTGCCCTTTGAGCAGTCAGCAAACCAAAATTGTACAAGGCAGGAGACAGATGATTCTGACAATATCCCCCATCATTTTGGGTCCTGCTGAACCTACGATGAGACAGAACTGATTCCTAACTTGACATTTCCTGATAATTTCCTCTTTTCACACAGGGCCTCGTGACAGCTGGCAGCAGGCTTCAGTGTGCAAAAGGCACCCAACTGGGAAAATATAAGGAAATAAATTCAAAATTAGAAAACAAGAAAGTTACCAGGACTCTCAGGGGCTCTGAACTTCTAAAAGAATTTCAAAGCCTAGGGAATGACTAAGAAATCAGAAAAGGTTTTTCCTTTCAAACGCTGGCCCTGCTCCAAAGCAGAGCTAGCTTCTGCCAATAGGAAGTAGCCATCCAGTTTTTGTAAGCACGGTTGTTGACCTCCTGCAGTATTTTCCAACTTCTGAACCAGGATGTACAAACTGAAACACTTACTGGAACAGGAGCTTTCAGGCATGTGAGATTTCAAGTTAGCTGCTTTATTCAGAGAGTTTACTCAACATGTGAAACACTGACACAAGCCCCAGAACAGTGCTGCTGGTTCCCTGGGGCAGCACAGCAGCAAGCTCAGTCTCTCCTGTACTGCCCCAGCATATTCTACAGCACCACCCATGATGATGCATTCATTGCATCATCTCAACTAAGCGTAGCACCTTTGCCTTTTTTCTTTTACTTGTCACTAACACCTGTAATGTATCACCATGCATCAGTATATACAGATGAGCACAACACCTCTCCGTAAACAGCTCTTGTGGCATCTTCCAGAACCTTCAAATCCTGCATAATCTGCACAACCCTCTGGTCCACATTTTCTTGCCAGCATGATGAGAGAACGTTGTAGGGGAGCATTGTGCTTGGGACCAAGCTAGAAAGAGAAAAGCCAAAGAGCTAATGTAGGACTACACATGTAAATAGGTATTACAATCAGACAAACCATAGCCAAGCCCCAGAGATACCAACAGCTAGACCTTTTAAAGGGAAAGGGAATCCATGAAATAGAGTCAAGGATAGAGGAATGGTGTGGGAAGAGGATAGGCTCAACATTAAACAAGATGGTTGGGAGCAGAAGCCAGAACAACTAAGAAAAACCCCAATGACAATGAACAAACACAACCTCTCCTTGACCTGCGGGACTCCTTCAAAGATGAACTAAATGGGGTGGCCACCGAAGAGATTCCCTGACATGAGCCCATCTCCCTGCTCAGCTGACCCGATGCTGTTTGATTCCCAGGTGGAGTCTCTCAGGGACTGGTAGATGGCATAAATCTTCCCAAGGGCATCTGATCACTATGGATAAAGATCTGTTTACAAGACTAATGTTTGCAGAGCTTTCCAGTAATATTTCACTTTCATGGAACTGGTAGCATAGGGTTGGTTGCAAGCCTTTTCGTTTACTGTGACATGGATATCTTGTCTTTTTTGAAGTTCCCATGAATGGTGTGCTCCAGGCTCTGAATGTGCAAGAGAAATTTGGTTCTTTGTCTGACAGAACAAGTCAAATCAAGAGATCTTTATCTCAAAATACGGCACTGTCCTTGTTAGCAGGTAGACTTTCCCTTTATAATCATCGTTCTGTGATAGTGGGAGGGGGTTTGACAAGCTGCCTCTGCACTGAGACCTCTGCTGTTTAATAAGCATGTCAGTTTTTTGGAAAAAGTAATGAATTGGCAAAAAATTGCAACCACTATAAAACTATATGTGTTAGTTAATTTCTGGTCTTGCATGAGACCAATGAGTTCTTGAGTTTCAGAGGAGCCTAAGAAAATGAAGCAAATTGGAATTACAATGCAAGTGAAATTCAGGGAAGACAAGATACTATGGAGATGCAAGGAACACTTCTGATCTCTTTATATAAGTTGCTTGATCTTAAATTTACTGCTATCACTCTAAAAAGAGATAATATAGCATTAGATTTTTAAGAAAAATCTGCCGTCTTGTATTCTGTAACAATAAAAAAAAAGAATTACACACACAAAATGTTAGAAACCATGAAACATCAGATGATTTTATTGCCAAAAAGTGTGTGATGCAGACAGGTCACTACAGAAGAGCACCATGATGAAAGTTCAAATTTTCTACTACTTAAGTTAATCAGTTGCTATACATGCATCTTCAGCTGGGCTTTGGGAAGTGTGCTTCCCACCCGCCTTTTTTATGAGGTACTGCATGAAATTTATTACTACTAAGCTACCATTAGACCTGGAACAGGGCACAACCTCTTTGAATGTAGGCAATGGTACTGAACTGCCCAAGATGCTCCAAGGTGAGCTTCAATGCCTGTAACTACTGGGAACTCCAACGTCAGTGAAGGGAGACTCCCTTTTCCTGCAAAAAAGACCCTATAAAAGGCCCAATGTCTAGTCAACTTGAAGAATATCATTGTTCCAGAAACACTGCCAGCATTGTCTGAGTTAACTCAGACTTGGGAATCAGAAGCAAGGCTTCCTTGACATGGTGATGGGATAACTAATTCTATTGGTATGGCAAGACAGAGCTACGATGAGGGCATGGGAAGTCTTGTCACGAGATACGTGGTGTGCGAGTCAACTGATGCCGCCTGTAGTGGCTCGGACACTTTTATGGGGAAAATACAGACAGAACTCCAGCACAAAGGTCTGAGGGTATCAGAAGAAGAGTTGTAACTGGAGACCCTTGAGGTCCAGGCGTGACAGGATCTCTCTCTCACCACAGAACCACTAGGTCAGAGGACTGAACCATAAAGATGACCAAAATAAGAATCTCCAGCCTGTGTCTGTGGCCCACCACACAGACCTAAGGTGGAACTCAGGCAGACTTACCCACTGCTCCTTCAAATCCTGGGTAGTAGCAGGTACCAGTAATGTGTGTGGGTGTAACATGAGGACAAGAACTGGAATATAAGGTACATGTTTCTAAGGTGGTTGCAAGAGAGTCAGGGTTTAAAGTTGGATTCACTGGGTCATTTTCACACTATTCTGATGGTACACTGGGAACAACCACAGAGGCCAATGAGGCAGAATCTCAATAACAACTATTAATGGAGAAGGGATGAAAGCCCAGTGAAATACCTTTCTGAAGAACTTGCTTGCAGCAGCATAAGAAGGCAAAGCCAATGTCACTTTGAAGAGTTTGCAGACAGGGGGACAGTTCCCCTGCAGTAGGCAGAGGATACAGATTCTGCATATTCCCTGAAATTAAGAGCACTAAGGCTTTGAAAGATGCACTCCTGAATCCCAAAAGTAATGATGAAATTTAAGAATAAGTAAAATGAATATAAGTTATAGGTTGGGAATAACTTATAACCTATTTTATGCTGCAAAACAGTTCCCCTTCTCATTTAATCAGTTGTTGATACAAATCTGGAAATATTCCAGCTGCTGTCACAAGCTTGGGGCCCCAGGCCACTTTCCAAGTATTTTCAGACACACATTCAGCAAACAAGCTCTTTCTCAGACTGTGATTGTCAGTTAATCTTTTCTCTACACCACCTTCTTCCATTTTATTTCCCTCTTCTATTCCCCCTTTTTTCATACATAGGTAACATTCAACACACATTTCTTTCTCTGTATCTGATATTACACAAGGGCAAAGCCTCTCCACCTTGGTTAAACAAAACTATTTCCTCTGGTGGGTTGGCCACCTGACACCTACAACATAAAGCTATGTTAGGAGGAATTAAGGTGGTTTCTGGCAGGACAGCCAACAGTATCCTCATTGGCACATCCTTGGTGGTAGTGCTGAACCCCCAGTGGGGTGAAAGGCAGGGGAGAAGCATTCTTGAGTCATGCAGATCACAGGACTGATTCCAGTGACTGAAATAAGAAAAATACAAAGATTGGAATGTGTAAACAGTGAAAAAAAGGTGGAAATCAGAATTAAATTTGAAGTCTTTTTTTGTGCCTGGGCACACATCCCTGTAAGGCTTTTCAGGCACCACTACCAGCATATATGTCTCTGTACTTCTGGAGTTTATTCATGGTCACAAGTGTTTGTTGCAAAAGGAAACAGATGCTTTTGCTCTGGTTCCATATAAATAGGAAAATTAAATAGGAAAATTAAATCCATGCACATGGAAAGTTAGGATCTTTTTTCAGCCATAATGCTAAGAAATCTGGGTATCTGGGTGATAAATCACACCATTGCTTGTCTCCCCAGTATAGCTATAAATATTACAAACTGGCAATGTGAGGCAGCCTGTTCAACACTTTTGTTGCAAAAAAGAGCAATTTGAAATGAATGTCTGAAATCTGAAAAAGGTATTAACACCAAACCTGCATTTCGGTAGAAAACAGTGAAGTTTTTAATTGGGATTTAGAATTACAGAAGAAACATGAGTCCAAACCCAGAAAACACACACAAAAGAGAAACAGATAGTTTTCAATGACCAGTATCTTAAGGGGCTTAGCAGGACCAGAACAAACAACTTTTTTGCACTCAGATTGAAAGGCTTATCGAAAACCTGACATATTTTTCACAAAGGTGTCAAACTAGAAAGGTGAATTCTCAGCTTTAGCTCAAGGTCATGCTGCAGTGAATAAGGAAAGAACAAACACAAGCTTACAAATGCTGTTTGTTCTCTGGATCATGAGAGCCTGGCAGAACTCCAGTGCTGGAGTAATGTCAAACCAGCACATCAGTGCCTTTGAACTTCTAAAGCTCATGTTTTTCCTTTACTGTTTAACAACTTCACTAATTTAAGTTCAGCGCCTGAATGGATTTTAAAAATAAATGTAAGCAGCTAAAGTCTCAGTATTTCATAACTGCTCAGTTCATTGGCAGCTGTCATAAGTGGGCACTCGGAAAGCTTTGGTCACCGAGCTGGGGCCAACACTTCAAACACCCTCGGTGCCCTGCATGCCTGTTGGCAGGTTGCTGAACATCTGCATTCCCATAGGCAGAGCATTTTACGGCTTTCTACCTACAAAACTTTTACTTGTCTGGACCCAAGATCTACCAGCTGTGACACGGCCCGTCCCAGCAGGGCGATGCCCTTGGTCAGGCACCACAGGAGCGCCCGCTCCGCTCCCCTCGCAGCGCTGGGGCTGCTCAGCACGGGCCGGGGCAGCGGGGCGACACCCCCGGGGGATTGCTGCACACTCCCCTGCAACTTCTACTCACCATCACTAACCTCGCTGCTTTTTTGTTCTTTTTAGCCCATTTTTAGCCTACTCTCCTGACATCTGCTACAGCTCCACTGTTGGCACTCGTGCTCCCCACGATTCTGCTTGTGACTGCTTCTGACAGACCGGCCGCGAGACAGGGACCACGAAGAGGCTTTTCGCTGCACCGGCATGCCAGAGCCGGCTCGCTGCCTCCCGAGGAACTGCTCACCTTCAGCGCCCGGCCCCCTCCCCATGGCTGCCATCGCGAGCAGCAAAGGCGGCCCCGAACCCCCCTCAAGGCGGCCCCGGCTCCCCAACAACGGNGCCAATGAGGGAAAGCCACGCTGGTAGAAATGCGGGCGGGGCCGCGCGGGGTGGCGGTGCCGGGCAGCGCGTCCGTTTCGTTCCCGTCGGGTCCCGCCATGGCAGCGCTGCCCGGTGCCGCGGCCCCCCGGCTGCTCCTCATCCCCAGCGAAGCGGCCGAGGCCCCTAGCCCCGCGGCCGGCCGGCGTCTCTCCGTTGTCTTGCCGGCGGGAGCCGATCCTGGCCTCCCGGGGCTGGAGGCCCAGCAACCGGCCCGCAAGCGGCAGCGGCTCACGCACCTGAGCCCGGAGGAGAAGGCGCTGCGCAGGTGAGTGGGAGCGGCGGCGGGGGGGCAGCGGCTTCCCCGCCGNCAGCGGCTTCCCCGCCGCTCTGACTGCAGCCCTGCCCCGCAGGAAGCTGAAGAACCGCGTGGCGGCCCAGAGCGCCCGGGACAGGAAGAAGGCGCGGATGACGGAGCTGGAGCAGCAGGTGGTAGAGCTGGAGGAGGAGGTGAGGGGCCTGAAGGGGGAGGTGAGGGGCCTGGAGGGGGAGATGAGGGGCGGCCTCTCTGCCTAACGGCTCTCTGCAGAACCAGAAGCTGCTGCTGGAAAACCAGCTCCTGCGGGACAGGACGTGTAACCTTGTGCTGGAGAACCAGGAGCTCCGCTGCCGCCTGGGTTTAGACGCTCTGAAGACGGAGAAGGGCGGCGAGCCCCAGGTGAGCTGGCGTGTCCGCCCACCGAGAGCTGCCCCGATCCCGCGGTAACCCCAGTGCTGTGAGAACAGATGTGCTAGAAACAGCCCAGTCCTCCAGAGGGAAGTTCTGAAATTGTTAGTCATATAGGCCTGTCTGAAAAGAATGGAGTGGTGGAGAGGGTCAGGCTCTCATGTAAAAGTCTTCCTTGGCACAGGTTGTGGAGGAATCGCAGCTGGAGGAGATCGGAGTGGTGACCGGGTCCGCTGAGTCCGCAGCACTCAGACTACGTGTTCCTCTGCAGCAGGGGCAGGCCCAGCAGTCACCAGTTCTGACAGCTTCCCTGTGGATTCTGATGGCAGTGACTCTACAGACTCTAAGGTGGGTGCCTGTTCTTAGGTAAACTGCCCATGAAATTCAGAACCACTGTGGATTTAGAACTAGTGTTGTAACTTCTTGATATTAAACAACTTAATAATTTTTCCGTAGTTGCTTTGTTTTCCACGTTTTGGAATGCCATACCTATGGCTCAGAACAGCTGTGTTAGGCTTTATCTAGTGAGTACAGGAGTTAAACAGCACCTTGAAGAAAAAAGAAAAAAAACAAACAAAAACCAACCACCAGCCCCCTGAACTTTAGTCATGGGTAGGTCTGCCTAAGCTGGGTTCTGTCTGTGCTCTGTGTGGCCAGTAGGCACTGTGGTGTTAGTGCTTGATATGTCCAGGGTATCAAGGAGCTTCTAATAGTACCTGTGAATCTCAATGCATGTAGAATTCTGGGGAGATTGCCAGTCCCCTTACAATAAAGCCAATGGACAAAGAATGACTGCACACTGGAACAAACTGCCCAGAGAGGCTGTGGAGTCTCTCTCACTTGAGATACTCAAGAACCACCTGGATGCAATCCTGTGCAATATGTTCTAGGATGTCTGTGCTTGAGCAGGGGTGTTGCACTAGTTAACCCTCTGAGGTCCATTCCAACTGGACGGATTCTGTGAATTTCTGAAAGACAAGTAACTGCCTTAACTGTGTGTTTAATGGTGTTCCTGGTAAAACAACTGTGATGGCACTAGTATATTTTAACTTCCAGATGGGGATGAGTAGATGCTACAACTGGTGTTTTGCTGTAACAGAAATAGGCTGTCTTTCTCAATTAGTATTTTATTCTGCAGCCTGATCTCCTGTTGGGCTTTCTGGACAGTCTGGACCCAGAAATGTTTCTCAGATACGCTGATGCAGAGTCAACATGCCTGGAAAAGCTGGAGGAAGAGATCTCTGGAGAAACAAATTCCATATCAACCTCCCTCTCTCCTTCTTTGGGGTCCCCATCAGCTAAGCTGGAAGCCATTAATGAACTGATAAGATTTGATCATGTGTATACAAAGCCCCTAATTCTGGAGATTCCTGTTGAAGTGAGCAACCAAACCAATATACTAATGAAAATTGAGAAAGAATCTCTCTCAGCATCTGAAGACAAGGCTATCTCGGATGTTCCAGTGTCTGTGAAGGAGGAACCTGCAGACAGCTTCATGCCTGAACTGGGCATTTCTCATCTGCTTTCTTCTCATCGTAGCCTTGAAGTCTCAAGCTACTTGTTGGATGCCTGTAGTGACTCTGGGTATGATGGATCCCTGTCACCCTTCAGTGACATGTCCTCTCCACTTGGCACTGACCATGTGTGGGAGGATAGCTTTGCCAGTGAACTCTTTCCCCAGCTGATCAGTGTCTAACTTGGTAGTATTAACTCCCCTTGGATAACTGTCCTGGCAGGATATCAGCATATGCCCTTTTGAGAGGTGTGTGTGGGGAAAATCAAGTGTATTCAGAAAAGTGTTGCTCACTTCTGCTTGTGGTAGTGGATGGAGTGATGGTATAAAAAAGTGTTGGGTGTCCTGCCCTCCATCAGTGTTGGCTTATGAGGGAGGAACTGTTTCTCAGTAACTTGCTAATTCTGTATGAACCTGAAAATGTTAATTTTGTTTTCCATGGAAAATTTTAACACCAAAAACTGCAGTGAGATATTCATGTATAGACAATTGGGGTAAAACTTTAATAGTCTCTACATCTTACAGCTTTACTATGTAAATGCTTGTTTTCCATGTGCTATGTAGAGTTGCTTTCTCCATTTATCTGTATTGGTGCAATTAAAATGCAGTGCAGCACAGTGACCCTTTTTTGCCTCAGCTCTCATTGGGGAGAGCAGAATATCTTAAGTCTTGCAGAATTTAAGTTTAGGTCCCGCAGTGTCTCTATTCCCACCACAGTGACCTGATGAGCAGCACTTGTATAGTGTCTGTAGCTGGATGCTTTAGCAGCTTCTGGAATTGGTAGGGGGGTTTGTGTGAGGGCCAGAGCTGCTAGAACAAAACTTCAACCTCAGTAAAGAAAGCAGGTGGCAGGAGCGTGAAGTGTGACTGAAGTCAAGGTTGGTGTCACCTTGGTGGCCAGTAATGCCATCCAAAGTGCTCAGTCAGAGGGGAGTTGAGTGCAAGACAGATATGCGGTGAAAAAAGTGCAGATTCTGGGATATCCTGAATCATCAAATGAACTTCACAGGAGAGAATTTCAAATATCACAGCAGGACTCTTCATTGTCTACATCCATTTTTTCCAACATCACAATATTAAAAACACTTGAAGAGACAGAAACTGAAATTTTACACTGAAAGTGAGAGAGCTGTTGCAGGTGTTTGTACAGCTGTTCTTTGTTTCAGTACTCTTTCATGTTTTACATTCAATTTTGACAAAAATAACTGTTAGGGAGGAAAGGAAATGGGTGGGATGGAAGGGTTTTGGTGACTTAACATTCAAGGTGACAGGACTGCTTTGGATTAGGAGCTTGAGGTGACCAAGCTCCTTCTAATAGAGCATTCTGTCTGAACAGTGGGTAGGTAGAATAAAGACTACAGTTATGCAATAAAACAAATTTAGATTAAATTTGCAAGTAGTGAGAGAATAAGTTGCTTTACTTTAACCCTGGAAAACAGGGATGACTGCAACAGGACCTTTAGTACCAAATAAATTGTTGCAAGTCCAAAAAGCAAACAGCTGTGAGGATTTTGCATTACTTTTGTTAATATTATTGGATCTTCATATGAGATTAACTTTTTAAGTAGTGCCATAGATGAGTAAACATAGTAATTGATGAAACTGTCCCTGTTCAGTGCTGCAGTAGGCAGTGTGTGTGTTCCTGTAAATCTGATATTTGGGACTGAGTCACTGTAAGCACAGCCTCTTCCTGTATGAGGCTCTTGTTTATTTTTGTGCCTTCAGGAGCTGATCCCAACTTCAGGGTGAACTGGAAGTGTTATTGATATGCACATACAGCAAAATTAACTGCCAGGATGAGGAAGAATGGAGATGAAAAGTTAATGTGAACCCTTGCTTGTACTGCTTAAGAAAAACACTTGTGCTGGTTGCACCATATTTCATGGGGAAAATGTGGCCTTTGTTTGCAGTGAATAAGGAAGTTTATTGTTCTTACATTCAGCTTTTGATGCACCATTGCAAAGGCAGGGCCCTGTACACAGAGAGCAGCAGGTTTCCTTTGGGGGACTGCTTTCTGAGGGTTCAGAATTCTGGAGTCCTACTCACTTCACAAGCATAATCCAGACCCAGTGGTTCACATGGGGTTACATCTGCATTTAATGAAATGAATCATCCATGACAGAAGCCACACATCTGTTCTAGTTGACTGCTACAACACACAGGCCCTGGAATAATTACATGTCTAGTTCCAAGCCCATGCCAAAATAAATTCTATTCCTCTCCATAGGATTGGCTCTGTAACTGGGTTACTGCTCCTGACCTCACAGCCACTTTGACCCAGGAGACTGCCAGCCAGGAGAGCCTTACACAATCCTACACAGGCTGGCTTTTATACTATTCTTTTCCTCTGTATCGGAGTGGGTTTTTACTCTTGTCTAAATCCATGGGACAATTTAAGTGAGCCTATGTTTGACCCTGCCTAGAAACCTCAGGGGCTTTTATTTTTTTTAAATATAAATCTGAAGTCCTACTTCTCTGTCATCCCAAAAGAAAAGGCAACACTTGTCTAGCACACCCATCTTTTTTCCTTCAGCTGCTTAAAAAGCTCTTGAACAGAAGATGGGAAACAAAAAGAGCAACATGTTGCATTCCAATAAAATATTAAAATCTGAATTTGTTCTACAACTTTTCTAAACCTTTTCTTAAGAATGCCTACCTTCTTTAGTTCTGTATAGTTTTAGTCTGAAGTAAAAAGACCTGAAAACATTAGCTATAGCAACATCTCCAGCATCTCCTGGTATCCCTTTTGCTTTGTTAGAGGCCTTTGGGTTGTGACAGACTTAACAGCAACTCTTCCTTTCAGGCAGTCAGATTTATTATACCCTGCTGTTGCCTGCCCTTGTCCTGCTGCACACTGTGGAGGAAAGAAGTGAAGTGCCCTGGGGAGTACATAGTTAAATTCAAAATCTTCTTAAACCAGAAGAGTTACTTTATCCTCTGCTGATGGACTGGATATAGGCTCCCAAGGTTTTCACTTTTATCAGGAATGAAACACAGTCATCTAAAAAGTATTTTAGAAAATTTATTGAAAACTGACATACAAAGGGTGATTTGGCCCCAAGAGAAGACAGACCAGAATCAGATTTTCTGTATCCAAAATAAGGTTTGTTCTAGTACTGCATCACATTTGCCATCCTGCTTGTGAACAGCATCAATAAAAGTCTTTGAAGGAAGCCAGCAACAAATGAAACTCACAAACACACAAGTCTGAAAACACCCAGAGCTTGGTCTCCCACACCATCTCCAAGGGATTGCTGTGGCAGGGATCTTGCCTGGTCCTCCTGACTTGGCTTCCACTGGAGCCCACTCTTCTCCTCCCACACCCATGTCAGCAATTCAACCCCACCATCTCCCATCATAAGGGCAGAAATGAATTGTGAAAAAATTAAATGTTTTCTACCACAGCAAAATTCTTGAGTAGTTTTTTCCCCATCTCATGGGCTTTGTCAATAGTCCACCACTATATTCTTGTTTCAGATGACAGGATCATGGGTCAGTGAAGCCCTGTTGGCATCAAACAATTAAGAGGAAAGACACCTCTGAAAGTCAACCTTTGGTACAAACCTAACAAGAAAAAGGTATGGTTAAAAGTCATCTACAAGAATTTCTTATTCTGCAAATCTGATAAGCAATTTGTTGCTTTTAAGAGGAAAACAACTGCATCTAGATTTGATGTATTTAGGCTTCCTACAGTTTTTTTACTCCTCTGTTGCAATTTCAGCATTGCTGGGATGGTTTAATCGGATTTTTGGAATTTTACCCTTTCTTTTCAGTTTATTTAGGACTCAGAGCTTTCAGCTAAAGTACTTCCAATCTTGAAGTTTCACTACAATCCTGCAAGCTGAAAACCAGTTAATTATTTGGAGACACCACATGTTCTACCTGCAGTAACTACAGCCTTCTCCAAACTGCATTGCTTTACTTTATACTCAAGCAGTGGAGCACACCATAGGCTGCAGATTTTAAACACAGCTTAATAATACATGAAAAATTTTACAGTTCATGCAAGAGATTTATAGCAGACCCTGAAATGAAATCAGACATAGCAAGATTGGAGAACATGTGCAGCCTACTTAATAAACCTCCCAGAATGGTGCCAGTTTGCAGAATAATACTATTCAAATGTTGAAATGTTTTTAGTGAAGCTCTGAAATGTTTTAGCAAGAGCCAGAAAATTTCAAACAACCTTCAACAAACACAGCAAGATAAACAGGATTTAAGAAACGGGTATCTTTTGAACAACCAAAACGAAAAAAGGATTTATGCAAAAACAGAAGCTTGATTTTAAACTATCAGCTATATATTAACAGTAAACAGTATCATCACAAAGATTATCAATTAGCAGTGCAATAGAATAGTGAATTTTCTTATGTTAGCAGCTGCATTACTGTGTACTTGCTCCTTTATGTTTTAGCAAGATGTCAAAACCAGACTGGGATGTAGGACTCTGAACAGAACCTACTACTTGGAAAGGAATTTCTTATGAGAAGCCTCAATTCAGGTATCTCTAAGAAAGCTCAAGGACTCAGGAACAGAAGATAAGATTTTCTGCCTTGTTTAAGGGTTTCGAGCATAATGGAAGGTCTGTGTGTTGACAAAAGGTACAAGTAATAGCTCCTTGTGGATTCCTTTTCCTGGCACCCTGAGGGCACAAAATTCTTTTGGCATACCTCTCGATAAACAATGTTGCACTATGCTAAATGGCACATGTTCTGGTTTTAATTTAAGTCTAGATTCTCTCAGGAGAAGACAAGCACCTCCTTCACCACTAATGCCAGCAGTCTCAAAGCCTGGGACTTGGTTACAGACAATAATCAGCTGCTTTATGCCAGAAAGCAGCTCCCTGTTATCTGATTTACTTACCATGTTTATCCAAATTAAAGGATGTCATCAAAAGCTACACTGTCTTCAACTGACTTTGCAACTTGATGCATACAAAGAATCTCAGCACAATGTAAAATGTGAATCCCTTGGCTCAGAACCACTTTTCTCCTGACTTCGCATCATTTGGGGTGGGCAACATCAAACGCCCACAAACAATGTAGAAACCCATGAACCAAAGATGACCAAAGTTAGCAGGTGTCCTGCAAGTTAGAAGCTGGCTTTACTTTCTACAGAGCCAAAGACTTATGCTCAGCTGTAACACTCCTTCCCTACCACCCTGCAGAATGTATAATTTCTACCTCTCAGTTTACATCAAGTCCAAACCAGCCACAGATGAACTCGTGTGAAAACCTCTATTACGCCAGGGATTGTTTTCTTATCTGTGACTACATTCAAAAGTATTTCTTCCTTTACATACCCTTTTGTAATTCAAATTAAACCAACTGGCCAAGCATAGTTTGTTCACCAAAATCTTAATGGCTCAGTAAGTGAAAGATGTGGGTTAAGCCACAGTTACATTCAATATTTGGATTTTATACTTCACTAATGGCAATTAAGAGGATATTTCACCATTAAGCAAGATGGAAAGCTACTTCCTTGTTCCAAAGGTCTCTGGATTACTTTTTCAGTAAAAATAATAATATTTAACAGACTGGAGTACAGAAATCTTGTGTGTTTCTTGGCCAAACCATGTCCTTATGATTGTTAGTAAGACAACAAAAAAACAAATACTGTAACTTCAGGTTCACACATCAAACCAGAAAGAAAGAATAAAAAAAACGCCAACAAAAAGCATCAGAAGCTCACTGCTTCCAGTCTAAAATCTGGCATCTACAACTCCATTTCTTCTTCTGCACACCCAGATATTCCCAAACCAGCATATGGATCTGGACACAAGGCAGTCTGTTGTGATTCAGGAAATGTTTCAGTCTGTAGGTCAAAAGGAGCTCTTGGTGTTGGCTGCTTAGCTTGACACACTTCTGTACTCTGCTGTTTGAAGTTCTTAACAGAAACAGACTTCAGTTTATCTGTCAGAATTTCAGGAAGAGGTTTCCAAAGCACCAGCTCCATAGAAGGACGGCTCCTAGAAGGGGATGGAGTTTCAGTTAAATTTAAGTTCCCCAAGCACAGCTATCAACTGCAGAAGACCAGAGAGCACCTTCATCCTTTGATCTAGCTTGGAACTGTATTCCAGAAGCCACATGCCTTTCCCCCCGCCCCTTCAGTTTCCTCTTCCCTAACTACATTACTTCTACTTCTAGCACAAAACTTGATGACCACTGTTGATCACACTTCAGGATCTTCTCATTTTGAAAATTCATATACATAAAGCTTGTAGTAGTTCAATCAACAAATTTCTCTCTATAGAAATGAGTACAAAACAGACACTTGGTGACCACTACAGTTACACTTATTTCTCTTTCATATTAGGACAGTTTTTCCTGTTTTGACAGATGAATGGTCTGTTAGACAATGTTGGCTGCATCATGCAGTAAATTAAGGACATCTCCACATACATGAAACAGGGTCGCTCTTTTCATTTGTATGTCTTGGCTACATAACACCATTATTTCCTCCAGAACTTACATAGATTCTATTATTTTCTTTGTCAGGACTTCACCAAAATCCCTCTTCATCCCTTTTTTAAGGGTATCTGACAGGATAAGAGTGGGCAGATTGCTAACATTTCCATCAGCATGAACTTCCTCATCTTCATCAATTATCCTAGGAATGGAGGGGGAAGAGGGAGATAAACACTATTGAGCATACTGTTATCAGGCACATCCCCTGCAGTCTAAGTCCCATCTCGGTGCACTGCACTGTGCACACCTCTGGCCTAGGCTGGGTACCAGAAGCAGCTGGGCTGTGTTAACTGAGTCCCTCTTGGGGGGAATGACTGTTACCACAGAAGCCACTTGAGCAGCTAAGCCACTTCTGGTACCTGAGCTGTCTTTGTTATCCCTGTGTTATTCCAGCAGTGTCAGTGCAAACATACACTGACAGAAAACAAGTAAATTCCCTTTAGGGGAAGCTGTACAACTCAGTCACATTGTGAGTCTCAGCTATGCAGTAGCTTCACCTGCTCAATTCCCCATATCTCAACTTCAAGAATTTTGGCAAAGGTACTGAACACAGTGCTTCATGTTTCATAGCGTTGCACCAATTTCTGAGATTAAATCAGCATGAAACGTTAAAGCATTTAGAAAAAATGGAGGCATCTTCTTTGGTTCTGGTAAAACTTTTATAGAAAATTTAGCAGAATACCTAGGAAAGATGGGGAACAATCTTCTGAGACATCCAAAGCAGACACAGGCAGATAGTGAAGACATATATTACTACTCTGATTTACCCACGAAAAGAAACCAGTCTAACAGTACCTTGTTTCCCCTCACATGTCATCTATGAAGTAATCATCTAAAGAAAAATCTTCTTTTAAAATTTCTATAACTTTTGGCTTTTCTAATAATTTGCAGTGGTCATTTTAGATATTCTGGAATACTAGCTCAGCTGCAAACACATGCCATTCCCAGAGATCTTTTGAGGGCCAAAATGCACAGTACATTTATTAAATGACTGCAGTAGACTTTCTACAGCCACCCCATTACCCCACATGACACCATCAGCAAGATGAACATTAGCCTTACTGCGTATGTGCACAGACACCTCTCTGGTTCATGCTTCTCTCCACACTGGCAAATTCACAGCTATCTTAGGTATTAATCACAGAACAAGCTGCAGTTGGCTGAAAAAAAGCTGAGCTCAAGTCTGACCAGATAACTGGTTAAAATTTGAGCTCTGCATGCTCACAAAAGAACATTAAACCCCACTATGATATATTGATGATGCATCATGATAATGGTGAGGGGGTTATTTATTCAGCATCTGCTGCTCTAGCACCCTTGATTTCAAATCACAGTATCAGCCCAAAGACTCACAGGACCATGGGCAGCCTAAAAAGAAATCAGTTGAACAGAAGGTTCACCTCAGACTCACAGCAGTGTTATCACACTGCCAAATGCTAGATTTACCCCTGAATTCCCACCAGAAAAGGGAAAGCTCAGCAAAGCCAGTCTACTCAATCCCTGCATTTACCTGTCCTCAATTTCCTGAAGCTTCCTGCGAGCAACCTCGCATTGCTGTTCCCCCATTGTCTGATCCATTTCTTCACAGGGAATTTCTAACATGGCAGTTTCAGGACCGCTGCCACCATACTGACTGGCTACCTCCCCAGCTGCCTGCTGACCTGCACAGAGAATCCATTCTTCACTGGTGGCATTCAAAGGGCAATTTGGGGCTCCTGTCAGTCTCTTCTTCCGCACAGGACAGCTAGGAAACAAATTAAGTTTACAACTGTCAAAAAGAAATGTGGCATTTTACAGGAACAAATGTTATAGAAAGTCATGTGCATTTCAACAACTTTGACATGCTACATCAACGCAACCTCAACAAAGAAATGAAATACGCGTTGCTCTTAGTGGAACATGAGCACCCGTGCAAGCAAACCAGTGATACCTATTGGTTAGGTAATGGAAATGGAATTCTGAGGAAGAGCTGTAAATGGAAACAATTATAAAAGTTCCCTTCCTGTTTGTATTGTAGATGAGATGTGCTCCAATGTTTTAGAGAACAAAATGCAAATTCAGTTTTTTCAAGCTATAAAAGACAAATTAATTTACCCTTCTGCCTCTTCTTCTAGCTTATGCTTCTTTCCAGAGCGCACAGAGACACTACGAAACAAAAACAAATAGTTATTTAGCTTCTAATCATATCTTCCAGTGGCACTGACATTGTCAAACAGTATTTCCCTCCCTTTTAAAATTTCACTCGTAACTAAGAGCAACAGTCACAGTACATCACCAGCCACAAAGAGAATGGAAGTTTTGGACAGTAAATGACCATTTTGTTACAAAGGAAGTCAAAGGCAGCTGCAATTGCTCAGTTCTCAGAACAGAATTCCACGCTAATTTCTTCTCCTTTATGCTAGTTATTTTTTCCATAGGAGGCAAGATCAGTTTATGCTAAAATTCAAATGCTTGAAGAAGCAACACATGATCCATCCACAGTCTTTTAGGACACTAGGACACTGTATCACAGGGAGATACTTGCATGCAGCCAAAACACAATGTTTTATGGAATAACTTAAGATTTTTGTGCTCACGTATGAGAAAGAAAAAGTTTGAGAATAAATAAATAAATAGAATACACGAGTTTAAAAGCATCTGAAGATGCTGGTACACTCAATCACCTTTCTTGCCTTTTAGAAGAGCCCTTCACCCCCACCAGCCAGTTCAACGCCGCAAGAGGAGCACAATACAATTCTAACCTCCTCCTAGTGAAACACTGCTCAAAGTAACGCAGCTGCAGCGTGTCCCTGCCGGCCCCGCACGGCCCCGCTGCCCCCACACGGCCCCGCTGTCCCTGCCGGCCCCGCTGCTCCCGCACGGCCCCGCTGTCCCTGCCAGCCCCGGGGACGGGCGGCACTCACTGGCTGCGGCTCCTGCTCAAGGCGCCCCCCGGCCCCGAGCTGTGGCCCCCGAGCGCGGCCAGCGCGGCNGGGCGGCTGGAGCCGGCCGAGGCCGCCGGCCGCGGGCTGTGGGCCGTGGCGGTCCGGGGCCAGCTCCACGGCCGGCCCCGCGGCGATGCCCTGGCAGGATCTGCCGAGCGTTGCCATTTCCTGCTGTGGGGCAGAACACACGAGTCAGCGGCACGGCCCGCGCTGCGGGACCTCCCGGAGCCGTCCCGGCCGCGGCGCTGCCCCGGCCCGGCCCGGCCCGCACCGGAGCCGCCGCCACAGCCGCGTCCTTTCCAGGCCTTTCGCCGCGCTCTGAGCGGGGCCCGCGAGCACGATGGGAGTTGTAGTCCAGGGCGCGGAGGCCGCGGGGGCCTCAGCGCGGGAGGCGCTGGCACTGCCGGCCGGAGGGGCCGCGGGGCCCCCGCCATGGCCTGGGAAAACCCGCCCCGAGCGGCGCCGACACCGCGCAGCGCCTGCCCGCGGCCCTCCCTAATCCCCGGCGGGGCAAACCCGGCCGGCTGAGACCTGGGGGCTGAGGGGCTGAGAGCTGAGGGGCTGAGAGCTGAGAGCTGAGGGGCTGAGCGCTGAGGGGCTGAGAGCTGAGAATTCAGGGGCTGAAGGGCTGAACGCTGAGGGGCTGAGCGCTGAGGGGCTGAGCGCTGAGGCAGAGGCGGCGGCAGCGGCAGCCGCAGCGAGGGATGGCGCCGAGGCACACGGTGGGTAAAACCCGCGCGCTGCGGGGCCGGAGGCGGCGGGGCCGGCGCGGGGGGACCCGCTCGGTGCGGGTATGGCGGGGCTGGAGCGGGAGAACGCTCTGGGCCGGCTGTGAGGCTTCGGCAGAGCTGGACCTTTCTGTCATCAAAATGCTCTGAACCGTCGAGGAGAGTCCCAATGGCGAAAAAAACCCCAAAACTAAATTAATAAACAAAACAAAGGAAAAACCCAACCCAAGAAAACTCCAAACCAACAAGCCAAAAAAACCCTGGCTATGTCTAAATATAATAGTAACTTAATTTCTTTGGCACCTTTTATTCCTGTAATGTAGTTTACTAAATTTTGCAAAGGAAAGCCAGTTCAGCCCATGCTCAGAACGGAGCACCAGCCGCTGCTCGGAGGGTCTGGCTCGCCCAGCAAGGTAAGCAGAACCGCCCTGGCCGCTGCAGGTGGATCCTGCAGGGAGGCTGTAGCTTTAGAACTGCACAAATGAGAAATGCACTGATGTTTCATGTTAGCTTTTAAATAGAAAAACATTAGGGGATTAGGCTGATAGAGTTTTGTGCTTTCCTTGAATGCCTAGTTGTGTTATAAAATGGAAGCTATAAAAGCATGTTTATGATTCTCACATTTTACACTGAATGTAAATTCAATTTTGTTTGTGTCATGTTTCTGAGATGAGGTGAAAATGCTTATAAATTGTCAGGAGCTCAGTAGCATACAGAATAGATGAGGTAATTGTGCTCTCTCCAAGAAATTAGAGCCCAAACTCCGGTATAGGACAACATGGCAGTGTAATTAGCTGGCTGATTTGGGCAGGAAGAACAGGAGATCTGTCAAAACAAAACCTAAGTTATGTGATGGATGTTAATGATTTTGGGTTGTTTGTTTTCTGTCTTTTCTAGATTCCAGGTTGTACTCTGGAGACACACAAAATACCTTTACAGTACTTGGTTAATGGAAGGGTCTGAACGTGCAGTGCCAGTATTTACCACCTCTACTTTTATTTTTTTTGCCATACTCGCTGCAGCCCTTATTTATTTCTCTGGATTCATTGCTTTGCTTGTAATTCAGAGAAACACTTTTTATTATTGGAAACTGTAAGGAAATGTTAATTGCATTTTTCTTTATTAAGATCAATTTCAATTTCTGAATTTTGGTCCTGAAGGAAGGAAGTTTTGGTGAGTTATCTTTAGGAAAGACAGCTCTTTCAGAATACAGTATAGTATGTGGAATAACTCAGCATACCTGGGAACTGGACCAAGAATGAGAATTATGAAGAATTAGTCTACATGCCTTACAATGAGAAATTCAGGGAGTACAAAGTTATAAAAATATGTATAGTCTTTATATATGAAAAGAGGCAAATTTTTATCACTGAAGTGCCTTTAGTATAGGAGACATTGTGTCAAGCTGAAGTTAGACAATAAGATACTGAGATGAAATTAGGAGCTAATTTTAAATGAAAGGGTTGCTAGATATTTGAACTGGATGTAATTTTTAGTATGATGATATTCAGTAAAAAGTAGAGTCAAGAAAGCACCACATGAGAAAACTAAACACTATACAAACCTCTGGAGATCTCTGACCCAGAGGCCTCATCCAAAGTATAATGTTTTATGACCAATTAGACTTTTGAGATTTAAAGGCATCATAATAATAGTTTGTATTTACCTTAAACCCAATGAATCTGTGACTATTAACTAGTTTATAGTACTGATATAGGAATATAACTAGGTAATCAATAGTGAAAAGTTAAAAAATACATGCCAATAAACTTCAGATTGAATACTGTTATCAGTGACCAGTATGTTATACTAAGGCTTTGCACCTGCTAACTTGCAGACATTGAGTAATCCTTTCAGAGACTTGCAATGGGAAATAAATGTTGTTATTTCTCATATCTTGGTTGAGATGTGTGTCACAGAAACTGGGATTTGGTTAATTCTTATACTGAGTCATTGTGCCTCTAACACTGAACGTAGACAGTCCTAGCATTCTTCCATTAAAAAAGGACACCATGAGCAGTGTGGCTCATGCAAAAAGCATTTACAGTTTCCAACAAAACTTGCAATGGTTATGTTGCCTACGCTTAATCTGGAGACTTGTAATTGTGGCATCTCTAAAGGCTGTTCATGATCATGGCCAAAGGCAGCATGAAGTGCTTCTCCTGCTGCAGGTGTTTAGTTCATGCAGTTTTCTAAACAAGTATTTTCACTGTTCCAAACTAAATTCATGATGTATTTCACTGTGATTTTCTCCTAGATATTACATGTGTGTGTGTTCAAGGACCTCTCTCTCTTACCCATTCCTTTCTTTTGTTCTCTAGCTCCCCAGCTGGACGTTGTTCCTGGCTGTTTGTGCTGTTGGAATTGGAGGAACCTTTCAGTATGGGTATAATGTCTCCATTATCAATGCACCCACACAGGTAAAAGCTCATCTCTTGTTCACAGAGCTGTTCCCTGTCTAACTCGGCCAAGAGGCCAAATGTGATTGCAGTGGGAACCCAAGGAGGCTTCCTCTCCTTTGCAGGAATCTGGTTGAGTTCCCAAATGTTTCATGTGAATTTGTTTGTGAGTACCTCTTATCAGAGGTATTCTGTGTCAGATAAAGGTGCCAAATAGGCCACATAAATACCTCTGTTCAAGTATGGTTAGAAGGAATAACTGAATAAATAGTATCTGTTTCAGTTACACCATTGACTAAAATAGCCCAGAACATTAAGAATAGAATAGAACAGAACATTTTCAGTTGGAATGGACCTACAATGACAAGCCTAGTGCAACTGCCTGACCAGTTCAGGGCTGACCAAAAGTTAACACTTTACTAAGGGTGTTGTCCAAATGCCCTTGGGGCATTGACCACTTCTCTAGGAAGGCTGTTCCAGTGTTTGACCACCCTTTCTGTAGGATGTCACCACTCTTTCTCCTTATGTCAAGTTTAAACCTCCCCTGACACAGCTTTGAACCATTCCCACTCATCCTATCACTGGATAACTGGAAGAAAGAATAGTCATCCATCACAAGGCAGCTTGCTGGAAAAGATCTTCTTAAGGAGTCAAAAAGTTGCTTTTATAGTGGCTGAGTAACTCATAGCTATTTTACTTGTTACTGGTGCATCCTTTGCCAAGGCCTCAAGGATTCTGCCTATTTTGTGTATGACTCAAGAGGACCTAAGCATCAGCTGACTGATTTGCTTGTGAAACTGTGAAAACTGAATTTGCTATAACACTAGCCTTTTTACAAAGCTTCAATGAAGCCATTTGTGAAAGAATATGTAATATGCTGGAAAAGAGGGACAGTCCAGGAACTTTGTTCTATGAAGTCTTTTTTGCTGGCAAGAAATGAGAGTCTCTGATTACAGATACATGTCAGTTTGAGAGTTTCTAAACAGAAATTTTAGGAGACCAAGCACTTAGAATAACAGTTTAAAAGTTCTGACACATGAAGACTCAAAGTCAGGTAAAGTAGTATTAGAGTTGCAAAAGGGATTGGCTTGTTGGACTACACCAAGACAGGAAGATTTAGATCCAGTGTCAGAGTGAGTCTCCTGACGGCCGTATTTTCGGTGCTCTGAGGCCTCTGTGCTCTGAGATGTTCCTAAGAACAGGAGGACCAATCATCCACCCTATCCCCTTCCCTGCACGAAGGACCTCGGAGCTCCCTTGTGCAGAGTGGTGTTTCCCTCCGGTGCAGCTCAGCCGGCCTGAGCAGGGCACGAAGCAGAGCTGCTCAGTGGCTTCCGAGGTGTGTGAGGAGTGGGGAACACCGTTTTGGTCAAGGAAGGTTCTGCCAGACATCGGTGTGTTTAACGTCGTACAAATAAATGTTAGCTCCCAGAATTGGTTTTCAGGATTGGCATGCACGTTATTTGTAGTGCTGTGCTGTAAGGCTGCACGTAATTCTACACATTCCTAATTCTTTTCTACTGCAGCATATACACAAGTTCTTAAACGAAACCTGGACTAGTCGTTACCACAAGGAACTAAATCCAGATTTGCTGACTTTTCTTTGGTCTGTCATTGCTTCTATCTTTTCCCTTGGAGGTCTGTGTGGAGCCCTGATTGGAGGCAGCATGGCCATTCGGCTGGGCAGGTCAGTGCAGCAGCAGGCACACCTTCTTGCTACCTTCTTACTGGAATGGAAAGTAAATAAATGGGAAAAGAGTAGGACGAAAGAATACCTTGGGTACCTATACTTGTTCTTCACTTCAAAAGAGTTTTCTACTAGAATTTTACAGTTTATTCCAATGTGACTTTTTTTGTTTGGGTTTCCAGGGAGTAGCACATTTCTGCCCAGTTTTTCCTGCTATTACCAGAAAGGAAAACTTTTTAAAAAACATGTTATTGCAGATTTCCTTAATGTCTGGTTGGTGTTTTTGTTTGTTTGTTTTGGGGGTTTTGTTTGTTTCAAATCGTTTGGTTGGGTGGTATGTTTTTGTTTTTGTTTTATTGTTATTGTTGTTTTTTGTTTTTTCCTCCTCTTTAGGAAAGGAGCTCTTTTGATGAATAATATTATAGCAATACTAGCCTCCATTTTAATGGGGATCAGTTTTCCTACAGGATTGTTTGAGTTACTGATTGCTGGAAGGTTTTTGATTGGCTTAAATTCAGGTGAATGATTTCCTATTCCTACTATCAGTAAGCTATGGTGAATGATAAATTATTGTTACTGCAGATTCTTTAGGTTTTATGATACGTGTTTATGACAAAAATGTTCTATAGTCTAACTTGAAATCTGAAGGCAGCTAAATTAATAGGAAATTAACCAAGTCCAATTTCCTATGTATTTTGGTTTAGTAACACTTTGCAAAGCAATTTCTTCTATTCATAGGAAAATGTTTTTCCATTTACTTGCAGGTATTGGGATCTGTGTGCAACCTTTGTATATTGGGGAGGTTGCCCCAAAACATCTAAGAGGTGGCTTGGCCATGGGAACTTCCATCTTTCTCACTGGAGGGATTCTAACAGGACAAATAATTGGTTTGAGGTTAGAAATACATTTTTTTTTCCTGTCTTGTGTTACTCCCATGTAAAGAATTCCAGTTTCCTGCAGCTCCTTGCAGAACATTCCTTCTGCCATTGTGGCATTAGAATTCACACAGAAGGTCCCCCTGGAAGAAAAAGAACCCTGCTTTGGTCACCTTATTCCTCCAACTGCCAGTCATCAGTGCTGCCTCCCTAGGGAAGGGGCTCAGCCAGAACAGCATCAGTAAAACAGGTACTTTTGTGCTGAGTTCATGTTTTCTGCCAGTTTCCTGCTGGACACAATGAATGCTCACAAAACAGGACTTGGGAGCAAAGGACTGGTCATTTCTGTATTGTAGCACTACTGCTGGTTTTGTCCCCTGTGAGATCAGAGGAAGTTGCTGGGCCTTCATCCATCTGGATCTTAAGTTCCAGGAGCAGAGGCTGCATTAATAGTAACCAATAGCCAATTATTGTATTTCTTTAACTTCTTTTTTCTCACCTCTTCCAGGGAGTTATTAGGTGGAGAAAAGTATTGGCCTCTGTTGCTATCCAGCAGCTGTTTTCCAGCATTTGCCCAACTTTTATTCCTGCCATGGTTTCCTGAAAGTCCCAGATACCTTCTTATTGACAGAGGTGATGAGCTGAGCTGTGCCAAAGGTAATACACAGCATCTGTACTTTCTGTGTCTTCAGAAGGGTACAACAAGTGTATTGGGTTCCAGAGTCTCCTTTTATCTCCATCTACACAGCATGGTTGTATCACCTTGCACTTTTTGGCCCATGTTTTTCCTCCAGTGAGCTTGTATGGAAAGAGGTTATGGAATTCAGGAGCCTGTAATGGATTGTGAACAAAACTTTACTATCCTAGTTTCAAATATAAGTTCATGTTTTGTTACTCTTTAATGAAATTTCTAAAGGTTTCATAATTTTTTTCTTGGACAAAGTAACATCTGTGAATTGCCCAAAAATATTTGTAGAATATGCCACCTGCAAAAGCACAGTAACTACCAATGACCTGTAGAGTTAAATCTAATTTGAAAGCCATTGACAAGATGTAATGACATAATGTCTGTTTCAAATTATGATCTGGTTTGTGCTTCATTAAATGCAATGTTTTAAATGTAAGTGAAGCATGTAATCTTGGTATCACATTCAAGTTTTTCCCCTCTCAAGTTTGGGTTTTTTTTAATAACATAAGCATGGATAGTATAGATTTCAGTCTCGCATCCAGATGAGTTCTAATCATATTTACCTTAGAAGGATTTACTGTTTTCCTTGAGCTCACAAACTGCATCCCACTGGCAGCATTAAAATCAGGGCTGTAACAAAGGATCTGCCTAAAGTATAAGCAAAACACTTCAAACTGGTAGGAGTGTCCTTTTATGAAAAGAGTGTTTGGAGATCTGGGAATGATATATAAAATATTTTGCTTAGTAAATATTTCAAGGTCAGATATTCTAAAAGCAAGTAAAGGAATGGCACAGAGTCCTCCAAATCCAGCACTGCAAAAAAAAAGCTGAAAAACCAGCAAAGAAAAAACAAGTCTGTACAAAAGAAAAGTTTTCATATCCTACCAAAAGCTGGGTCATTGTGGATAGAGATGATTTTCTGGGAGTTGTGGTCAACAGGTAAACATAAGGGAAATTATTTTTTTCTGTTTTTAGCTTTGAAGCGATTTCATGGTTCTTCAGAGTATCAGAGGGAGATGGAAGACATTCGGAGGGAATGTTTTGCCTTAGATGGGGAGAAACCCAAGAAGCCCTGGCAGTTATTCACTGATCCTGGTGTGAGATGGCAGCTCATCACTGTCATTGTAATGACAATGGGCCAACAGCTTAGTGGGATAAATGCTGTAAGATTTCCTATGAACAAATAGCTTAAATCATGATTTAATTTCCATCTGTTTTTCAACATTTATTAACACTTGTTAATACCAAGAATCCACATAGAGAAGCTCAGTGAAAGTGGGATTGAATATCCTTGCATTATTTCAGTTTCTTGTTTTTTCAGTTTTTCCTCATTTCTGTTTCTGGTATGCAAATTTCTTTAAAGAAAGACTTGAACATTCTTCTGAAAAAGTAAATAAAGGTGGATCAGCTTATCTCATTGTATCTGGTTTAGGAATATGAAGTATTATATTCAGTAAGTTGAATAATCTTATTTGCTCTTCTGATAGGAATATATTTACATGAAAATGAATTTAACAGATTCCTTTTGGTGCTTATGTGGAATTAGTAACTCCTAATATAAAATACACTGAAATGTATGTTTAGTATGAACTAGACTTTTTTTCCAGACACTGTTTTAACTACCAGGAAAGCCTCATTGTTGTTTTTTTTGTTGTTGTAGATTTATTTCTATGCAACTTATATTTTTGAACAAGCTGGGATCTCAGCTGAAAAAATCCCGTATGTGACACTTGGCACTGGAGCTTGTGAATGCCTCACAGCCCTCTCCTGTGTAAGGAACAATTTGTTCTACCTCCCAGCACAAAGAGGAATGATGCTTCTTGAAGAATGTTGGTAAAATGAGATCAGTGTATTAACAGAAGGTTATGTCTTGTCCACAGGGTTTACTGATAGACTATGTGGGAAGAAGATACCTCATCATTGGGGGTTATCTCCTCATGACCCTCTGGTGCACTGTTCTGACCTTCTCTCTGACTTACCAGGTGCAAAGGACTCGTTCTTATTACATAATATGATTATAGTGAGTGAAAAGGGTGTGCAGTGACAGGATAAGGGGGAATGGGTTTAAACTGAAAGACAGTAAGGGTTAGATTAGGTATCAGGAAGACATTTTTCCCTGGGAGGGTGGGCAGGCGCTGGCACAGGTGCCCAGAGCAGCTGTGGCTGCGCCAGCCCTGGGAGTGTCCAAGGCCAGGTTGGATTCTCTTGGAGCACTCTGGGCTGGTGGGAGGTGTCCCTGCCCATGGCAGGGGAGGGCAACTAGGTGATCTTTAAAGTCCCTTGCAACCCAAACCATACTATGATTATGTGATTCTGTGATACATTTTAGTAAAAATTATTGAATGAATACTCTCAAGTGGTACTCTTAAATGAATTAGCTGTAAGCAATGATGACTGTCTGCTGGTCTTTCAATAAAATACAAAAGGAAATGAAACTGTTGAGCCAAACTTTAAAACTGACTTACCAAAACCTCATTCTCTTGTTTCAGGACCTGTACCCCTGGGTGCCTTACGTGAGCATGATGTCTATATTTGCCTTCATCTTGAGTTTTGGGTTGGGCCCAGGTACTGCACAGAAATGTGTGTGTTGGAGCAGTGGAAGGACAGGGAGGGACGGGCGGTGCCGCAGTGTGTGCCAGGAGGGAAGTCGTTCAGGTGCAGCTGCTGCTGCTCTGCTGAGGAACCCCAGCAAGCCCATCCTGCAGCCCAAAACAGGCCTACCATGTACCCTCTGGGGCAGAGGGAGGGCTTAGTACTGGCTTGAAGAGCAGGGGAGTTACACACAGAGCAGGAAATAGGCTGTGACCCCTCAGATGGGGCCCTGCTCTCTGAGCAGTGCTACTGAAACAGGGCTGTGTTTAGTGACCCATTCCTACAAGGGCAGTAGCCTCAGAAGTGCACTTAACAGATCAGCTAGTGGCATATTCAAAAGCAACTCATTTTTTTCTGGCACTAGGAATACCACAAATGGACATTTAGCTCAATACTCTCTTCTGTTTCTGAACTGTTCTCAGGGGGCATAACCAACACCCTGACAGCCGAGTTATTTGTGCAGTCCTCGCGTCCTGCCGCTTACATGATCGGAGGGACTGTTAGCTGGATTAGTTTCTTCACAGTTGGAATGCTCTTTCCATTTATAGTGGTAAGTACACACAGCACAAGCTCCTGATGGTTGCACCACCCATTTCATCTGCTCCCAGGTTCCATCCCATTGCTTGTATTGTATTACATATGCTTAGATATTTTTCAGTGACACTTGAACAAGAGGCTCACTGCCCCTCAGATGAGTTTAACTAGATTCAGCCCATCTTAAAATACTATTTAGATACCACAAAACCCAGTAAAACATGATAAATGAAATTAAAAGGAATGCATGGGGGATAACTTTCATGTTCAGATTAAAAAAATGGAAAATGTATAAAAAGTTAGAACTTAATCAGATATTGAGAT
Organism: Sakesphorus luctuosus; assembly: GCA_013396695.1. Taxonomy (NCBI): domain Eukaryota; kingdom Metazoa; phylum Chordata; class Aves; order Passeriformes; family Thamnophilidae; genus Sakesphorus; species Sakesphorus luctuosus. The sequence continues at coordinate 32,314 of VWZD01008269.1, forward strand.
TCAGATAATACATTTCTTAACAATGCCTTGTGCTTTTTTTTTGGCAAAGTAAATTTGAGGTAATATTTGTGGCCACCTCTGAGCACTCACTGAATTGACAGGGTTCTGTGATCAGATTATTAGGAAGGACAATACAGGCTTTCACCTCCAGTTTTGCATCTTCAGTTTTTGCTCTTGAGAGAAAAACTCATAGGAACATCATGCAGCAGGGTATTTGGATCTGCCTGTTCCTTCTTTGTGGTTGAGCTCTGTTTCTCAGTAAGACAGTTGTTTTTTTCCATGTATAGCAGTGAAAAATATTAACATTCCAGAAAAAGATAAATCATACAATCTTAAAATATGTGACAGCTAAGAAGCAAACATTGACTTGTCTCTAGATTGTGAATTGTTTAGTATTTAAACAGTTTTATCTTACTTTTTTAAATAAAAGACTACCCACTGTATTGCATAGCACTTAATACTTTTATCTAAAAAATAAATTTAAAAAGTTACATGTAATGGATAGATTGCATGACTATTAAAAAATATCTACACAGCAATGTTAGGTGTGAATGGAAATAAAAATCTGCTTATTTTCTCAAACCTACTGTTACAATTGAAATACGTTGCAATCACATTTATTTTCAGAATGGACTGAAGCAGTATTGTTTTCTGGTGTTCTTACTGGAATGCTCCTTTGTTGCTGCTTTCATCTTCCTTGTAATTCCTGAGACAAAAAACAAATCTTTTCTGGAAATCAAAAAGGAATTTCAAAAGCTTAATTTTGGAAGAAATACCAGAAAAAAGGAAACGGAGCTTTATGAAAGAAGACAACTTCAAGATGAATTTTTAAAAAGTTCTGCATAATTTTATGGCCGCAACAGAACTTCAGTGAGAATTACAGACTAAATTAGGAGTGTCATACATGATCAAATGCCTTATTAAATCCTCTGGTGTATTTAGAGGAAGTGTAGCTAAAGGCAAATTAATATTGCTTATATGCTGTTAAAACATGTATTCTTGAAATACTATTAACATATTACTATATTTTACATAGTATTATATTACCCATAGAAGACCTGACACCTGATGCTGCAGGGACACAGAAATGCCATGGAGGATGTTCGGCAAACACCCCTGGCAGATTTCTGCAGAGTTCAGTGGCTCTTGTATTTTGAAGCCCCGTCTTCAGTTCAGGTCAGTGGGTGCATCCAAATGCTCCACTGAATGAAACATTCTGAGTTCTTGTTAAAACCCAAACAAGAACTGACCTATTGAAAACTTGTATTTGAAACATTCCAGTTTATGTAGAGAGGGGGGTATTTGGTTGCTGTTTTTCACTCTTCTTTGAAAGACCTGAGACACACTTGACTCAGTCCTACAACTGTAACTGTACAACAACCTCCCTGAATTACCAGTATTTGTAATAAAGACTTGTATCCTAATCAAACAGTTTCTGGGGTGTGAATTTGGGTTTATGTTTTTCCCTACCCTAGCATCTTAACATTGTAAACTACTCAACCCTTTTCTAGTGTTGAAGGTCAGTTCCCATCAGACTGAGATCAACATACCAAAGGCATGCAGTAGTGGTCAGATGACAGGAATGAAATACTTTTTACCTTCAAAGACAGTCTGAAAGAACTCACACAAGGAGACTACAGAGAGCCTGTAAAGAGCTTTCTGCTGTTCTCCAGCATTTTGTCCAGCTCTCTTTCTCAACTTGAAAAAAGTTCTTCCTATTTCACTAAGTAAAAAAATCTCACTTATAGTGTATGCCTTTCTGACATTTGTTTCCGTATCTGTAGCTGCCAGGACAGTGGCCCACCTTACCCAGTACAACTATTCCTGGCTGTGAGCATTTTCAAACTCCATCTGTTGCTGAGGTGCTGCAGCAAGCACTAGCTTTTACATTTATTTTCCTCCTCTCAGAATTAAAGCTTTCAATGGCATCATAGGAAACAAACACCATTTCTCTGTCAAACAGATAGTTTAATGGAAAATAACATTAACTCTTAATGCCAAAGGAGGTAGCATCAAGAAGGGATCTTCTTGGACTTCAGTTTATCCTCTAAGTTTGCAAAATACTTCATTTTTCCTAGAAGCTTCTTAGCTTCTTGAAGATCATCTGAAATGAAATAAACATTTTACAGAGGGAGAGCTGAGTTTGTATTTTCAAATGACTCTCAAGATTTCAATGACAATACCTGTTTCAGTACTAAGAGTTGTGAGCTGCAAGGACCCAGACACTATTAAACCATGCTGCCTACTGCTGTCATCTGGGATGGTTTGGGAGCACCTCAACTGACATAACTGAAAAATGCAAAAGAGTAGGAGTCCAATCTGGATAGTGCGGCTTCTGAAACTGATATTGAAACATCTTCTCCTCGGTTAAACAACTGGAGGGGAAAGGTGGTTTATTATCTACTGACAAGGACAGAAGCAATACAGTCCTTGTGGAGGCACAGAGCAATAATAAACTGTAACTCCTCACAGGCAGGCCCAGCCAGGACCACTTTGTGTTTGATGTTTACAGTTACAACACCCCTGCCACCCCTCCCCTCACAGCTGCAGCACCAAGACCTGCCACAGAAATACAAAGGTTTCTTCCCAGATTCAGAAGCTAGGGAATAGTTCACTGATTGTGGAAGAAAGTTATGTTGGTTGTTGCACAGGAAACCCCCAAAACCTTAGGCTGAACAGGCATCAGGACTTGCCTTGCTGCACAGCTTCCATGGAAACGGAATTGTTCCTGTCTCGGCTTTCGCTGCACAGAACAGCACCTGCTGCTCTGCTACAGCTCCAAGGCTGCATAACAGCAGCTCTCACATTCTGGTCTAAAACCTCAGAATAGGTGGTCCAAGTTTGATTGTGTCCTTCACAGTATTCTCAGAAACACACAGTTTCTTAGCATCTGCGTTCACACTTGAAGTGATTATTTTGTTGCAAAATTAATTCAATGGAACTTTTGTACTGGATTTTTAATGTGAGGTCCTGAATTTCCTGATTCAGCAGAAAGATCAGTTTAGAAGTTCTTATTTTAAATACCACACAAAGAACCTTTGTTGATGTAGTATTTGTGTTCCACAGTTCAGGAAATATTTGCCACTAAGGGAATGTGGGGTTTTAAGCATTTGACAGGTATGTATGGCAGCTAAATAATTCATAAAAACAGGTACCTCTTTCAAAAGCTGCAGTCACCTCTCTGGTCAGTTCTTCTTGTTTAACTGCAAAACAAAATTATTTAATTTTCTTTCATACTTAGTATATTTTATACTACTGCATTCCAACTGCCTGTGGTGGGAAACTTCATTACTAGTCTCAGCCCCTGGGAGCTGAGAGTTTTTTTCATAATACTGCTGTCCATGTTTTAGTTATGATTTCAAATGAAACATGTTTACAGACAGCAATTCCAATGCACATCAATGGTCACCAACATCCCAGCAATCCAACTTACTTTGGTCTAGCAGTTTACCCTGCTACAGGTAATTCTCTCCTGCTTTACTCAGGTTTTATTCTAGTTATTCTAATTGCTTTTGGCACACTACACTTCGTTGTTGCAAAGAACTAAATATAATAATAAACTAAATATTTTGGCATCGCTGACAATATAAAAAGATAATTGCTTATGTAAGGACAGTAACCACTTAACGCAATGGTTGCTAAGCTGAAGAAGGTGAAAGAAATACAATGTCTGTGTAAATGACATTATTTAATATGGCCAGACATGCATTTTATTCAACTTCATTTCGAAAGGTTCTTTCTTTGCAACACTTGACTAGCCATGATCTGCCAAACATTGAGTAAATTCCTTTTTGTAGTCTATATATACTTATTTTGCCATCAGAATAGGTTGTTATACAGATGTTCTTGAGCCAGGTATGGTGTTTAGGTGCCTAAACAAGTAAAGACAACACTGGGGAAGGGGGCCGGAGCAGAAGCTCTTGCAGTGAATCAATTCCACACTAAAAACTGTTGGAGACACTACAAGAAATACACCAACACGGTTAAAAGCTTTCAGAAAGACTCTCATATTACACAAGATATAAACTGGGTCCATACAAATCCCTCAAATCGTAACCAACCTTTAATTAAAGTTTCAATTTCTTCAAAGCTATCCTCATTTTTGGGCTCTGCTAATTTCTCATTGATTTCCATGATTTCCATGAGGAACGCTGAGTCTGCATCGCAGTCTGTCTCTTGTGCCAGCTCCACTCCACTCAGCTCCAGCTGGCAGAGGAAATGGGAATTTGAAAATAAGCACTATTACATCTATTCAGTGGGAATTACTAAGTTTTTTAGGGGGGCACACTCAAATGAGTATCTGATAAACCTACAGCGTATTCCACGCAAGGTGCATAAACAGTCTGAAAAATAACTCCATTATAGGCTGACCATAAAAAGCAGTAGTTGGCCCAGGCTGAAAAGCATAATAAAGGCTGCCCAGAGTCAGACTGAAATTCCTTATGAGCAGCCATGGCTAAACACAGTGTGTGATGTGGAAAACAAATTAGCATAATGTGAGCAGCAAATGTGATGGTAACCTGATTAATTTTTGGACAAACTTGTTTTTGGTCTCCCTTCAGTCTCTAGTCATCCTCTTCTTCAAAGGAACGCAAATGACCACGTTAAAGTTGGAGTGGGGGGTCCAACACCTCACAGCACCCCCAGCCCGTGTGAAGTTACAGCACAACACTGGAAACACCCAACAGAGGCCTTACGAGGTAGAAGCCCCGGCTCAGAGGGTTCAGCAGCGTCTGGTAGGCCTTGTTGATCAGGGAAGAGTGTTGTTCAGAGTAGTATTGCTCTTTCTGCAAATAGATGACAAATAATTTGAAGTTGATAACAAGTGGCAGGACACCCTTTGTTACATGCAGAAAACCAGCGTCCCTACACCACTCTTAAGCTGAGAGGACTCTGTGGACCTGGGAACTGCGTCATTGCACTCAGTTAACTAAGACCTGACGAGCCCCAAGGGCCCCTCCTCGTCTTCGTCCACTGGAAATCCGAGACAGAGTCTCTTCTGAGCACCGGGACACAAACACAGAGAGGCGAGTCCCGGCGCTGGGGCCGCGCCACAGCCGGCACAGCCGAAGGCAAAGGGCGGGTTCCCGCTACGGCCACCGAGCCCCGCGGGGCCCGGCCCGACCCCCCGCCCGGCCCGGCCCGGCCCGGCGCTCACCGGCGGCCTCTGGCCGAAGCGGTCGGGGTGAACGGCGCGCTGCAGGCTCCGGAACCGCCGCTGCAGTTGCCGCGCATCAATGCGGAAGGAGCGGTCACTGCGGGACACAAGGCGGGTGAGCCCCGCAGCCGGCCGGGCCCGCGGCCGCCCCGCCCGCACTCACCAGTCCATCAGGCGGAACAGGTCGGGCCGCGGCGCGGGCGGCTGCAGGGCCCGGCAGGCGGGGCAGAAGCGCGGCGGCCCGTCGGGGCCGGGCAGCGCGGTGCCGCAGCTCCAGCACGGCGGCCC
>VWZD01008269.1:37777-52075 GCA_013396695.1 Sakesphorus luctuosus
CGCGCGCCGCCGCTCATTGGCTCCGCCGGGGCGCGCGCTCCGCGGCACTGGCCCGAGCGGTGGCGGCGGCGGCCGGACCGTGAGTTCGGGGCCCGCCCCGGCTGCGCAACCCCGACCTTCTGCCCGCGCCCTCTGCCCGGCCCTGCCTTATCTTGCCCTCCCCTCCCGCTCCGGGGCCGCTCCTCGCTGCAGTTCCTCGCTGCTTCTTCCGGGAGGGTCGCGCGGGCCCGCAGTGCTCGGGACGGGCCCGTCCGGGCCGCCCCGGCTCCGCCGCCTGAGCGTGCGGGAGCTGTTCAGAGAGCGGCGTTTGTTGGATATGAGGGGAAATTCCTTTATGGAAAGGGCTGCGCAGCCTTGGCACAGGCTGCCCAGGGGGTGAAGTCACCATCCCTGGAGGGGCTCTAGCGGCCATCTGGATGTGGCGCTAGGGCCGCGGTCGTTGGAGGCCTCAGCAGTGCTGGGGGAGCGGTTGGACTCGGCGGCCCCTTCCAGCCCCTGTGTGACCCAGTGCGAGCCCCGAAGTCCTCGGGAAAAATCTGGGCATAAAGGTTAATTCTGCTCTAGAACCAGCAGAGGGCGCCCCACATTCCCTTTCAGAGGGAAATCCATCCTGGGAGGTTTCCGTGTAACCCACATGTGTACGCTTTGCTCGGAAGTTTTACTTTGAGGCCTGAGAATGGACTTGGGACATTAACAGTACAGTGTGCGAGAGCTTGCCAGTTTTACTTTTCTGTAGTAATGGTGGTTTTTTAACATTCTCTTTGAAGCCAGCATGTCTCGAGAGACTGGAAATGAAGTGCAGCAGTCTCAAGGTGCCCAGCCGTCGCAGAGTGGTACCAGTTCCTCTTCCAGTGGGTCACAGAGTACCAGTCAGTCTTCCTCAAGTTCTGGGACCCTCAGTTCTTTGGACACCGTCCCCACTCAGGAGCTGCCATCGATCCCTGAGGACCAGGAGTCCGAAGAGCTGGTTCCTCAGCCTTGGGGTCGACTCTTTGCACTTGCCAAAGGTTTCAGCAATTGTGGTATGTGGATACATTGACAAAACTCTTGGTTCATTTGTAGGACCTCAGAAAAGTTCTGAGCAGCTTGGCAGAGGGCAGTGTCTTTTCATTTTCAAATTTAGCACAAGCAAAATTTAGGTATGCAACTTTTGCAAGAATGTTTTATTTCATACCACATCCCAGTGTTTATATTGAGTACTTGCATACACAGACTCCATAGACTTAGAGAAATTATGGTGTGTTCATGTTCTTTGTTACATACATCATTTTTCCATTTTATAACTTCTTTTGTTTAGTTTTCATGTGTGTCTATATTGCTAGAGGTGAACTGAAAACTACTATTAAGGAGAGCAAAATTATTAAGGAATTTTACAGTGTGTCAGTACTGCATGATGCTTTGTCTGAATTAAGACAAATAAACTTGATTGTATTGGAAGAATCTTGTCATTGGTATCCTCCTCTCTACCATTTGGCATCAGTTTGTAGTGTCATAGTTCTTAACTTCCTGCAATGTTGTGTCCTCTCTCTGCTGTACCTTCCCCTCCCCTGCAGACTGTGTGAATGAGGAATACTGGTTTGGGAGAGACAAAAGCTGTGATTACAGTTTTTCAAAGCTGGGATTGTCTGAGACTGGTTTCTACCAAAACTATAGCAAGAAGCACTTCCGAATTTTCAGGGTAAGTGCTAAAAAGGTTAACTGTCTGTCTATCTTGGCATAATTCAAAAAGTGACTTTGGGGCAGAGATTCTAAAGAAATCAAAACATCTCCAGTGTTGACTCCTTTAACAAACCTCTTGGCAATGTCCCTTTCACCTGGTTTATGTAATGACCTCAGTAGTCTAATTTTTTCAGCCAACAATAGTAAATGTCTAGTCTGTCATGTCTTTACTGTAAAGCCACTTGTTCTTTACTTTCATCTTTCCCATTTTTTTTCTCCTTGAGGAAATGGGTCCAAAAAATTCCTATGTTGCCTACATTGAGGACCATAGTGCAAATGGAACATTTGTTAATAGAGAGCTTGTTGGAAAAGGGAAGAGGCTTCCACTGACTCACAACTCTGAAATTGCACTGTCTGTACAGAACAATAAGGGTAAGTGTACTTTAACTTAAATAGGTTCTTCACATGTTGCCCAAGAGGTTGTATCTGCATGGATTTGAGTGTTTGTTGGGAGCTGAGCTCCTTCAAGAGGGCTGTTAAAACACAGCTGTGAATACGTTTTAGTACTTGTGTAAAAATTATCCATGTCCACATTAACCCTAGAAAAAAAGACTAAAAATTGAAAAGAATCTGCATCAGATAGCACCTTACTACAGTGTAACCTTTTATGTTTGTTTTCTTATTTTTCTTATTTTTCAAATACCTTTGGGCTTCAGTAGCTGTGCATGTGATGGTGGGAACAGGGGAAACAGACTATTCAAGAGAAGTTGAAAATCCCCCCAGACACCTAACCAGATGCTGCATAATACAGAGAAAATTCTCTTAAAAATTAGCAGAGCTGGATGTGTGTTTCTTTGTCTTTGCTTTTCCACTAAAATGCTATTTTTTTGATTGTCAGTTCTCTGGGACATTGAAATTTCTGCCCGTTTTATCTTTAGGTGTGTTGTTAATTGGTTAAGGATTGTTGTGAATGTAATACCAAAATGCCATTTTCCAGTATTAAGATCACCTTGCTAACCCATAGCTGATGTCATTTGTAGCCTATATTTAGTTTTTCCTCTAGCAGACAGCATCTTCTCAGTTATGTTGTTGACTATAAAAGCTCAGGAAGCACAGCTTTCTTACAAAGTTTTAAAGTTAATAACAAGAAAATGACCTTCACTTGTCTTCCCAGTGTTTGTATTTTCTGATCTTATGGTGGATGATCAGATGATGTTTCCTAAAGAATTCCGAGAGAAATATATCATGTCAAAGACTTTGGGGAGGTGAGCATCCTTCTTTCCTCAGTATTAAGGTTTAACTTTGTGACCATTGTCAGTGCCTTGTTATGGATTTATTAACTGAGCTGCTGTTTTAAAAGAAAAAAGAAAAAAAGAGAATGCTGACACCTGAGTAAACCTGTTGTTTACAACAACTTAAACAGGAATTTGTGCTTTATCCCCGTAATTGTCTGGGGGTGTGTAACCTACTGTCAATTGTGAAAACCAGTTTTTGTTTTGTTTTGTAGATGATAGTAGAGTTTGTAAGTTCTTAGCAAGTTTTTTAAGTTTGCATACTAGTTTACTCAGTTACTGGAAGCAGAAGGAAGAGCTTTCTGTCAGAATGCAGCTTTCTACAACCTCACATGGAGGCCAGAGCTCCTCTGTCACATTTGCAGTGCCCTTCGTGCAAACGGAGCAGTCTCTTTGCATATTTACTCCTGCAGTTTTGAATGAGTGGCCCTTAAGAACACTTGCTATTTAAACAGACTTCCTAACTATTAAATGTTTCCTGAGAAGTACCATAGGCTTCCTAAGAGTTGAGTATTTCCTGAGAAGAGGCATATTCAGAAAGTTAGAAAGCAGCAGCTCCAAGTTATGTGTAATACAATGCTTTAATTTGTCTGTACTCTTACCCAGGTTTTTGACAAGTATTTGTAAGAACTGACATAGCTATGCTCTTATGTTAGTGGTGCCTGTGGAGAAGTCAAACTGGCATTTGAGAAGAGCACTTGTAACAAAGTCGCAGTGAAGATCATCAATAAACGGCAGTTTGTGGCGAGTGGCCTGAGAGAGGCAGTGAGTGTTTTGTTTGTTTGTCTCTGTCTCTGCCATCTTGCAGTGGGCCTGGAATAGTTTGTAACTTCTCTGACTCCCCAGCTATCTTCAACTAAAGAGGGTTTTCTTACTTAATGTCCTCTGTATTTAATTTCAAAATGCCTTTTGATCTTGCAGCATCCACAGAATTCTGTAGGAGATGCTTCCTTTCCTTCTCTGACCACATTCCATGAAGTTCATAATTTACGACTGTTAATGGGATGTATACAGAGGGTGGCATGGAGTCCTGTGGGGTTTGGTTATGTCCTAAAATGCATTAGATAGACACATCATAACCAGCAGTGTCTGACTAAAAATGTGCAAACTGAGCTAATTTTGTTGTATGCTCCACCATAATAATTTTAATAAAATTGTCTGAAGCCTTTTGGGAAGGGCTTTTCATGTGTCTAATGGCAGAAGCTGGAATCTGGAGAAGAACAAAGACAGCTGGCTTTACTCCATCATGACAAACATGAAAGCAACTTCATAGCTATTATTCTTTAATTTTATATAAGGGTATAGGATAAACTTTGAAGAAAAATACAGTTAGATGCAAAAGTGCATGGAAGGAGTTATGTGAGTTGTGCTGCAGTGGGTTTGCTAAAGCTAAATCAGGTTGGATTAACCTTATTAATTACTTTGATGAGAAAATGAACTTCAGAGCACAGATATAATATACAAAATCTATTTAAACTGACAAAGTATTTCATTGGGTACTGCATAGAAACTACTACTTGATCTGAAATTATTTTTGTACAGGCAAAAATTCTCAGAGGAAAAGGGAACTGGTGGAGGAAAAGGTGCCAGGAGGCTTCAGTGGGGACAGAATTACTTAGTAGGGGAAGTTCTGGGATTTTTGTCTTGAGATTAGTTTTCTGTGCTGTTGTATTTAGTGATCATGGCACAAAATGTGGGAATATACTAATTCAGCTCTTTTGCACTGACCCAAAGAGAAGATTGCACTGTTGACAGAAGAGAAGATTGCAGTATCATGTATGAAGAACTGACGAGTTGTATGCTCGAGTAATAGATGTCAGATAACATTCAATAGTACAAACCTGTACACTTGAAGATCAGCAACAATTTCTGCTCTAATCTACGCTTGCCTAGTTCAAAGGAGAGGGGAGATGTAGTTATTTGCAGACAAGTGACATCAGTGTGACTGAAAATGGCAAAATTTTGTAATGTTTCTAATATAAATTAAGATGCTGTTATGAATTGTTATTATGAAGATATGCCATTGTACAAAACAGAGGCAGGAGTGCATCTGGAATGTTGGGAACAGATTAAGTTGTGTGTTCAAAGATGATTGATTTGGATTGGAAGAAGACCAAAAAAACCCTGCTGGGTTGATTTTATTAGCTGAGCCTAAGACACAGATTAAAAGAATCTGTTTAATTCATCTTGCAAAGTAACAACTAGGAGAGAGCAGCATGTAATTTTAGGGCTGGCCCATGTGCAAAGCATCCTGGGGGAAAAAAGCTGTTTAAAGGACAGTACATATATATATGTGACAATATTTTTTTTGATTTTTGTACTTTGGAAATTAGTTGGGGATTTCTAGGCTGCAGTGAAATTATATGTCTGGAGCAATATTGTTTATTTAATTCACGGAAGACACCAATCAGTTTATGTCACAATCATTTACAGTAGAAAGGGCACGAAGCAATGGCCTTCCTGGGATTGTCTCTCATTTCTGATGTCTTATTTCAGAACAGCACTGTCTTACCCAATATAATATTTGATTCTTTTAATAGAACCCATCTTTTAATATCAATACAGAAATTGAAATTCTGAAGAAAATAGACCATGTGAGTGTTATTCTACATTTTTATTCCTTTTTGCTCCCTACTGTATGTACTTTGGTAGTTCACTGACATTTGTGTAGTAACTAAAGGTCAATTTTACCTGTTTAGAAATGTGTTGAAGGAGGCATATAATTTTTCCTGTAAATTATTGAATGATTCTTTTTTCTTTTTTTAAGTATATTGTGTCTTTGCAAATGTGAGATTTTAAAACTTTGGATAAATGAAATGTAAATTTGAGAAGAAACTTCACAGGAGAAGTTTCTACCTGAACCTCCACTGTAGAAATCTTTCTTTGATGTGAGATAACCAAATATAAAGATTAGTTTTCACTGGCAATTTTCTTGAATTTGTGTCTCCTCTTTTCTCTGCATGTAAAATACACAAAATGTTGAGGGCATGGTAACTCATAACTGGAAAAATAAGCATTGTGTTTGCCAAAGTCTGGGGTGCTCACTAGTCACTTGTGTTAAGTATAAGTTTAAGTGACATGGTTGAAATACTGAAATAGGAGCTTTAGGATTAATTTTTACAAATCATTCTACTTTCTTGTGTGCCTCCATTTGTGTTCTCTTTTCTGTTAGCCTTGCTTAATCAAGATCAAAAACTTCTTTGAAGCAGAGGATTACTACATTGTTTTGGAACTGTAAGTAAATTGTTTGAAAAGAAATGCATGAATTTAAATGTTTTCCATAGCTACAAAGAATGTGTGTAGTTCTGAACTGTGGGGGGTGTTTGTTTTATTTTTTTTTCCTTTTGCTGGCCTCCACTGTTGTCTGAAACCTCTGTAAAATTAGGAGCTAGGGGACAACCAGGAGAAGAGTCATCCTATGCGTGGTGCCCAGCACTTGGTGCCCAGGTGCTGTTTGCTGTGCTGCTCTTTGGGAAGGCTGCTACTTTATTTTTGAGCTTCTAAGAGGTGGCTTATCAGAACTCATGTAACAACTCCCAGTGAGGACTCAGGAGCCTGACCAGAACTCAGCAGTGCATATGCTGTGTTTAGGATGTTGTTCACTCATTTTCAGAAATATATTCTTTCTCTGTGGCCAGAATAGCCAAATGTTTTTGTCTTAGCCTTGTCTAATGAGATGAATCTTTTGGAAGTCAAGACTTACCTGCACTTGCTTTAGGATGGAAGGAGGAGAATTGTATGACAGAGTGACAAGGCCAATCAAGATGAGAGAAGCTACCTGCAAGTTGTACTTTTATCAGATGCTGCTGGCAGTAAAGGTATGTAATCATGAATTCAACAACAAAAAAAATATGTTTATGCTTATGAGTATCAGTATGATGAATTTTTCTGTCACTTGTCATTTCTGAAACCCATTCAAGCAATCAGAGCAGCATTATTAACAAGCTGGCTTTTTTTATTTTGGTTTGTTTTTTTAAGAGGGATTCATAAGTTGGGGAGCTTTAAATGTATGCCTGTCTCTTACACAGCCATTTAAGTTATCCTGCCATTGTCTGGGAAAAATTGGAAAGCTTACATTTTAAAACAGGTTAATAGTCTGTTTTTCCTTAATTGTCTATATATCTAGTATCTTCATGACAATGGAATTATACACAGAGATCTAAAGCCAGAAAATGTGCTGCTTTCATCTTCTGAAGAGATATGTCTTATAAAGGTAAGGAAACTTACATTTCTTGTTAATGGAGAAATTTGGGAATATTCCTTCCCATTCTTCTTGCTATTTCATTAAACATAGTCAAAAAGATATTATGGGAGTAGTCATACAAACCATGAAGTAATTTAAAACATCAAGGGTTTTTTTTTCATAATTTTAATTTTACTTTTGTGGGTATTTCAACCCATACACTGCATATATAACTTCAAATGTCAATGCTCTTTTCCCCAATAAAATTTAACTCTTGAGTTACAAATAGCATTCTCACAAATGTCCAGGCTGTATGGTGACAGGGTTTTTTTGTGTTTTGTTTCTTTTTTGGGGAAAGGGGGGAAAGGTTGTGGATTTTCTTTTGTGTTGGGTTTTTTCCCCCTAGAGAAAGCATCAAATAGATTTGCATGCTAAAGTGCTTATTTTTCAAGTTGTCTCTTTTAATAAGCTACAATATCTTTATTCTGTGGCTGTCCATTTACATCCAAATTTGAGAGTACATTTGGTAGTGTACAGTGAGATCCTCTGTTGTATTTCCCTCTCTTCCTCCTCTCCCATTCTCACTTAGTAATGTTTGGGTAACTTTGGTTCATAGTCGTGTACTGGAACTGGCTTGCAAGGAAGAAACTTAATGTTACCTCCTGATGTATGTTGATAATATGACATGTTCTAGTACAATCCATCCTAATATATTATGTGGTGTTACCATTTTTAAATACAAGATTACAGATTTTGGACAATCCAAGATTCTTGGAGAAGCTTCTCTTATGCAAACATTATGTGGCACTCCCATGTATCTTGCTCCTGAGGTTCTAAATTCACTTGGGACTGCTGGATACAGCCGAGCTGTGGACTGCTGGAGTTTAGGAGTTATTCTTTTTGTATGGTAAGATATTGTGTAGATGTACCTTCACTGGGCAGTCTTTGACATATGTGGCTTGAGACATGGCAACTTCCGTATCTGTATTAGGAACTGAAAATGTATTTAAAATTTCACACGTGTGAAAATACTATGATAGCAGATGCTTTTAAGTGTGGGACTTCAGTGTTTCATTTGCTATGACAAAATCTGTGTTATTTAACTTGTTTACTTTTATATAGCTTGTGTGGATATCCACCATTCAGTGAGCAAAACACTCAGCTCCCTCTGAAAGATCAAATCACCCGTGGGAAATACATGTTCATCGCCAAAGAATGGAAGCATGTGTCAGACATGGGTATGACTCCAGCACAGTGGGTAGCAAAATATCAACCTCTTTTCTTGTAGTTTTTGTTTTTGTTTATCTTTCTTTCAGCTGTATGGCACATTGCATGTTGCCATGTTTCGTTTTTAAAGTACTATCTTAATATTTTAAAGTTCATAATTAAAGCATTAGAAGGAGCAGATATGTTTTTACTGAAGAGATTTCTTAGTAATGTTTAGTGTAATTAAGCACAGAAGTATAGAGTTTGTGGGCACATATGTCTATTTTTCCTTTTTTCACTTTTTCTTCTGACTTTGTCAAGCTGGTCCACAGACTTTGCCTTGCCTAAAGATTCTTCAAGTGTTAAGCCAAAAATATCAGGACGTTAAGGAATATGAATTAGAATTCCAAAAGACAAATGTTCCAAGAGAGTAATTTCATGGTGCTAGTCTTTTAGCTGAAGGTGTCAGTCACATTTATGGAATCAGCTATTAGGTTTGGCCCACTGTCAGCTAATTAGTCTGCGAAACAGTTTATTGCAATGATAGCTACTGTTTACATGCTTTTATTTTTGCAGGACATTTTATATGCACAAAATAATTGTAGTATTTGCCTTGGATACTTTTGTATGTGCAGAAGAGTTTATAATAAATGATGCTGTCATTCTTTGTCTTATAAAGTTACCAAATATAACTCCTTCCTGAATAATTTGAAGCTTATTCAATAATAAGTCAGACATGTATAAGAATGGAAATTATGTTAAGGTGTACATAGTTCTACTGGTATATATTTAGAACACTTGGATACAGTGAAAAATAAATCTTGCTAAAATTCCCTTATGAGAGATTTGGAGTAATAAAATATGACATAAATGCCATATTTTCAGTGTGTTTAGTAAGAAGCTTCCTAAGAAAATGAAAGTTTGAGATTATGTTGAGCATACATGTGTCTGTCTCTTCTTTCCCACCTTCCCAGATGGACAGTCTGCTTTCTGAGACACTGTAAGCCAGGAAATTAAGCTGTCTTTGCTTTTCCCCATTAAAACTGAAGTTTTTAGGAGAGTGCTCAGTCTCCTGTGCATGTTCAGAACATAAATTGTGGACAGTGTATCTACTGGTAATTTTGGTATATTGAAAAGTGTTGAATCGTGTGCGTGTGAAGAAGAGATGGTTGCTGTCTGCCACTTTCCCCAATGCACAGAAAAAAGAAAAGTGATCTGCCCAGCCTGTATTTTTGGGCATTTTTCAGAAGGGGTATCAGATACCTTGTGCACATAGCTTTGGTGTAGTAGGCATATTTCAGGTAATGAATGTATTGATCATATGTCAGCCAGATCTCCTTATTATTTTAGCTCTGGATCTTGTGAAGAAGCTGTTAGTAGTGGATCCAAGCAAACGTCTTACCACAGAGGAAGCCTTAGACCATCCTTGGCTTCAGGTAGGAATTGAGTTTTAACTGAGATACAGCAAAGCTGGGTTGTTGGGGGGATAATTTGTTGACGTAAACTCCAAGGCAGTTCAGTAGCCTGAACGTTGGGAAGTTTTGTTGATGCAGTGGAATTTGCTTCTGCAGGGAAGCAGAGCAGACTGAGCAGTGCTCACTGGAGGTGCCAAGTGTGCCTGGCCCTGCTCCTGTGGAGGAAGCCATGGCAGGGAGACAGTGATGGGCAAGGAGAGCTTCAATTCTTTAGCTCCATGGCAAGAACAGCTGTGACCTTCAGTTGGAGCTTAAGCCTGCCTGTCCATGGGTTGTCTCTGACAGGAGTCAGCAGAAGAAAACTGTCATTTGGTGCTTCTCATGGGGTTGCTGTATTTAATGCCAGCTTTGCAGTCACTGATTCTTTCCCACTGCCCTGTTGGCTTGTGCTGGAAGGTGTGATGCCAGTCCAACAGCAGAGGTTGACAGTCCTCTCTAGCTTTATTTTTGTGGAAGTATACTGGTATTAAGCTGTTTGTCTCCATACTCAAGTCCTGCTTCAACACCCATTGTATGCTTTCATGACCTGCACTGAATTCAATGGAAAATCCTGGATCTCCAGAATATTTTCACAGAAAATAAAGCTCAGCCTGCATCTGTAGCTAGTCTGTGCTTTCAAAGATTTAGTCCCTGTAGAGGGACTGCAAAAGTAGCATGGAGGAGTCTGCTGAATACCTTCTTTCAATAAAATCAGCAGCTTCTGCATCCTTTCTGAGACACCTGTTCCCAGAACTCTTTCACATCTGAGGATCACAGTGTGTTTTTTAGAGACCAAGTCTGACTGTGGTTCTGGTAGGATGGACCCCTTCCTCTGAGCATTATAACAGAGTCCCACTTCCTCAACTTGTTTGTGTGGGCAGGCAGTGCAGAATTTGTTTCTGGCAGGTGTCCAGTGCTACTGTGTTCTTACTATGCTGGGTATGATCAAGTGCCACTGGTCTGGGAATACCCTGAGTAGGAAGTGACGGTTTCCCTCCCACCTGTTACAGTCTAATTAGGTTTGTGAGGGGTCATCTTTAGGTGGTCTTTTCTTATTTCTGGCACTCTAGAGGTGACCACTCGACTTAGGAGCTTTCCTGGATATTCTTGCTTGAGAAGGCTGATAAAACTCACCCAGCCTGGCTCTGAGCCACACAACAGGCTCTGTTTATCCATCCCTCACTGGGAACAGGGTGGTTTTAGCTGCTTTGGTAAAGGAACATAAGAACCAGGGTCGAAGAAAGGGAGTATCCTTCAATGCTTAACAGCTGACAGTGCCCTAAGACAAAAATTGCATACAGATGACTCTTTTTAGGTGATGAACTTGACTTAATTATGCTGCTGGGCATCAGAAAGCTTCTCCTGGCATTTCTGTCTTTTACTACTGTAGTTTTGTATGTAACTTCTACAGTGAGTTAATCAGATATAGATTCTTACATTTAAATCATAATTCTGAGCAGAAAATGGTATTCAGAAGCCATGCTACACTGATTTTAAGAATTTCTGGTATGCATAATGGGGAAGGGGAAATAGATAACTTATTTAGGCAAGCTAAGAATTTGAGATATTTCAGTATGTAAACTCAAGTTGTTATTAACTTGATTATATATTCCATTTAGGAACACCTCTTACTGTTAAATTTAATTTTGAAGACAGGACAAAAAGTTCCAGAAAACATATAGCCACAAATCCAGATGCCATCTAGCACTCAGCTGCTGTTCTTTGAACTGTTTCCCTTCAGGGGCTGTTACTAAGAGTATCAGGTGTTCATAGGTGATGTACACTGCCTGCTTGGAAGGCCAACATCCAGCTTGCTCAGTTCTAGATATCACACACCTTGAATACTACCACCAAAAGAGCTCCTGAGTCCTGTTACTGTGAGTAGTGAGGAGTTACTGGCTCCTCTCTCCCTCTTGTGTTGTCTGGAAGTATTGACTTTACAAGTCAGCAGGAAAACCCACATTCTCCATGGGACCAGTTAATGCCTGTTAGCCCTCTGATGATTTTGGGTACACTAGGGAATTTTTCAGATATTAAAAGTAAGCACATTCTCCAAACAATATTTCATTTCTGCAGATTTATTTAAACCAGTAGTGCTTTCAAATCAGTGTTTTCAATACATGTGCTGTTTACTCCATTCTTTGCTTAAATCTACAACTTTAAAACCTAGTGAGCTGCTTAAACCTAATTACTACCCAGTGGAAATGTCTAACTTGTATTTACTAGGTACTTACTAAAGCAGTTCTCAAAGGTGAATATAGGATTGCTGTTTCTGCCTCTGAAACTTCACTGAGGTCTTATGAGTGGGGCAAGATCAGTTTGGTTGCATGCTGAAGAAAACACTCAGATATTTGATATATAAATGAAGAAATATTTATCTTACCCATTAACTCAAAGGTAGTCACAGTCAAATCAGGTGACCCTGGAAAAGAAAAACAATTCTATATGAAATAAAATGGATATTCACATCCAAGCTTTTTGTAGTACTTAAGAACATAGTTAAACAAAAAAGGATATACTGCAATCCTCCTTATTTCTAATTGTCTCTAGCAGTGAATGTCCCATTCACTTCTCTTGGAGTTTCCCAGTCTTTTCCCTTAAATACTCTATTTACTACTTAGGTACTGTTCTTTTTCCCAGGATGAGGATATGAAGAGTACATTTCAACAGCTACTTGCTCAGACATGTGCCAGTATGAATCCGTCACAAACATCCAAAATGGTATGTGTAATAGATATTTGAAGATAATTATTGGATGCACAGAGAAATTACATTTTGAAGTAACCTGTAATAAGAAAACCAGTTAATTTTGAGACTTCAGAGAAATGTGCCCTTGGGCTGTGTGTGGCAGCCTGCTGGTTATCTCTGCTTCCTGAAGAGCAGCAATGGACATCTCTGCTTTGTCAACACTTGTTTAAATGTATAGAAATAGTCTCACAGGCTTCAAAGAATTATTCATATATTTAGAATAAAATTGTTGAACATATTTTTTTGTGGGTTCAAGTCCCTAATGTTTAGTAGTCAAGGAAAAATTCCCATGTTAGTGCAAGTTTAGGATGGCATTATGCCATTCATTACCAGATGCTAATTAGGAGAATTGTAAACAGTAGCTGTTTCAAGCTGGGAGCAATGTCTTGTATGAGAAGGCTCAAATACAATTATATAGATCTTGGTAGAGAAACATGGGTTAGTCATGCTGCCTTTTTGGTCACAGAAGGGTCACAGTGGCCAACACCTGTAATTCTGGAGCCAGCAGAACAGTCAGGCTCTGTTTTTACCTGGTTTCCTGTAGCAATCCTGCTGTATCTTTCTTTTAGCCAAGCACAATGAGAAAGCGTCACCATGAAAGTGAAGAAGAATCTGGCTCTTCTAAGCGTACAGTTCCTTCTACATCATTTCAGAAAATGAGGTGAAGAAGAAGAGAAAGTGACTTTTGCTAATGACAGCTTTTTTTTTATGGAAAGCAGATTTTTTTTAAGAAAAACCTTAATAATGGAGTAACTGTGGAAGATACAATTTCCAAATAAAAATAACTTTGTAAGACTGAAGTGACTGCTGTGCATGTATGATACTCTGCACAAATAGTCCTGTCCTGGTCCATCCAGCTGTGTTTGGGCTAAGTTTGTGTCCTGGTGTCCCGCAAAAGGCTTTGGTTACCAGTGACTTTAAGCAGACTGGCATCATTGCCGATGAGAAGGTATTTCCCCAGCTCCTACTTACACTGTAAATTAACAGCAATTGTCTTTAGATAGAAATAGAAGACACCTGTAATTTTTTCCCTTAATCTTTCTTTACATCCCACAGTTGTTAGATAATCTGCAACTCCTTTGCTTGGATCCTTTCCTTGGGTCCTGACTAAAACCTGCTTTCTAATGCTGTCTTAATTTTGATCTTGTTCATTTGATGGCAAACCTTTGGGCTGCTGGCCATCTGTTCATCATTTTATTGCAGAAAGCATTCTGAAGTTTCAGACTCTTAGATGTTTTTCTATGAAAGAGTACCTTTGGGAAGTGTTATTAAATTTCACTATGATAAAGTGTCATCTGATTTGCACTTGGACAAGAAGTTATTTATTATTCACAACACAAGAGTCTTCACTATAATCCGTTTGCCTCTTCATTGCAAGAGGCACAGAGGATCACAGCATTTAATCTGGAAGGTTTGGGCTCACAGAGGTGCTGAGCCTTGCCGTGCGTGGCCGGAGCGGTGCCGAGAGAGCCCAACGTCCCCAGTGCGGGCGCCGCTGCCTTTGGCCGACGGGCCGGCCCGTGTGGCGACAGCGCGACAAGGGCGCGGTGCCCTCCGTAAGGCCGGGACTGCCCCTGGTGCTGCAGAGGGATCCCCTCCTAGGGCAAAGCAGGGGCAGAGGAGCCGCCCCGGGGCCGGGGCCAGCCCGGGCCGCACCGCAGGACGTCCGGCCCGGGGCAGCAGCGCCGCCGGGCGGGGTGCCCGCGCTGTGGCCGGACCGGCCCCGGGGCGGGGCCGCGGCATTGCCCGGTGCTCG
>VWZD01008269.1:52109-79208 GCA_013396695.1 Sakesphorus luctuosus
CGGCTCCCCTCGCCCCGGGCCCCCCGCTCCCTGAGAGCCCCTCGCCCCCCGCTCCTCGGCGAGCCCCGGGCCCGGCGCGGCTGTTGGGGGTTCCCGGCGCGGGTCGGCGCGGGTCGGCCAGGCCGGGCCTGCCCCGCTGCGGGGCCGAGAGCCCCGAACGAGCGCGCTCGGCCGCCCTCGCTGCGGCGGGACCCGGCGGGCACAGCGTTCACTCTGGACGCCCCGGTGAGCAAACCCGAGACTCACCTCCTCAAAATCTCCAGTGTTGGACGGTGAATGTGTCAGGTGTACTTTGCAGCTCTGCAGATCTCCTGGCCCTGCTGCACTGGCACAGACACGGACTGGGCGCGCCAGCTGCGGGGAAAGTTGTGATGAACTCCGTTATAAGAGGTTTTTTACTGAGAAAGCTTGGAATCTGGAGATTGGATTCGATCAGTGCATCTTGGGTGACAGCAAATGTTGTGGATGTGGCTCTGCCCGTGCACTGGAATACAGACTGGCGGTCAAGGGTGAGAGGTGTCACCCAAGTCTCTGCTCGCGCTCCTGCAGGTTGATGGTGCAGCCATAGCGAGGACCCTGGTTGTCCCCAGTGAACAGAGAGTTGAAACGGCTGGGTGCCTGTACCTTCTTGTCCTTTCTCTTCTTTTCTTGGAGCCGTTTATGTGTTTCTAGGATGTCTTTTCAAGTTCCTGTTTACTTTGGGGGATTGGGAATTTGTTTCTTCTTAAAAAGACCAAAGAAAGTTGTATGTGTTTGACTCTCCTCTTGCCAGTAGGGTTGAGTCTTGAGCACGTTCTGCCAGAGGAGGCTTTTTCACCAGTGAAGGGTATTCATTGCTGAGTATGACCTGAAGCAGAGGTTGTGGCACCTTCTGTCTAGTGGGACCTCAGTAGTAAGAGCTGGTTTCTGCTGCCTAATGCTGGTTTGGAGGAGTAATGCTGAGAAGCTTGTGCCATCTGCTTTATCAGAAATGCATGAGCTCCTAACTCAGACTTTCTCTGCTAGATCCTCTTCTGCACTTCATTAGAACCCTTTTTGTTCAGCTGCACTAAGAAACTTCTTTAGCATTACTTTAGTACATGAAAGCACCTTTTATAACAAAATCTTAGGCAGTTCAAGTTTGTGCATTGCAATTGCCTTCACTGTATTAGCAGAAGAGCTGTGTTGACTGGAAAGCTGGGGTGGGTTTTTAATGAATACTCTTTGTGTGTTGGTACCATCATCATAATCTTTTTTTATTTGTGGTTTGAGTGCCAGAGTGACTCAGTTTTACTGTTCTGTGGTTTTTCTTTTACCTAATGATGTTTTACTGCCTTACGTAGTTCTCATGATCACAGGAATTAAATAATAACATATTTCACATATTACCATCATAGTTTCCTTTAAAATAGTTTCCTTTTTCTTCATGAGATTATTTAGTGTCACAGGATATTAGGGGCAGAAACTGTTTCGCTTGGATTGAGAGGATATCTCCTCTTGACTTCTCATTGTTACAGACTCACAGCATGATTCTGGAAGCATCATTCACAGTTTTGTGTGTTCATTTGTTTGTGCACAGTAAACTGCAGAAAAGACAGCTGTTGTTGGACTTCTCATCTCACTGATGCTTCTTGAGGCTGTGCCTCTGCAGAGGCCCTGCTGCCAAAGGCTCTGTGCGCTCGGTGTCCCTGGGCAGGCGGCTCAGTGGGCTGATGGCAGAGCCCTGTGGTGTCCCTGGGCAGGTGGCTCAGTGGGCTGATGGCACAGTCCTGCAGTGCCCCTGTGCCACAGCCCAGAGCTTGCCTTTGCTCCAGGCCAGACTCCTGCTGCAGGCAGGGACTGCAACACTGGGGAACCAATTTCTTCAAGTGTCTGTCTTCTAAATAACTTAGGTCACAACTAGTCGTGGTACTGCCTGTGGGGAAGCTGCAGTCCTTCACTCTGAGTGTGACAATAGGATGGGAACTACACAACACTTGGTCTTTTTCATTGTCCCTGATGCATGTCGGGGAGATGGCAGCTACCTTTAAAACACATGGGAACACTGCTGCCCCTGGCACCTGGGTGCTCATCAGCCCCATTTCCTGCATGACCTCCAGCCCTTCTGGTGACCAGTTTGCTTTCTCAGGGTTTCCTCATCGTTGTGTTTGAACACCTGTCCATGTAATAGCTGCTGAATCTTCATAGGGAATGGTATGTTTTGTAAGACTGTTTTCTCTTGCCTTTGTACCCTCAAAGCTATGTATCAATAGATAAACAATGTGCATTTTAAGAATCTGATTCCAAATTCATAGTTTGTTCTTCAGTAATGCTGGTGACTCTAATTTCTGTTGTACAGTTTGTAATAGTTTGATTTTTTTTTCATTTTTGAGTTGCATTTCTTAACACTAACAATTTCTCCCCTTTCCCCTCCCAGATTTCTTCCTTTGAATCAAAATCTCTTGGAAGGAAAAGCCCTGCCAGCCCCATGTTGAGCAAGGCTGAATTTGTGGAGAAGGTTCGGCAGAGCAACCAGGCGTGCCAGGCGGGCAATTTCCAGCGGGCCATCGAGCTGTACAGCGAGGCCCTGGGGCTGGACCCCCAGAACTGCATCCTGTACAGCAACCGCTCGGCCGCCCTCCTGAAAACCCAGCAGTACCAGCGGGCGCTGGACGATGCGCTCCGGGCCCGGCTCCTGAACCCCAAATGGCCAAAGGTAGGTGAGGAGTAACCCCTGTGGGATTTGTTTGCATACGTAACACCTGGTGTAAACAGTGCATATATGGCTATATTAGAGTCTGGGTTTGCTAAAAGCTCCAGATAAGAATACATTTTCTGTTTAAAAGTTGTTTGACGTGAATTACCTGTTGGGTATTAAACAGTTTTCTGTGTAAACAGACTGTTCACCAGTGGGAGGATGCCACTATTTTACTGTTTTAACCCAGCATGGTTTCTGGGTTGTGAGGACCAGACATCTGTTCTAATGTTTAATGTAGTCAGCATTCATCAGCATCCAGGAACATATGGTTGCAAAATTCTGAGAGGTATCATGGAGATTCTTATTAGTAATGGAGTGAAAAGGCCTTTCAAAATAATGTTCAGAGTGTTTGTGTATAGTATATTTTGGATAAACATTTGAAATATGTGTCTTGGCATTCTCAGTAAGACCTCACTATGCAAGGAAACACTTGTAAGGAGTAAATGGTGTTGGTTGCCTCTTCCCTCTGGGCTTGGTTCCCACCAGCTGCTTTGATTGCTGCAGTAGCTGCCTGCCTTGGCTGGCTAGGGGCAGCTCTCTACATGGGAATTGATTTTAACAGCATCTGCCCCAGATGCCATTTCTTCTGGCAGTCCCTCACACACACTTTGTAACCACTCCCTCACACACACTTTGTAGCCACTTTAGCTAAAGGTGTAGTTTGAGAGCAGGCTCATCACCAGATTCTCTCCTCAGAAATGAGAGCAGGGAGCAGGCATGATGCCCTCCACCAGCTGGGCTCCAAACTGTTGAAGTTAAATTTTCTTTTATTTCAAAGGAGATCACTCTGAGTCTTATATTTTGGTTTTCATTTGTTTATTGGCTTCTAGAAAACCCTTTTTATGTATTCCTTAAGACTTGAATCAGTGCACATTAGAAGAAACTCCTGCTTTGTCTGGGAGATGGTTTGTAAACTTCTGAGTTGCATTACTGTTGCATGGTGGGGATTTGTATTGTGGTTTGGTGGGGTTTTTTGTTTGTTTGTTTTTGGGGTTTTTTTGGTGTTAACTGATTTGTATTGCAGAATGTCATAAAAGATTTTGCATATATTTGTATGAAGGTCTGTGTTTAAAAAAAGAAGATTTCATTAAATTTTTGCTGTCCAGGTCAGTTGACTTCAGGGAGCTGAGGAGTGTAACAGCCAGGATACCTGTGCTCAGTTTTGTATCCTGGTTCTGGTAGTGTTTTACTGTGGAGCTGACTTAGATGAAAAGTTATGAAAAGGTTTCATATAAGAATACTTGCCAGTCAAAGAAGCATAATAACCTTTGAAAAGATCTCTGGATCAAAATAGAAGATAAGATGGAAAAGATTTACAGGCTAAAAATCTGTGTCAACTGAAGGCATTACTAACAGTCTATTAAATACAGAAATCATAGAATATGTGTTGATGCAGGACTAAGGTGAAATATTAAAAAAAAAATCTCCAAAACATTCTTAGTAAAAAAATGATACTTTTTTCAAGTAGATTATGTGACTGAGTTAAAAACATGAAGTTTCAATTCCAGTTCTGACTTTGAGCAAACTCTATTTCTTTGTTTATTTTTTTTTTTACAAAAAGTCAGGAGTCACTTTTACAGAGCATTTTGAGCCTCATTGGTGGAAAAATACTGGAAGACCTAAATGATGTTGCTATGCTGACATACCCTCTTCTATTGGATCAGTGTGTGAAGGATATCTTGTTCTGTGATACAGGATGTTCACATCCTTTGAGAGTTACAAGCAGTCAGCAGGAGGAGGGAGAGTCACCCTCGTTTTGGGGGCGTCCTGTCCTTTACAAAGCTCAGCTCCGGTCTCTGGTGTATCTTCCATCTTTCCACAGTGGTACCTTTAGTTTGTCAGTGCCTCACACAGCCTCCTCTTTGCTCCCAGACCATCAGAATCCCATTTGGAATCTTACCTCTGGTTTTTAACTGTAATTACTCCGTGGTTTTTTCCAGATCATCCTTTAGCATTTTGAAGTCAGTGAAACACCTGTCTCAAGGTAGAATTGGAGTCAAATCTCACTTTTAGGATTTTTGGCATGGTTTTTATCCTGAATGTCATTAGAAAGTTTACCTTTTTTTCTTGAAAATGCCATGATACTTTGAGCAGGATATTTTGTAAGGGGATAACATTGCTGTACAGCTGTGGTGATGAGAACCCCTTCAGTGATCAAAAACTGGGGGTCAGGCTGAAAATTCCTGTTGGTGACACAGCAGAAGGTACTGCTGGCATCAATTCCATCTCCACATTTGCAGTTATTTAAGAGGGTAACTGCATTGACAGTTTCAATGAAAATATTAGCTAGGATGAGTGGAACTGAAATATTGAAGTCTGTTGGTATCTTCTTGTTTAAAAATAATTCATGTTAACTCTGTTTCCATAAAATACCAGCAAGGGCAAGGAAAAAGATCAGTATCTGAAAAGCTTATTTGAAGATCCATTTAAAAGCACAAGCTTATTAACTGCAACCCCCCCCACTGATTAGCCAAGCTTTACTGATTTTTGGAGCTATTCACAGAGTGAATTTCTTTTAAAATAATTGATTTTTATTGATAGGAAAGAACTGGGAAGATTGAAAACTTCTACATACAAAGTCTATGACAGTTTATTAATTAACCAGAAGAGGGAGCTTAGCAGGAACAGCTGGTACTTGGTTTGAAAGTCCTAAGTTTTAAATACAGAACCTGACTTCCTTTCACTTAGGAAGTTGGAAAAGTAATTTGCATACAGATTTTTTGAGATTTGTATTGCTAAATGTAAGTTTGTTTATTTTCCTCTTTTGTCTTGGGTATGTAGTTTGTTAATTTTTTTTTTTAATTATCAGCATTTACAGTGCTAATGGGAAATATCACAGTCTTACATGTGTTTGAAATAAATGTATTTTCCCCCTTTAATCAGGCCAATGCATTAAGCTGATTTTTTTTCTTCAGAGGATGACAATAAAAAAAAAAATGTGAAACCAAGCTGTGAAATGAGACAATGTTGAAAGTGAGGAAGTGATTGTTCTTACTTTCATGATTTCAAACACAATTGTGTATAACTTTGAATTTTCATACATCTTATATTAATTTTCATACAGCTTATATTTCCAGTTGAGGTCTTAGTTAAGTTCTCATCCCCCGTCTTCCTTCCTCCAGCCCAGTTCTCCAAGATACTTTTTCATCTTTTTTTTTTTTTAATACTTCTGAATCATGAAAAGTCTGTGCACTGTTTCTGGAAGGCCGTGGAGCTCAGTTTGTGTTCCCTGTGCCCCGGGCACGCTGGTGTGCCCTGGCCCTGCCCTCGGGTGCTGCTCTGAGCACCTGCCCACCTCACTTCAGGGGCATCGCTGCCTGGAAGGCACCCCCGTAACACCCCCACCCCAAGCCTGTCCTTACAGCATTAATTAGTGGGGAGCAATTAGCAAGTGTGTTTGTACAAATGCTCCTGCTTCCCTCTGCAGCTCCAGGCACGAATGAGGAGAAGGCGATGGCAGCAGAACGTCAGGTCTCTTGCAGCCCAGTGTGTTGCTGTGTGTGCCTGCTGAGGGTTCATTGCAGCAGCTCATAAACCTGGGGTAGGGTTTGTCTGAGGGGACTGGCTCCTGAGTCCTGCTGTTTGAAAAATATTTTGTGTACAGGTCACTGAGAAAGGCAAAGGTAGCAGAATATTTCAGGAATTTTGTGATTTGGGAATACCCTAGAGGCAAATCAGATCAGGCTTGTTTTGTTCTTTGATTTCCCACTGAACAGTTTTCTTGGTTTTGCTGTTGATTATACTCTGGAAAATTTTAATTCTATTTCTCTTCACAGCTATGCAGCCTTAGGCATGGTATGTGAAAATGGAGGGATATATGTTCTGTCACTCTGACACCTGGACAGTCTCTCCTTAGTTCTTGGTGATTTTGAGATACTTTTAAATCTTTACATTATAGGAAAAATACGCTGTAGCTTAAATGGTTTAAATTTGTGCATAATTCTGTGCTAAAATGTGGATCTCACTACCAGGTGAAGTGCTGGACTTAGTGCTGTGGCCGCAAGCACAAAGGTATGAGTGGCCTACTGCTACTGAACAGTTAATTAGGTTTGGGCATTGATTGATTGTCTTAATCTCCCGACAGAAAAGTTTTTCACTAACAGGAGATGAAATGACTTTGTCAGGCTTGAATACTTCTGACTAATAGGGCATTCACAACCCAAGTTATATGGAAGCCAGGATCACAGTGATGGATGTTTTCAGCACTCTGAGGGGTACCTTGATTGTATTTGATGTATGTGTCCAGTGTGAGTAGAAGGACTGGGACTGGTGTTTGAGGAGCAAATGTTCCCTGAAAAGTATGGTGGGTTACTGAGTGAGAGGGGGCCAAGCTGGCAAATAGATTTGAAGATCAGGGTTCAGGAGCTGTCTGTGGTTATTGTGACTGTTCAAGCCACTGAGCAGGGAAAAATGTTATTTCTTAAAAGAGGGCCATCTTTTCATATCAACCTGTTTTATTGCTGCAATACCTTTTAGAGAAAAGGCGGACAGTTTGGAGAATGTAATTGATGCCAAAGGAATGCCCCGTGCATGTGTAATCTGAAAGTAACTAGGAAGGATTACACAACTTTTCATCAGGTGCAAGTTTCTCTTATGTTCTTTGTCTCTCTTAATTTAAAATTAATTGTCCCACTTCATTAAAAAATATGGCTTTGTATGTGTAGATGGAGAAGAAATCTGAAAGAACAGAAAGAGGGGGGATTGTGAGCCATGAGGCCTTTGGGTATTTGCAGAGCAAGAAGGGGTTTAGATGTTGTCATCTTACTGTAGGGGAATTGAGCAGAGTAACTTGCACTGGTATTTTGTTAAGTGGCTCCAGCTGTCAGTCATGTGAGCAGGCCTTTCACAAGTAGAAGGGAGCCTTGGTCCTCTTGCAGTTCTCCTGACTGCTGCCCAGCTTTCTGAATGTCCCTCATGTGCTGCACAACCCACAGCGACTTCAGAGTTTCTCAGTGAATTGCAGAGTGTCTGCCCTCAGTGTATGTAAAACTTTTGAGCAAAGAATGTGACTTGACCACATAAACTTTTTTTCATGAATAGGCCTCTTGTTTTTAATTTGATGAGCAAGGAACTTTCCAGTCCTGTCCTCCAGCTTACAATCTGTCTTTAATTTCTAGAAAGTTGCATTCCAGTTTTTCAGACATAAAACTCTTTAACAGACTTTTGTGACTTTGCTAGAACTTGCTGTGTTACATTATTGTGAGATTTCTGCATGTTTCTGTCTTTTTGTGTCACAGAATCAGAGCATAGTTGAAGTTGGCTGGGCCCCCTGGTGATGATGTCGTGCTGCCCCTGCTGTTGAATGCAAGGTCAGCTGGAGCAGGTTGTCCACAGCATTATCTAATCAGGTTTTGAGTATCTCAGAGGATGGAGACTCTGCAGCCTCTCTGGGCAACATGTTCCAGTGTTTGACCACCCTCACTAAAAAGTTGTTTCTTACATTTAATTGTAGTTTCTTATGTTGTAATCTGTGCCCATTGTCTCCTGTGCCTTCCTTGCCTGCCGCCGAGAGGAGCTGGGTCTGTTCTTTCACTGTCTTCCACCAGGCACTGATACCCTTAGTGGGACCTCACTCCACTGAAACCTTCCCTCTGCCAGGTTAAACTGGAGGTGTTCTCAGCCTCCACTCGTGTGACTGAGCTTCTAATCCCTTAATTGTCTTTGTGACCTTTTCCTTGACTTGGTCCAGTCTGTCCCTCCTTCTCTTGTATTGGGGAGCCCATAATTGATGATGGCACTCCAGATATGTTTTCATCTTATATTCTCATAATACATAGAATTGCTTGTTAAGGTCTTTTTGTGGCTGCTGTTTTCAGTGCCTTTTTCCCATCTTTCCCTGAGCATCACTAATCCAGTGAGGGAAGAATGCCCTGTATCTTTGTCTATTTACTTGTAAGAAGACACTCTTACTGATTTTTGGTTTCCTTCATTTTTTTGGTCCGTGTTGGGGATCTGAAAATTAATAATGAATTGTATACTGTGCTTAAGGGACTGCAGTTGTCTCAGCTTTCTGCTCCCTTCTTCTTCCTTAGTATTGCTTTCTGATAACACTCTTGACTGGAAGGGCAAGTTTGCATACCCTTTATAATGGCACGTGTGTATGACTTTTCCCCTGCATTTCAGATAGCACATTATCACTGTCTGTAAAGTATATGGGGTAGTTCTGCTCTTATATTACCAGTTGGGAGGAGGGAGAGGGTTCTGTCGCTACGTGGTAAGTGGTGTCAGTGCCAAGCAGGGTTGTTGCAGTCACATCAGGTGACCTCATTCATGCGGGTCCATGAACAGCAGCACAGGGATGAGGGGCTGTGCCCTGACACTGCACAGGGGTGCCAGGCTGTGCTGTCCCCTCACCTCACCTCACACAGGGGTGCCAGGCTGTGCTGTCCCCTCACCTCACACAGGGGTGCCAGGCTGTGCTGTCCCCTCACCTCACCTCACACAGGGGTGCCAGGCTGTCCCCTCACCTTGCAGAGCTGCCCTCAAGCACCACATCACTCTGCCGTGGCCCTGTGGCTTCTGGCTCTGGACAAGCACACTCTTTCTGCAAACCTCGAAGGTCAGGCAGGGAGTCTGTGAAATGCTGCTTAACCCAGGTCTCAGTCACAGGATCATCCTTCTCTCTGTGTCAGGTGTTTTTCCAATTACATATTTAAATAATGAACATCGTGTAGTATTTTGACAGCTTTATGGAGTTAATGCTTTTCTGAATACTTAAGTTCACTGGAGAGTTATTTCCTTACCACTGTGCACCAGAAGAGATGGTTGTGGCTGCTGTGCAGGTAAAGCTGTAGAGGTTCTCCTTGCCTACATTCTTAAAATTGCAGAGCAGTTGCAGTGCAATATGGGAATGGTGGGCAGGGATACAGTGGATGGAAAACACTGGTAATATCATCCTAAAAAATATACTTTCACATGTAAGGGTTGTCTTTCTTAGATAAATATAGAGGAGCAATTGCTCCTTTCTAAGAATTTGGCTTACTGCCTTGGAATTTGAAAACCTTAAAGAGGTACTCGAGTCTCAGGAAAAAACAAATCAACACAAATTTCCCAAGCATTTACTGTAGGGTTTCATTATTCCTTTCTGTGTTTTCTGGAACCCTTTTGTATATGCAATAAAGCAACTTAAAGTTTTCTTTTATGGAATTGAATTGCAATTTTTCTACTTAGTCTAAATGCTGTAATGGAAATTTCTCTTCTGAAAGGTGCGAGGTGTTTACTCCACAGTTTTCTTGCCACTGGAACTAGTTTTGCTACTATGCAGGAGTGGTATAGTGGGTTTTATTTCTCATATATCTGAATATCCAAAGCACAAATGTGTAGAAATAATTGATTTTCAGAAATGAGGCTTGATCTGCAAGGGTGGTAGTTGAGAAAATGTATCTTGTTTCCTGCTCATTGAGATTCGAGCATGTTGCAACTGGATGGTATTTTAAGAAGTTTGAATTGACTTCATTTATTTACCCAATAGGGGTTTTGTAACATGTAGTTTTAGACTAAAACCTTGGCATGTGTTGTTACCTCTTTTTTCTGCCTCCCCAAACCCTGAGGGGTTGGTTGCCAGATGATTTTTCTGATCAGTTTTCAACTCTGAAAGGTTTGTTGTTTCAGTTTTATTATTCTTAAAAATGAGGTATATATTCCTTGTTTTTCCTCAGCATACAAGGGTTGGGTTTCCTCATCTGGGATATTAATTTCTTTGCTAATATTATCACAGTGGTGACTCAATGTGAAGTTGTGGTGATGTGGAGGGTTGGAGTGATATATGATGAGCGAAGCACATGAGAGGGCGCTCTGTGCTCGGGACTGCGGCGGGACTGGCACCTCACTCAGCTGCGTGCAGATACTCACAGTTTGGAGATACTTCTAAATGGTATTTCGTTAATTTCTCTCCACAGCCTGTGCTGTTCATGCTGTCTTTTCTGGTGGTTTGACATCGGGCTGGGATGGCTGGTGTGGAGTGCTCAGAGACCTGAGGCTCAGTGGGTGTCACTGACGCTTGGCAGGGCAGGGAGAGTGGCTGTTCTGAGTTGTGCTTTCTGCAGTGCTTTGCTCTAAACTCACATTCGGGTTTCTCTGTGTTTTGTTTACTCTAGTTTTGTTAACCTAGTCCCTGTAAGCCCTTTTGCTCGATTTATGTTCCGTGCTGCTTTGATTAATCAAATCACCAACAGCCATATCTCAGATGGTTTTGATTTTGTTCTGCAGCAAATAGTCCTGTTTTTATTAGGCTTTGCTATCCTGGATTCATCCCAGCTCTCTGAATTTATGCTGTAGTTTTGGCTGCCCAAGGACTCAAATTTGAGCAGCACGAGGGAGATGATGTAGCTTATAAGGACTGCAGCAAGCTCTCCTCTCCTCTGAGGCTGCCTGTAGGTGTCTGTGTAGCAATAAAGAGTGGGAGGGGATTTGAGCAGATTCAAGGATGCTGGACCTGTTTTTTCTGTAAAAGACAAGAATGCTCTTGAAAACCTGCATTTCTTGTTTAACTGCACAGGCTGATACATCATGGCAGTATATCTGGACATCACTGGATCCTTGTCACAGACCTGTAGTCTCAACCAGTCTCTGAGGAAATTAACTGAAATAGAGAGTTTGGGAAACAAGTGGACAGGAAAAAATACTAAAAATGGAGAAAGCAGGAAATTGCCTTGACTAGCAGGTCAGTAGGAAGCACTCAATGATAGCAGTGGCACAGGGTTTGCCCCGTGCCAGGGGCAAGGAACCCAGCCCGTTAGCAGGGGCTTTGCTGAGCCTCCCTGGCCTCAGTGCCATCAGGGCGGGCTGCTCTGGCCATCCCAGCTCCCCGTGGCCAGGTCAGATGGGAAGGGTCTGTGGTCATGCACAAATGGGAAATGCAGCACAAGGGACAATTGCCACACTGAGCACAGACATTTTCTGAGTCCAGGGCATGGTGACAGTTCAATCTAATGAGAACAGGGAAGAGATTTGTAACAATTCTTATTTTATAAACCTGTTGTTTACTGAGTCCCTGCGCGTTTTGTTCCCGAGGGCGCTGAGGGTTGGACAAAGAGGTGACATTTCCCTTTTGCCACAAGCATCTTTGTACATGACTTCTCCTTTGCTCCAAAGGGAAAATTATAAAGCCCCTTCTGTTACATGGAACAACATAACTAAATCACTGATAGTTTGGCTATTATCCATTTGCCCCATAAGTTTAAAAGAAAGGTTGAACAATACTGTAATTTCTGTCATATGGTGACACTCTAGTTTCAATTTTATTTTCTGAATATAAGTTAGTTTTGAATGCTTTCCTTCTTCCCTTCAGTCTGGAATGTCAAGTTTCTGTCCTGGAAGTCAAATAACTGAATTTCTTTAGAAGTTATTAGAAGTCTTTCATAAATACAAGATTTTAATGCTCTTCAGTGCAGTTATTTTTGTAATTTCTGATGACTTTTCCAGAAGTTGGCAGTGGTATGCAGATTCCTGTGTTGCTTTTTTCATTCTAAAGCTGTTGAGGAGCCAGCTCACAGAAATAATGGGTCATATGAATATTGATATACATAAAAAAGTATAACAAGGGTATCCCTTTCTTTAGTATCCAGTATTTGAAACTATTGTCCCCATGTATGATGGTTTGTTAGTCTTGCCTGGGGCATTGGTCAGAGTCTTGTTCTATGTGCTTGATAGGCCTGTAAATGAAAACAATTCCTTTGTTTTTTTCTTCTATTAGAACTAATAAACAGTGCTCACTTGCCCCCAGTGGAAAACCTGTTTTTTATTTGCACAAATGTTAAATTTATAGTTTTATGATTCATTTTTAATGGACTTCTTCAAGGATGTGTACCAAGTCCTAGATATTCTGGATGCTAACAAAGGGAGAATGCACTTTGATGAAACCTTTGTTAATAGACGCTCATCTCATATGGAAAGTGTAAAGAAACCTTCTTGAAACACTGCATTAAATATGTACTTCTGTCATAATTTTCCGTCCTTTTTCAGGGTGAAAAAGGAGGTTTGATTTCTGCTATGGGTTGTGTAGTCTATATTTTACTCACTGCAGCTGCTTGCAGACTTTTGTCCTGGACAAACAAAACATGAAAAGCTATGCAAGACATGGCAGAAAGGGAAATGTGAGTTATTGTGCAAAATACTTAAGATGATTTGATGAACCCACATCCTGACAGACACCAGGAGACATATCACAGAATCATAAAATCCTACATAGCCTGCTGGCTCTGTGAAAGTCTGTTTGCTTCAGCTGCTGTGAGCTCTTCCTCCATGAGAAGTCCATGCAGGATCAGACTGAAGGGCCTCACTGTGAAGTTTAAGCTCTGGTGTGTCTGAGATGTTGAAGGGAACAGGATCTCTGCGGAACGTTCTCTGAGAGCTGTCACAGGTTCAGGAGCTCTCTGTCCTACAGGTCACATCAGAGCTGTTGTATCTTTGTTATCACTGATGGAATTCTCCTCAAGAACTGAATTTCTGAGCCTGTTGTCCTGTAGAACCATAACATCCAGTAGAAGTCAGTGTCATGGTTTTTCCAAATGTGTGAAAAAGCCAGTAAAATGTGGTTTTCTTTCTGTTACTATGGTAACCATGAGGTTGTATTTGCTGGACAGCTCCCCCGTGAGTTGGGCAGAGCATGGCTGGGTCCTGCCTCACTGCATTGCACTTCTGTAATAGCTCAGAACAGGAATTCTGGACAGATTCTCTCACTTTTATTTTCCTGTTATTTTTTCTTGGTTCATAATTCAGTCTTCATTGGTCCAAAATACAAAACAATAGTTCTCCTTTACTTTTCTTTTACCAGATAAGTAGGAGCTGGAAAACAATCCACTATTTGACTGTTTAAAGTGTAACCTTTAGCCTCCCTCAGTTATCACACAGGAATATCTCCAAATGTCTTGATTAGCTTTTGGTTTTCATTGCTTGGGCATCTGTTTTGGCCCTGACAGCTCTCCAGCAGAGCCACGGTGTTCACACTGACAGCGATTCCCTGGCATGGCAGCTGCCCTGAATCCTCTCCCAAGCCTTTAGAGAGACATGTCAAGCTTCAAGGCCTCTTACTCATTGAAATCTTTGCTGGGAACACGAACCAGTCGTCTCCCTGTGGAGAATTCAGATGTGTGATGTGCTCATGTTTTTTTTATGGCGATACATCTCGCTGAGTTGCCATTGTTACCAGCCTGTTCAAGGAAATTACTTTTTATCATGAGTAGGGTGGATAGGAAATGCATGCAACTGTATTTCAGGGAGTAAATTTTTCATGATTATAGCCCATGGGTACTAAATAAAAAATGTCAGCTTCTTGGATTTGGTTGCATTATGAAAGTGTGCCTAGAAATAATGTCTTCTGTGGCTGTTTCGAAAGGACAGCCATGGCAGTGATCCCTCCTAGGCTTAAAGCAGAAAATATGTGCACTCAGAGGGAAATGTTTGGTATTGCAGGGTACAGTTACTGAGGCCTTGGAAAGCTGTAATGGAATGGGGAATGTAGCAGAAAGGGAATGTGAATAAGAGAAGTGTGTATAGTAAACATAGCTTTTAAAAAGCCTAAATTAATGTTCCAGTGAACAGAAAAGAGGTTGGTTGCCTGTATGATTTCATGCCCTCCCACAGTTGTTCTGCTTGATCTCACCCTTGGGCTGCAGCACAGGGGGAGGATCCTGATCCTGGAGGCTGCAGAGAGAGCAGAGTGAGCTCTGAGTTAATGATCTAAACCAGCAGCTCAGCCCTGGCTCACACACATCCATTGTCTCTTACGCTTTCACACAGTTTCCCCTCCCAAATACAAATGCTTTGGTTCTTCTTTTTGGTTCTGTGACCTCACGCAAAATTGTACTTAGAGTAGACAAAAAGAATCACAGAAAAGTAATTTTTGTTGCTGGCAACTTAGAGTGCTCAGTACTGTTAAATACAGTGATAAATTGTATCTGGAACTATAAGTATTTTTATGCATTTGTAAATATGTTGCACATTGTGTTGGTTGTGATTGGTGCTTAATAAAAATAGGGAAATTTAAAATTTGTGTGAAAACAACCATCTGTATTTCACTAATTAAAATTTACTGTAGCTTCTGTGAATCTGTGTTTTGTGAAATCACACTCTAGAACAGAAAGGAGCAACTTGAATGGAGCAGATCTACAAGTCTCCATTCTGTTAATGTGAAAAGAAGCCACTTTTGCCAGAAAGGTAAATGTGGTGAGGTCGCTGGTTTTTCAGATGCAGAGGCCTCTGAAGGGCTTTTATGTACATTTAACTCAATGTTTTGCTTTCTATTACAGTAAAGAAGGTGGGGTTTATGTTTTACTTTAGGTGCCTCTGAGAATGTCTGTATACATTGCTACAACTTCCCAAAATCTTAACAGTACCACACACAGAAAGTTTGTTACCTATTTATTTCCCTTTGGAGTTGCCCAAGTCCCTCTGTGTCTGAAGGAAACCCTAAACTCTTCAGCTGAATCAGGGCCAGAGGGGAGCTGGGAACCAGTGTCCTTGGTAGGGCTACATTGTTCAAATATTCACACTTCCAATATTGTGTAGCCTTCAGGTTTACCCTGAGACTGTATTGAGGAAACTGTCTCTAGAGGGGAGGTACTCACAGGTGTGTGGGCACTTCATCCACTGATTTTTAATGAAGTGGCAATACTGAGGGTGGAGAAACACATACTGTTTGTGATCTGGATGTACAAGGGTTTTATTGCTGGTAATACACAGGAACCAGGCATGAGAAAATATTTTCACTCTTGAAATATTTCCCAACTGCTAAATATCTAAAAGCCCCTTGAACAATATCTAGCAGGTTTTTATTTTACCTGAAAACAAATAGAGGATATGAATATTTCTCTACAAATGTAGAGAGAGCTGGGTTTTATAGCATGAAGTACCCTCAGCCACTTGCACCAACGAAAGCTGTTTTGTTTTTTATTCACTGCTCACAAAAATTAACCATCTGCTCGTTAGAAGTGTTGCAAATGGCAGAGCTGAAATGGGGCTGGTGTGGCTTGCAGCTTTCTGGCAGCTGCTGAGAGACATCAGTAGTGCTCAGTAGTACTTTTCATAGAATCACAGACTGGTTTGGGTTAGAAGGGAACTTAAAGCTCATCCCATCCCACCCCCTGCCATGGGCAGGGACACCTCCCACCAGCCCAGGGTGCTCCAAGGGAATCCAAATGGCCTTGGACACTCCCAGGGATGGGGCAGCCACAGCTGCTCTGGGCACCTGTGCCAGGGCCTGCCCACCCTCCCAGGGAAGAATCATGACAAGTGGCATGGAGAGGCTGATATCAGAAGTAACAGAACACGTGAGCACTGTTTGCATCCCAGCAGTGCCTGTGCCACACACACAGCCAGGCCAGGAGTCACCCAGGGGGGCTCTGCCACCTGGGGCAGACTTGGTCAGTACTGGAAACCAGTGGAAGACTACTATGAAATGTCTGTTGTTTGTACCAATGCAGGACTCAGTCCTCTGGCAACTTCAAGCCCATATTCTTCACTTACTGTAACATAAAATCACAGAATCATGGAGTGGCTTGGGTTGGATGGGACCTTTAAAGACCATGAAGTCCAAACATACACTTCCAAAAGCAAATGTGCATCTGTAGGAGATGTTCAGTTTTTGGAACAAACTTGTCTGCCTAAGATATGGAGGAGATTTTATAACTGAAACATTTTGATTTCGGTGCCTGACTGGGCTGTGGGCTGAGCCCTGTGCCTTCAGCTCGGGGTTTGCTGCTGCAGTGCTTGAGGAGCTCATAGGTGGTGTGTTGGGGTGCCTGACATTCCCTGGCCAGCCCCTCACTGGAGGCTTCTTAGAACTGCAGAAAGGGACAGTTTTCCAGATACTGCCAGTAAACTTCAGACAGCTGCAGGTTGACTTGCAGTCTGCTCTCCAAATAGATTTCAGGTATCTTTGGAGACAAATATCTCTTCAAGATGTTCTGAAAAGTAAAAATCAAGGAAATACATTTTCAGCTCTGGATTTTTGATATTGCTATAACTGTGAACTGGGGAACTGGCTCATGCATTTCAAAGGATTAAATGAGATAATTTTTGGATTAGTTTGATTGGACATGATTATAAACAGTTGGGAAATAAGAATCCTGTGAATATCCAGTTTTTATGTAGCTAAATAGTAGTTGATGCTGAATAACCCATAGTACTGGTAACATTGACACTTTTCTGAAAGGTAAGTATGCTAAGTAAAACTGACCTGTGTTTTGAAATGAACAAGGGTAATTGCTAATTGGGAAGATGATGAATTAAGATTACCTTCTACTGAGCTTGTCCTGGCCCCACCCACAGCTGTCCCAGTGGCAGCCAAGCATGCAGGGAAGGAGAACCCCCCTGCAGGCAGGTGGAGAGGGGGGGTGGGCACGGCTATTAAAGGACAGCCTTGTTAGTCCCTGCCATTTTTGTTGTAACCATTCCAACAGGGTAATTAATCATGTCTCAATCTAGGATTGATGCACTGCATTCTAATTAAACTCATTAGTGCTCCATCTCCATTATCACAGGATAACTTTCTTTTAGACCTTCTATAAGGATCCTGTCTGGAGTAATTTCCCAGGAAAACAGATAACTGAAATTCAGGAACATAAATTTCCTTGTATTGCTGGTACAAGTGAGAATGGACCAGAAATACTCCGAACTCCCCGAGGTGTTACTACAACAAACCTCCCTGTAGCAGCCAGTCTGGGAGTGCCAAGGTGGCTATTTCTTGTTTCACTGTCTTTTACATCTGGTATTTCTGAGGTCATTTAGTTTATCTCCAGTTGTGACTCTCTTCATATAACATGTTTGTTTCCCTACCAAAAGTAAAATGGAAAATACACAATCACTGGAGGATCATATGTGATAATTAATCTGAGATTTCTCCAATGGAAGAGGTGGTGTAAACAAAGCATCTACATTTCAATGTGGGAAGCACTATGTAGTTATATGTATATGTAGTTATTAATATTATTATTAACATAAAGCAAATTACTTAGTTTAAACACTGGTCATCTCTGGAAAAAATGCTAAAATAATCATTATTTTATAATAATACTGGGTGAAAAGGAACTCATGGGCATTCACTGTGTCTGTATCATGACCTCTCCCAAAGTGCTCTGAAGCAACTGTGTCACCACGATCACTGAGCAGCTGCCTGATGCAAACACAGCAGCTGGGCTGGGGAACCTTCAGTCAGGGTAGGCAAGAGGAAAAAGGGGCTTTTTCATTGAGGAGCCAAGTGACTTGAAG
Organism: Sakesphorus luctuosus; assembly: GCA_013396695.1. Lineage (NCBI taxonomy): Eukaryota > Metazoa > Chordata > Aves > Passeriformes > Thamnophilidae > Sakesphorus > Sakesphorus luctuosus. The sequence continues at coordinate 70,033 of VWZD01008269.1, forward strand.
TCATGAAAGTGCCTCATTTTCCTGTTCCAGAATGTTAAACTGGTAGCTGGAAATGCTCTGGTGGAGGCAAAGAGGATTTCAGTGGAATCACTGCATCTAGAAATGCAAGTACTGCCGTGGGAGAAATGGATTTATGGGCTGTGCTGCCTCAGGCCAACGAGCCTGTTAATTTGTGATAGATGCAGCTTCTGGCTTTGTCCTGGGTCTGTGGGTAACCTTTGAGTGACCTTTGGCTGATGACTGAGTTGGCTTTATTGCACATGAAACTACTTTGCATGAAAGGAAAACTGGTTTTTGTTTTGAAACCTCAATCTGTTGCAATTTTTCTCCACCTTTTGTTGCTTTGCAGGTGACAATTAAGCCCTATTTGAGTGGAATCTGACCTGGAAGCTGTGATTTTCACCTCTTAGAGAAATTATTGCAGGGAAGTCTTGAAACTTTCTCATTGTGACATTGTTAACCAGTTACAGTATCTATGCATGCATTTTCTTCTGTGTGACTATTTTGGGATTGATAAAAGGTGATTAAATAGAGAGCCAGTTTTGGTAAATTCCAGGGTCTGACCCTGCAGCAGTTCTTGACTTTAGGGCTTTCCACATCATCCACGAGTGTGTAAGTCATAGGCCTTTGAGCTTGACAGGTGTCTGCCTTTCTTTAAAAGATACTGAACATGAGCATTTTTCAGATAGTAGAATTATTTTTCTTCTGATTTGTCCTACAATGTAAAACCTATTTTCTTAGGTGTGCCAAAAAGCTTCCATGCTGCTGAGGCAGTGGTAAGTAATGAGTATCACACAAGATGAGACATTGGTCTGATCTCCAGAGAACAATCAATCTGTACCAAGCCACTTACTATTACCCATAGCAAAGAACAACTTTCTTTGGGAAATAGAGATTTTCCAGCTTCCAGGTTGTTAAAGAGTTAAAAACTCACTGTGAATAAAATGCAAAAGGATCGTTCTGCTGAGAAGTAACTGAGTAGTTACAGCCTTGTGCAAAGAGAAAATGTTTGCAAGCAGGATAAAATAAAAGTAATTTAGGAATGACTTGAAAAGTATTTTCAAGTAATGGGAAGTAGAATGGGCGTGAGTGGGAGAAAATACAGCACAGCGGATGAAGCATCAAACAGGGTTCTGCAAACGGAAAACTTTCTGGGCTGGCAGTTGGTGCTGTTCCCATGGGGGTGCTGGGCTCTGTTCTGGTGGTCTGTACAGTGAGTGGAGTGCACTTTGGCAGGCTCAGAGTGTGATGTCATTGGCTGCAGAGCACAGGCCCAGAGAGCCAGGCCTGCACTGCAGCTCCGCCAGATGTGTGTGCTGGAACGCACCGCGGAATGGAAAACCATCTGGAAAGATGCTGAGAAATGTCCTGTACTGAGCCTGCTCTCAGCCACAGTATGTGCTGAGTACGCATGTGCTCTGTGGGATTTCTCAGTCCTGGAGCCCAAGGTCTGCTCTCAGGAGCAGTCTGGGTTGAACTCCTTTCCCGTTTTTTTTTTCCTATTGTTCAGAGATGAGCTCTGAGAAACTCCTATTTCATCCAGAAAACAGATCTAGAGCTTTGTATAATTTGCAGCAGAGGAGCATCAAAGAAATCCATTCACTCCAATTTCCACATGTACTTCTATTAAGAGTGGTTCCACCATTCCAGCAGAGGCTCTGGTGCCAGCCATTGCTCTCTGTGCTCTCTGCAGATTAACCACCTCCAGGAGTTGTTTGAATCTCTTACTCAACAGTGCTTCACATGCAATAAAACCAAAGGTGGGGTTAAGGTTTTCTGTATTTCAGGGTGAAAATATGGGTTTTTTCCTAGGTTTTTTACCCCCTAGATTTTGAGGTCAGCTAAGAATATTTCTGTTCAGTACAGAACATGTTATCTGCTCACTGGTGTACTGGGAGTTAAATACACTTCACCATTCTTTTGCCCAGGCTGTAATTAAAGGGAGGAGAGGAGCTGCTGGAAGGCAGCAACAGGAGAATGCCTCTAGAAAGTCAGGAATTTCTCAGCCAGTTGGGACACTGTTTCAAGCATGAGATACTTTTTGTATTTTATATATTTTTTATGTTTACTGATGATTTTTCCTACTGAAAGGATCATTGCTAAGTAATAGCATTATAATCTTGCTGGTCTGTACACAAGACTACAAAGAAGTCTTCTCTAGTAGTCACGCAGGTAAATTGCTACTCTGGAATCTTTGGAACTGTGCCATTCTGAGAGGTCTGTTTAAGGTTATTCTGATCATTGCCTCAGAGGAATGTCAGATCTGTAACTTGCTGGGAGATTAATGTTTTACACTTGTTGTGTAGCAATTGTTCCACTGAGCTCAGAGACTGTACCACAAATGGGGTTTCATTCCTCCCGTTTGGGATGCCCAGGCATTTCTGCCATGCTGATGGGGGTTGGTGCTGGCAGCGAGACCACAGCGTGCCATGGCACTTCTGCAGCTTGAGATCTGAGGCTGCAAATTGTGTTCTGTGCCATTTTGATAAGGAAGAGCGCAGCCCTGCAAGTGTCACTGTGCTTGGAGTGGTGTGATAAATGCTCTCAGACTTCAGGCTCCAAGGTATAAACTTCTAAGAAGTGACATCAGAAAGGAGCTTTCTTCCTCATAAATAAGATGCACAGTTTGCTGCCTTCATGCATGTAGAAGGAGGATCTACAAGCAGTATGTTCTCAGACTGACTGGACTGATTTTGTCTGTTCTGTCAGAAGGATCAAGACCCAGCAAGATAAGTGACTGATTTAATCAGCCAGGCCATTAGATTTAGGGAACAATTTGTCTAATATCTGGTCTGGGGTTCCTATAGCAGCTCAGTTCACTGTAATGGCCAATCTTCGCGATCGAAGATTTGGGAAGGGCTCACCCCACATGGGTGTGCCCTCCGAGCCTGCGCAGTGGATTTTTTAGGTGAGGCGCAGTGTGCGCAGAACTGGCCCCACCGTTTAAGTCCTAAGGTTCATTTGCCACGGCCAAGCAAGCTTGGACAGTAACAGTGAAGTCTCCTTAGGACTATCTACAGCACCCAGTACTAACCGGGGCTGACCCTGCTCACCATCCGAGATCTGACGAAATCGGATGGCAGGGAGGCATTTAACTGCCAGGGCAGCCCGTACTGAGACTCGAACTCACGACCTTGGGAGTCAGAGACTGGAGTGCTCTCCACTACGCCACGGGACCGCCCAGTTCACTGTAGCCGTAACAAGAACCACGCCTGGAATTTAAATCGAGCCTGGAATTATTTGGAATAAACCATGGTAAAAGTATATTAGTTTTAGGACATTAAAGTCATGGTTGTGAGGCCTAAGCCTTTCCACAGGTTAATTAGAAGAGAAGGATAACAGTGGGTTCTCTGGAGCTTATTGGCGTCACTTCATGTAAGCTCTGATGCTGCCAGAGTGGCGATGGGGTAGCGATGTGGGAACCTGACAGTCCCTGTGTTCCTGACAGCTGCTGCCATGTCATGTGGAACAGAGTGAAAGTGTGTTCCCAGGCAGAACAGATCAAACTAATGTGGCTCTCTTTGGTCTGTCATCGCTTGTACGTGCAGGATGTAAAGAAGACGTCCTGTAACAGTGAAATTCAAAGTCTGTAGAGTCTTTTCTGTTTCTCCTCGATCTTAATAATTCGCAAAGTGTTTAGGTAATTCTTTCTTCTTTATGCTTATACCATCAGGTAATTCCTTCTCACACTCGCTCTTTTAATATTTCTGACACACATTCAGAACTTGCTGTCAGAGCTGCTGCCTATCAGGTTAAAGATACTTGTCACGATCTATAATTACTTACTACATTTCAGTTCTAATTGTGTTCTCTGCGCTGCACAGTGGCTGGTGAGGCCTGGGCTTTGGGCTGGGCAGAGGGTGCCAAACCTTTGTTCTGGGGGCTCCAGACACAGCAGCACGGATGTTCTGGGGAGGCAGATAATGTTCCTCTTCCCTGTTTGCCTTGTGTCTGAGCCAAGAGTTCCTGTTTCTGAGGTATCCGCTGATAATCTCACTGTTTAAATGGCAAAATCTGTGCTGGAGAGAAACAAAGGTGAAATGAGCATGGGGGACTCTTCAAGACTGTGTGTTTTTGGGTTGGCTGTGGGGCCACCTCTTGTAATAAATCTTTAATAAGAAAAGATGCTAATGCAAAAATAGATTGTGGAGTAAACTTCCATTTACATAACCTTGTAAAAAGTAGCATCTCCAGGAGAGGTCAGATAGCAAAAAGGGTACTTTTCCATGAATCTTTGCCTCCTAAGTGTGGCTTTGACTCACATCTTGCCTGAATTACACTTGTCTCCATAGCAGCAGTAATTGTGCTTCCTAGGGAAAAGGGAGGGGAAAGTCATAATTAGAAGCAGGTGCCAAACATGATTTTCTGCTTAGGATCATTTAAGGGAAGAAATGAAGATTCTTAAGCCACTAACAGAGTCACAATAGTTTGAAAGCAAACACCTTCTGTAGTAAGATACAGTTAAAATTCAGGATGTGTTTCCTATCCAGTGAACAACAGAAATACATTTTGCCATGGGACTATCACACAGATATTTCACAGGCACAACATTATGTTTAAATAACACTCTCTTGATGAATACAGTCATTACCCAGTAAATTTCTATTTGTGACAAACTTTCGTCCATGGGCTTCTTGATCTGGAAGTTCCCCATCTCTGTCTTGCTGGGTGCTGTAGCCTTTCTGTTGCAAATAAAGAAGGATTTGCTCCCCTATATTGATTTCTGACTATTTTAGAATACTGACTTGAGTGTTTGCCCATGGAGAATCAGAGTGCCATCGTGTCCATGTCAGTTTACTCACATATTACCTGTGCTTTGGCACTGTGTGAATGGTTAGTCTGTTAAAACTGTGACTCTCTTCCCTTGCTCTGTCCCACTCCAGGAGTGCAGCTGACAGTAGTAACTGCTGTGGGCTTTTCCCTGATCTCTGATTCACTTCAGTTCTACCTAAGTAGAATGACACAGTGAACTGAATTCTCATTCTGTTTGGATGGCCTGATTTGCAGACTGCTCACCAAGCCATCCCCAGTAGGACCTTTTCCTGCTTGCAATGTGTGTGATTGCTTCTGGATGATGCACTTGCGTTGAGCGGGGGCAATTTCAAGGTGTAACAAAGGTATTAACTTAAAAGTTATTCAAAATGAAGGATTATTTAAGAAAGATGGTAGTACATCAAATAGTTCTAGGTTCTTGCTAAGGATTAATTTGAAAAAGGCACTTTAAAAAGGTTTTTTGCTTCATTGAGTTGCAAGTCTGGGAGGTATCATATATGTATAATACAGAGCTTGCTTCTGCCAGTCACTGTGTGTAGGAGAAGAGGACTATGTACTGCACTATCAGACCTATAGTTCAAATTTTAAAAATACCAGTAAATCAGGGAAAGTAAAAATTAAAAGGTATTGGTATATCCTGTCATTTTGCTGGATGATTTTGTGCCAATCAACCAAAATGTTGACCATTATTCACTCTTAAATAGTGGATGTAATAAATGACGTTTATTTGTGTGTTTCGAAATGCCAGCTCTGTTCCCCGGGAGCTGCTGTCGGTGTCCTGAGGTCTGTCCCTAGAACTCCCAGTGAGGCTGTTCGCTGTGGAGCAGAGGTGCCAGTCCCTGGGCCAGGCTGCAGGGCTGGGGTGCTCTGTGTGTGGGGCTGGCACCTGGCTCTTCAGCCACTCGTGTGTTTGGGGCCTGGGTGGGGGGCACAGAGCGCTGCCCTCGGCCACCCCATGGACTGAGGGCATCTCACTGCCGTGGGCCAAGGTCATCCTTTCTGTGGTATTATTGCACAGCTTTCCCGCTGGTTCAGGCAGAGCTTTGAAAAGCACTAGCACTTGAATTTTCTGGGCTTTGCTGATTACTTGAGAGAACAAGGTATGACGATTCTGTTCTCAGGATGGAGGAGATGGAAGTTGCTGGCATAAGAGGATGTTTAAAGATTTCCTGGCAATTGAATCACTACATACTGAGAGCTTCCAACCTGGAAAGAGAAACTGGGATCTTAAAAATTAAACCAGAAATCATACTGCTTTTTCTTTAATCTTAGAGAAATCTGATAACTCTCTGACTTTCCCATTTCCTTCAAACACCAGGCATTTATACTGCCCTTATTCTGGATATTTGCTATGGCTTTGAAAGTAGTGCCGACATAATTTTTTTTTACCAACAGCAGGAAAAAAGGAAGTTTAGACATAGCAGAAATGCCAATCACTGCAGTAGGAATTAAGATTAGGAGTGAAGCAGCTCACTCCTATTTGTGACAAGTATATATGCACAGCTCCTGTGTTTCTTTGTGTTAATTATCTTTACTGAGGAAGAATTTCAAAAACCTCCTGTTGATCACGTCAAAACATCACATTTTGCAATCTGTCTGCAGATCCAGTGAAGGCTCTTTCTGATGGCCATGTGGAGAATGCCATTGGCTGATGCTGAGAACTTATTTTCTTGACTTGAGCACCAATTGCCATTTACAGAGCTCTTCAGAATTGTCAACACCAGTTTTTAAATTTATGGCAATCTCTGAGTTTCAGGGCGCAGCGGCTCTGCTGGTGGTGTAAGAGAAGGGCAAGCTCCATGAGATGCTGGCTCTGGGGAGTAAAACCATTGCAGGTGCTGTTCTGCACGGCCACACCTGTTCGTTCCAGTCTCTGCTGCTTTTCAGAGCTTTATTTTTCACTGGTATCTCTGTGTTGCCACAGGCACTGCCAGTGTGGGAACAGGAACATGGAACACAGAGGTGGTGCCTAAGCGCAGTGCAGGCCAAGGTGGGACCTGCTGAAGGCGTCTTTGTGACCCAGGCTAATGTGTCCTAGGACTGGTGCCTGAGCTGTCCCTGTCCTGCCTGTCCCTGTCCCATCCCCATCCCTGTCCCCATCCCTGTCCCATCCCTGTCCCTGTCCCACCCCCATCCCTGTCCCCCATCCCTGTCCGATCCCCGTCCCTGTCCCCTCCCTGTCCTGTCCCCTCAGTTTCCTGCAGAGGCCCCGGGGCGGCACCGACAGGGGGCGGCAGAGTCACTCGGCGCACAGCGCCCCCTGTCGGCCCGGCGGCGCGCGGGGCGGGGCTGTGGGGCGNACTGAATTCTCATTCTGTTTGGATGGCCTGATTTGCAGACTGCTCACCAAGCCATCCCCAGTAGGACCTTTTCCTGCTTGCAATGTGTGTGATTGCTTCTGGATGATGCACTTGCGTTGAGCGGGGGCAATTTCAAGGTGTAACAAAGGTATTAACTTAAAAGTTATTCAAAATGAAGGATTATTTAAGAAAGATGGTAGTACATCAAATAGTTCTAGGTTCTTGCTAAGGATTAATTTGAAAAAGGCACTTTAAAAAGGTTTTTTGCTTCATTGAGTTGCAAGTCTGGGAGGTATCATATATGTATAATACAGAGCTTGCTTCTGCCAGTCACTGTGTGTAGGAGAAGAGGACTATGTACTGCACTATCAGACCTATAGTTCAAATTTTAAAAATACCAGTAAATCAGGGAAAGTAAAAATTAAAAGGTATTGGTATATCCTGTCATTTTGCTGGATGATTTTGTGCCAATCAACCAAAATGTTGACCATTATTCACTCTTAAATAGTGGATGTAATAAATGACGTTTATTTGTGTGTTTCGAAATGCCAGCTCTGTTCCCCGGGAGCTGCTGTCGGTGTCCTGAGGTCTGTCCCTAGAACTCCCAGTGAGGCTGTTCGCTGTGGAGCAGAGGTGCCAGTCCCTGGGCCAGGCTGCAGGGCTGGGGTGCTCTGTGTGTGGGGCTGGCACCTGGCTCTTCAGCCACTCGTGTGTTTGGGGCCTGGGTGGGGGGCACAGAGCGCTGCCCTCGGCCACCCCATGGACTGAGGGCATCTCACTGCCGTGGGCCAAGGTCATCCTTTCTGTGGTATTATTGCACAGCTTTCCCGCTGGTTCAGGCAGAGCTTTGAAAAGCACTAGCACTTGAATTTTCTGGGCTTTGCTGATTACTTGAGAGAACAAGGTATGACGATTCTGTTCTCAGGATGGAGGAGATGGAAGTTGCTGGCATAAGAGGATGTTTAAAGATTTCCTGGCAATTGAATCACTACATACTGAGAGCTTCCAACCTGGAAAGAGAAACTGGGATCTTAAAAATTAAACCAGAAATCATACTGCTTTTTCTTTAATCTTAGAGAAATCTGATAACTCTCTGACTTTCCCATTTCCTTCAAACACCAGGCATTTATACTGCCCTTATTCTGGATATTTGCTATGGCTTTGAAAGTAGTGCCGACATAATTTTTTTTTACCAACAGCAGGAAAAAAGGAAGTTTAGACATAGCAGAAATGCCAATCACTGCAGTAGGAATTAAGATTAGGAGTGAAGCAGCTCACTCCTATTTGTGACAAGTATATATGCACAGCTCCTGTGTTTCTTTGTGTTAATTATCTTTACTGAGGAAGAATTTCAAAAACCTCCTGTTGATCACGTCAAAACATCACATTTTGCAATCTGTCTGCAGATCCAGTGAAGGCTCTTTCTGATGGCCATGTGGAGAATGCCATTGGCTGATGCTGAGAACTTATTTTCTTGACTTGAGCACCAATTGCCATTTACAGAGCTCTTCAGAATTGTCAACACCAGTTTTTAAATTTATGGCAATCTCTGAGTTTCAGGGCGCAGCGGCTCTGCTGGTGGTGTAAGAGAAGGGCAAGCTCCATGAGATGCTGGCTCTGGGGAGTAAAACCATTGCAGGTGCTGTTCTGCACGGCCACACCTGTTCGTTCCAGTCTCTGCTGCTTTTCAGAGCTTTATTTTTCACTGGTATCTCTGTGTTGCCACAGGCACTGCCAGTGTGGGAACAGGAACATGGAACACAGAGGTGGTGCCTAAGCGCAGTGCAGGCCAAGGTGGGACCTGCTGAAGGCGTCTTTGTGACCCAGGCTAATGTGTCCTAGGACTGGTGCCTGAGCTGTCCCTGTCCTGCCTGTCCCTGTCCCATCCCCATCCCTGTCCCCATCCCTGTCCCATCCCTGTCCCTGTCCCACCCCCATCCCTGTCCCCCATCCCTGTCCGATCCCCGTCCCTGTCCCCTCCCTGTCCTGTCCCCTCAGTTTCCTGCAGAGGCCCCGGGGCGGCACCGACAGGGGGCGGCAGAGTCACTCGGCGCACAGCGCCCCCTGTCGGCCCGGCGGCGCGCGGGGCGGGGCTGTGGGGCG